>JAESUZ010001936.1:600000-1036290 GCA_017311185.1 Proteles cristata cristata | reverse complement strand
GCTTTGTCAAAGATTAGTTGGCTGTATACTTTTGGGTCTACTTCTGAGTTCTCAATTCTGTTCCATTGGTCTATGTATCTGTTTTTGTGCCAATACCATACTGTCTTGATGATGACAGCTTTGTAGTAGAGGCTAAAGTCTGGGATGGTGATCCCTCCCGTTTTGGTTTTATTTTTCAGGATTACTTTGGCTATTCGGGGTCTTTTGTGGTTCCATACAAATTTTTGGATAGTTTGTTCTAGTTTTGAGAAGGATGCTGGTGCAATTTTGATTGGAATTGCATTGAATGTGTAGAGTGCCTTAGGTAGTAATGACATCTTAACTATGTTTATTCTTCCTATCCATGAGCATGGAATGTTTTTCCACTTCTTTGTGTCTTCTTCAATTTCCTTCATAAGTTTTCTATAGTTTTCATCATACAGATCTCTTGTATCCTTGGTTAGGTTTATTCCGAGGTATTTTATAATTTTTTGTGCAATTGTGAATGGGATCAGTTTCTTGATTTCTCTTTCTGTTGCTTCATTGTTGGTGTATAAAATGCAACCGATTTCTGTACGTTGATTTTGTACCCTGCAACTTGGCTGAATTCTTGGATCAGTTCTAGTAGGCTTCTGGTGGAGTCTTTCAGGTTTTCTATGTAGAGGATCATGTCATCTGCGAAGAGTGAAAGTTTTGACTTCCTCTTTGCCAATTCTGATGCCTTTGATTTCCTTTTGTTGTCGGATGGCTGATGCTAGGACTTCCAGCACTATGTTAAACAACAGTGGTGAGAGTGGACATCCCTGTCGTGTTCCTGATCTCAGGGGGAATGCTCTCAGTTTTTCCCCGTTGAGGATGATGTTCGCTGAAGGCTTCTCATAGATGACTTTGATGATGTTTAAGTAGGTTCCTTCTATCCCAACTTTCTCGAGAGTCTTCATTAAGAAGGGATGCTGTATTTTGTCAAATGCTTTTTCTGCATCTATTGACAGGATCATATGGTTTTATCTTTTCTTTTATTGATATGATGTATCACATTGATTGATTTGTGAATGTTGAACCAGCCCTGTAACCCAGGAATGAATCCCACTTGATCTTGGTGGATGATTCTTTTGATATGCTGCTGGATTCGATTTGCAAGGATCTTGTTGAGAATTTTTGCATCGGTATTCATCAAGGATATTGTCCTGTAGTTCTCTTTTTTGCTGGATCTCTGTCTGGCTTGGGAATCAGAGTGATGCTGGCTTCATAAAATGAGTTCGGGAGTTTTCCTTCAATTTCTATTTTTTGGAATAGCTTGAGAAGAATTGGGATTAATCCTGTTTTAAATGTCTGGTAGAATTCCCCAGGGAAGCCATCAGGTCCAGGGCTCTTATTTGTTGGGAGATTTTTGATCACTGATTCAATTTCTTCACTTGTTATGGGTCTGTTCAGGTTTCTTATTTCTTCCCGTGTGAATTTTGGTAGTGAGTGTGTGTTTAGGAATTTGTCCATTTCTTCTAAGTTGTCCAATTTGTTGGCATATAATTTTTCATAGTATTCCCTGATAATTGCTTGTATTTCTGAGGGGTTGGTTGTAATAAGTCCCTTTTCATTCATAATTTTGTCTATTTGGATGCTGTATCTTTTCTTTTTGAGAAGCCTGGCTAGAGATTTGTCAATTTTGTTAAGTTTTTCAAAAAACCAACTCTTGGTTTCATTGATCTGTTCAATTGTTTCTTTGGTCTCTATGTTGTTTATTTCTGATCTAATTTTTACTATTTCTCTTCTTCTACTGGGTTTAGAGCATTCTTGTTGCTCTGCCTCTAGTTCCTTTTGGTGAGCTATTAGATTTTGGACTTGCGCTTTTCCTGATCTCTTGAAATAGGCCTGGAGAGCAATGTACTTTCCTCTTAGGACTGCCTTTGCCGCATCCCATAGATTTTGAATTGCTGTGTTTTCATTTTCATTTGTTTCCATATTTTTTTAAATTTCATCTCTAATTGCCTGATTGGCCCATTCATTCTTTAGAAGGGTGTTCTTTAACCTCCATGTTTTTGGAAGTTTTTCAGACTTCTTCCTGTAATTGATTTCAAGTTTCAAAGCATTGTGATCTGACAGTGTGCATGGTATGATCTCTATTCTTTTATATTTCTTGAGGGCTGCTTTATGTCCCAGTATGTGATCTATCTTGGAGAATGTGCCATGCGCACTTGAGAAGAAAGTAAATTCCCTGGCCTCAGGATGTAAAGTTCTAATATATCCGTCAGATCCATCTGGTCCAATGTGTCTTTCAAGTCCATTATTTCTTTAGTGATTTTCTGTCTGGTTGACCTATCCATTGCTGTAAGCGGAGTATTAAAGTCCCTGCTATTAGCACATTCTTATCTATAAGCTTGTTTCTGTTTGTGATTAATTGTTTTATATATTTAGGTGCTCCCATATTCGGTGCGTAGACATTTATGATTGTTAGTTCTTCCTGATGGATGGACCCTGTAATTATTATGTAGTGCCCTTCTTCATCTCTTGTGATTGTCTTTAATTTAAGTCCAGTTTGTCTGATATAAGTATCGCTACTCCGGCTTTCTTTTGATTTCCTGTAGCATGATATATATTTCTCCATCCGCTTACTTTTAATCTGAAGGTATCTTCCCGTCTAAAATGAGTTTCTTGTAGACAGCATATAGATGGATTTTGTTTTTTAATCCATTCTGCTACCCTATATCTTTTGATTGGAGCATTCAGCCCATTTACATTCAGTGTTATTATTGAGATATGTGGGTTTAGAATCTTTGTATCTTTTGTAGGGTTCATGTCTGTGGTGGTGTCTCTGGAATCTTTGTTCCTTGCAGCCTTTCCTTCAGAGCATCCCCTCAGGATTTCTTGTAGGGCTGGCTTCGTGGTGACAAATTCTTTCAATTTCTGTTTATTTGGAAAGGTTTTTATCTCTCCTTCTATTTTGAATGACAGGCTTGCTGGATAGAGGATTCTTGGCTGCATATTTTACTGTTCATCACATTGAAGATCTCCTGCCATTCCTTTCTGGCCTACCAAGTTTCAGTAGATAGGTCTGTCACCACCCTGATAGGTTTCCCTTTGTATGTTAGGGCCCTTTTCTCCCTAGCTGCTTTCAAAATTCTCTCTTTGTCCTTGTATTTTGCCATTTTGACGATGATATGTCATGCAGAAGATCGATTCAAGTTATGTCTGAGAGGAGTCCTCTGAGCCTCTTGTATTTCCACCTTGACTTCCTTCCCCAGGTCGGGGAAGTTCTCTGCTATAATTTGTTCCAGGACTCCTTCAGCACCTTTCCCTCTCTCTTCCTCTTCTGGGATTCCTATGATACGGATATTGTTGCGTTTGACTGTGTCGCTGAGCTCTCGAATTCTTCTTTCCTGTTCCTGGATCAGTTTGTCTCTTTTTTTTGTCAGCTTCTTGTTTTTCTAGAATGGTGTCTTCTAAATCACTTATTCTCTTTTCTGCCTCTTCAATCCGTGCATTGGAGGCCTCTAATTTATTATGTATCTCATTTATCGCATTTTTAATTCTTCATGTCTATTTTTATTTTCCATTCTGTCTGTAGCCATAGTTTCTTTGATGTCCCCTATGTTTTTTTCAAGCCCTGCTATTAATTTTACCATTATTATTCTAAATCTTGTTCACTTATGCTGCTGATATCTGTTTTGAGCAGTTCATTAGCTGTCATTTCTTCTTGGAGTTTCTTTGGAGGAGAGCTCTTTCGTTTCGTCATTTTAGTTAGCTTTCCGGCTCTTGTTGGTTTTTAAAGACCTGTTATGCTCTCTGTTTCTATGAGCGCTGCTATATCCAAGAAGACTCTTTGACTTTCCAGGGCCTATCCTTTCAGAGATTGTTTTTTGAATGGTATCCCTCGGTCACTCTTGTTGGGACCTTAGTTGTTTTATTTTCCTATTCGTAGTGATATTTGGGACTCTTCACCTTGTGTACTCTAGCTTGTTTCTTGAGGTAGCCCTGGAAAAGAAAACAGACAGACGAACACACAGGGAGCAGGAGCACACAAACGCACAGGCTGATTCAACTAACATGCAAAGTGAGAGGGAAAACGAAAAAGTTAATAGAAAAGACGGAGGAGGGAGGGCGAATAGGGAGCATAAAATACATAAAGGGTCAAAAAGGGGAAAAGAAAAGGAAAAAAGAAGAAAACCGATGGACAAAGAACGGTTTAAAGCATATACCTGGATTTCCCAGCTACAGTTAAATAGCCGTGTGTATGCAGTGCTGGCTGAAGAGCATAGAGAAAAGGAGAGAAGGCAGGGTGAGACAAGGCAGATTTGGAAATAGAATGAACAGGCAGAAGGGATAAGAAACTTTTTTCAAAGAGGTAAAGGGTAGAATGTGGTTGGATAGGTGAGAGAAGGATGCTGGAATTATCCAGAGAAACTATATAGTCTAATTACTTCTGAGAGAAATAGCTGAAAAAGTCGGTAGGTGTAGAATTTACATTTACAGAATGGACTTGTGATTGTTTAAGCAAGCTGGCGACCAGAGTTAATCAGGTCAGTGTTTTGGGGGAAAAAGCGAGAAAAGAGAAAGAAGAAGAAAAAAAGAGAAAAGAAAGGGGGAAAAAAAAAAGAAAGAAGAAAAAAAAGGGAAAAAAGAAAAAAAATTTAAAAAAGGGAGGAGGGCACCTCTCAGGCAGGGATGGGCATGGCGTGATCCGATGCCTCAGGCGGGGTTCTGCCTTGGCGATTGTGGGAAGGAGAGTGACGGTGCTCCAGTCCCTTCTTGAACCCCGCGCTGCAGCTCGCTTTTTTTTTTTTTTTTTTTTTGGCGTGTCAACTCCCCGTTCCGGGGACGCAGCCGAAGTTGGTTGCACTCTTCAACCCAGGCCAGTTCCAATCTCCAAATCCCAGTCCGCGCCCCGCTGAAGTTGCCTTAGACACAGCTTCCCAGACAACCCCCTCGGGCTATTCCAGGCTCCCTGCTGAGCTCTGGGGGCGGAGTCAGGATCGCTGCTTCCTTCTCTGGTCGGCTCTGGTGCGCATGCGCGGGGGCTTGCCTGCAGCGTCCGCGTAGCCTGAGCCCGCTGGAGTGAGGAAAACCGGGTCTCTCTATGGCTTGTCACCCGAAACACGAACTCACAGGCAAATTTCCCAGTTTTTAGCTCCTTGCCTTCCCTCTCGAGTTCCAGCCAGCCAGGAGCGGGGACGCCCGGCATCTGCGCGTCTCCTCCAGGGGTCCCAGCCGCCCTGGAGCTACAATGGCGGCAGGCGCGCCCGCGCCGCTTTAAAACCCCACGTCCAGGAGCGGCACAAAGAAGCAGTTTGTGTGCTCAGCCTCCCCCAGGACCAGTTGTCGCGAGGGGACCTGGTGTGCAGGTATTTGGCAAGTATGGTCTTTCTATGCACCGAGCGGAGATTTTTCTGTCTCGGACTCTCCCCTTTTCCCCTCTCACTCCCCGGAGAGGGTAGAGGGGGATCGCCTCCCACCCTGGAGGCTCCGATCCCGGGCTGATTTTACCTTTCCCGGTTCGCACTCACGTTAGAAGGCTTTCTCAGTGGATTCTGCGTCCTTTTTTCTCCCAGTCTCTCAGGTTTTGTATGGTTTCCAATGGCTTCAGATCTTTTCTGTGTGATGTATGGGCGCGAGTGCAAGTACGGAGCTCCTTACTTCTCCGCCATCTTGCCTCCCTCCCCTGAAGTTTGTATTCTTAAGCTAAGAGCTAACCATAGCCTTCGGTCTATGTTGTTTGAAGGCTACCTTTGCATTATAGTTTTACTTCTGCTGGGTTGAGGGAGAAGGAGGAGAGGTTTGAAATTAATGGACTTTAAGATTCTCTTGCTGTTTCAGACAATGAGTATAACTTAAAGCTTCTTCCATATCTAGAATGTTCAGATGTGGATGGGGCAATGCATTTCCATACCAGGCTGGAAATTTATAGTTGCGAGGGCATCCTGAAAATTTCCACTAAGATGACAAATGATTTAAGCGGCTGACGAGAGACAAATCTCTCAGCTGAAAAGGCACTTCCAGGTCAAATTCGCTGGCTAGCCTGCGTGCTTGTGATTCACTTATTGTGTGATAAAGTGGCGGGCTTATGTTTCCAGAGCTAATGATTCAAAAGCTTTCTGTGGTATTAAACTGAATCCAAAGCTGAATTCCGCAGTGATTTTCTTTTCCTTGCATCTTCTATGTACAGCAAGCCTGAAGGTATGCCATCACAGCTCAAAATCCTTTGAGATTCCTTTCGAATCTCCCTTGCCTCGAAGATCCCCGCCTGTCTTGTTAATTTTTGTACAGTGTTTGGTAGATGGTGTCTGTTTTTGTAATACCCTGCGGAATGAATTGATTAATGAATATATGCTCATTTTTTAGCAATGGAATTTGAGTCCTACTGAAATCGATAATATAAGCTAGTGTGATGGCTAATTTTATGTGTCAACTTGACTGGGAAATGGGATGTCCAGATAATTTGACTACACATTATTTCTGGGTGTGTCTGTGAGGGTGTTTCCAGAGAAGGTTAACATTTGAATTGGTGGATTCAGTAAAGAAGATTGTCCATCCCAGGGTGGATGGGCATCTTCCAATCTGACGAAGGCTTGTATAAAAGAACAAGAGGTGAAGGGAGGGAGAATGTGTTCCTTCTGGCTGACTGGGTACTTCTGACTTCTACTCTACTGGCTTTCAGTCCCTTGGACTCAGATTGAAGTATACCATCAGCTTTGCATTTTGAAGAAATCCTCATATATTTGAGTCACACATCTTTGGCTTGATGTTTCCACACATGCTTGCTTTGTTAGAAATTCCAGTGCAGGGGCACCTGGCTGGCTCAGTCGGTCAGGCATCTAACTCTCGGTTTTGGCTCATGATCTTAACAGTTCTGTGAGTTTGAGCCTCACCTGGGGCTCTATGCTGACAGTGTGGAGCCTGCTTGGGATTCTCTCTCTCCCTCTCTGTGCCCCTTCCCTGCTCATTCTAAACAAACAAACAAACAAACAAATAAATAAATAAACAAACAAACTTAAAAAACATTCCATGCAACACTATGCATTTTAATTGTTTTCCCATAAGAATAGTCTTATAGCAAGCTTCCTTATCTCAGCCACATTAGATTCACATCCTATGATTTATGACATATTGCTGTCTTTTTAAAATTTTAGCCTGTATTTTTTATTTCATTTTTTAAAATACTTTTTTGTGATTCCCAATGTCTTAGCTATTTTATAGCGATTCCACTCAAAGTAGATTTCCATTTTCCTTATACAACTTAATCTCGTATACAGGAAATAAGACTAAGAGATATTATTCTAGTGTCCAGGACAGAGTTGTCAGTTCCATGCTCTAGTCTCTTTTTCTATATAACTGTGTATAATGTGTATGTATATACAGATCTACATTATATGTATCCATAATATACACCCATGACATAATATTATATATCCCCATTATATACATAGACCTATAATATAATATAATATAATATAATATAAACCTGTAACATATACCCATTAAGTATATATATATATATATTCTCTTATTTAAAATGAGGGTGCATCTGTCTAGAGGTAGAGTTTTCCAACTTGCAGGTGAGGCTCAAACTCACAAAACCATAAGATCATGACCTGAGCCAAAACCAAGGGTTGGTATTGGCTGTGACTCCTCTAGTTTTGAATTGAACTTGGTTATCCCATTGTCTGATCTATGGCTTGGGAGTATCACTGTGAATAGTTTCTGGTCCAACTACAGGTATTTAAAAGGATTTCCCCAGCAAGGCCCTGGGCACTTGAAGTCCTATCTCCTGTATTGATATTATCTACACTCTAAACTAGTGCATACATTAAAAAAAAACAGCAGTCATCATGACTCTACATACTCGTAAAATATTTTCCTTCTAGGAATTTTATCTCCAAAGATTTAACACATTGCTTCCCCACTTCCCTGAAGTGCCCTTTTATGTGTTGTTTTCAAGGAGTTGTCATCTCTGAGTGCATGTAGGTAGGGGGGGCGAAGGAGGAGAAGCATGTAGCAAGCCTCTAAAATAATATCCAGTCCCAGTTTGTTCCATTTGGTAAAGGCTGGTCCAGGGCCCTTTTTACGAGAAATGGGAAGAGAAAGTGTTTTATGAGTGATTGCTCTGGTGCACATTCCCGACATCCCCTTCAGGACAGACACGTGCTCTCCAGCTCTTGGGAGCCGGGACCCTGATGATGTAAGACCCTCCTTGTGAATTCCCCATCTCCAAAGGGAGCTGAACTATCAAAGGTTAAGTACACTCCCTCGGGACTGATCCTTGTGGGGTTGCAAAGGCCTCAGCTCCCCTTTGTGGTGCTGCCCACGCTCCAGGGCTGATGACTAAATCACAGTCAAACTTCTTCCCCAGTCTAAACGTGTCTTTCTCATTTCCTTGTAGGCGTTGCTCCTAACAACTCTTCCCAATAAAGCTACTGCTTGTAAATTTCCATTCAGGAAAACCTGACTTTACAAGTCTTCTTACCTTCTTTCGGCTGGTTCAAGTTGTTTTAGTTCTGCAGCCAAATGCATGTTTAGACCATCGTTTCTTTTCCCTTACGTCCTGTTTTATTGTTGCCATTAGTGAAACTTTCTGCTAGCGTCTGGTGATGGGCGATCTTTTTTTGTTTTTAATTTATTTTACATTTTAATTCCAGTACAGTTAACATACAGTGTTATATGAGTTTCAGGTGTGCAACATAGTGATTCCACAATTCTATACATATGCGATAGGTTATCTTCCGAATTTAGTTTTTACTGTTTGAATTTTGCCCTGCTCATATGCCTTCAAAGTAGGTAAGTAGGAAAGTAGGAGAGGCTGCTTCAGCTACTACTAGCGTTTTATCATTTCAAACTCATCAGTTCTCTCCTCGTTGTTCAAATGGTATAAACCATGTGGGGACTCAAGGCAGTTACAAAGACTTCCAGTCATGCACGTCTGCCTGGAAGACTTAGCGACACTGAGTACAGAATGAGGTACACTTGTTTCCTCATTCTCCAAAAACAGACCCTTGAACAATGAAGTTGCCATCCTATGATTTTGCTTATTTGCTAGTATGTCAGTTACATGATTTTCTGGGTCAGACGGAGCTGTGAGTGACTTGCCTGATTATGTTTTGTCCTGGGACAAACAAAGTATCATGGGGGCTTGAAAAAATGAGGCAACATACTTGAACTTTTCTTTTTTACCATTATGTTTGCCACTTCAGGCTCATTTCATAATGGCACAATGCAGGTGTGTGTGATTTGGGGGGAATGGAATTTAGCCGACATAAACTTGGATTTCACATTATGAAAACGGAGATTATTAAGTAATACCTAATCAATTTACCCTGCCTCATAAAACACAATTTTCCGGTTTATTTAAGCAACCAGTAGTAGAATGCTGACTTTCTTCATTTCAGTAGGGTTCGATTTTTTCCCCTCAGAATAAAGATCAAAAGCTTGAAAGCTTTGATCTGTCCCCTGGCAACTCCTGTAGGCTAAACATGGCCACCTCCACCCAAAATTCACTTTGGTTCAGTCACAGTGACTTTCTCTTTGGTCATCGAATACCCCAGACTATCTCCACCTTCTAGATATCTACATATATGTTCCATCTGACTGGACCTTTTCCTTGCCAAAGCCTGTTCGTTCTTCGTGATTTATCTATCCACGAGGATCTTCTCTGAACATTGAGACTAGAATAGGTATCTGTTTATAAGTTTCCAATGCACTCTGCAACTCTTCATAATATTTATTATAATACTTGAGTTAAAATTTCTCTATCTTCCTAGCTAGCTGTACACTGTAAGATTGTAGACACTAAGTGTGGCTTGTCCATCAGTGCTTTCTGGGTGCTTTAATGATGTCTGACATATAGTGGTTATAAATGTTTGATAAGTGAATGAATAAAAGAACAAGAGCCCGGTGGAGGGGGAAAAAAACAGGAGAAGAAATAGAGAATAATGCTAAACCCTTCAACCACCAGCCTCTTCAATGAGAAAGTTGGTTAATATTGACTGAATGACAACTCTTTAGATGCCATTTTATTTTATTTTCATTATTTAACTGTGTGAAATGGTATAACCAGCTTCATTTTAAAGAGAAAGAGTTCTCGAAGATAGTGTAACTCACTCAAAGTCACACAAAATCCAAGAAGCAGAGATGAGATTTCAGCAGAGTTTGGACCAAGATACATCCGTTTTCTTACAGGTCAAATGGGTGACCAAATGAGAATGTGGTGGGAATCACCACTCCAGCATGTTTACGTCTGTAATGAGGGAGCTAATCTGTGCATTTCCCCCAAGAATATGGTATTGCCTTTGTTTTACCTTTTTTTTTTGATAGGTTCTAATGTTTTCCACTTGGCCTCTTCCACTGGAATAGCCTTCACAGCACAGATCAGAGAACCAATGTGGGGATTCTGTCAGTCGCTGAGTAGATCTATTCTATTATCCCTTCTAGGACTGGGGTAATCAACATCGGATAGTGTTAGGGACCCAGTGGGATCCCTGTGGGTTGGATCTGGGCTGACACCCCATTGATAGCCTGACTTCCCTATGCTCTCACTCTGACCAGTGGACCACAGTGGTATTGTCTCCTGCAATTAGTGCCAGTTCACAGATAGTGTCTAGTTGCCTTTCTCCAAAGCACAGCCGTCTGGTAAGTGGCCTGAGTTTCCTTTGAGTAAAGCTGAGAAAAAGATTAGCAGGGTACATTTTGGGTGGTGTTTCAGGTCCCCTCCTCAAATGGACTGTACTCCTCAGTTTGAGGGGATTTGAATCTGTAAACAGGCTCAAGTCAAGGAATTGATCGAGGGGCTGTAATTCTTTGTTCTGGCTTTTCAAAGTAGACTTCTGCTCATTAGACCTGGAACTGATTTGCTTTTACAGATCAAGTAACAATTTGTAGATTTCCTTCTATTTCTTTTCTAGGGACACCATGATCAACAAGCTAATACCATAGGTCTCTGTGTGCCAGAATATTCTGATTACTGCTTTGGCATTGTTCATATGACTCTTTTCAAGTTTACATGGAAGAAAATGTGAAAATAGATACAAACAAATCAGCACCATACAAACTAAATATTCCAAGTGGGTTAGATTAAATTAGAGATCAAAATAAAATAGAAAATAAAAACTATTGTATATTTAAAATTATGCCTATGTGTATCTAAATAATTTGTAGAAGAAAAAAGAAATCATACCGAATGTTACAAATATTTTAGAGCAAAATCACAATGAAAGCAACTTAGGTAAAACACATAGTTTTTCTTTTTAATTTGTAAACTAAATTCAAAGAAATTGAAGATGACACAAAGAAATAGAAAAATAATTCCATGCTCAAATGGAAAGAACAAATATTGTCAAAATGTCTATACTACCCAAAGCAATCTACCCCTTTAATACAATTTCTATCAAAATATCAACAGTATTTTTCACAGAGCTAGAACAATCCTAAAATTTGTATGGAACCACAAAAGACCCTGAATAACCAAAGCGTTCTTGAAAAAGAAAAGGAAAGCTGGAAGAATCACGATTCTGGACTTCCAGCTGTTTTACACAGTTGGAGTGATCAAGACAGTGTGGTGCTGGTACAAAAGCATGTAGATCAATGGAAGAGAATAGAAAACCCAGAAATGAACCCACAACTATATGGTCAATTGATCTTTGACAAAGCAGGAAAGAATATCCAATGGAAAAAAGACAGTCTTTTCAACAATTGGTGTTGGAAAAACAGGAGGGTTACCTGAAAAAGAATGGAATGGGACCTCTTCTTTACACCATACACAAACATAAATTCAAAATGTATTCAAGACCTACATACAGGCAGTAACCTCTTTGACATTTGCTGTAGAAACTTCACGTTTCTGAATGCAAGGGAAACAAAAACGTCATTGGACTTCATCAAAATAAAAACTTCTGCACAGTGAAGGAAACAATCAACAAAACTAAAAGGCAGCCTATGGAATGGAAGAAGATATTTGCAAATGATATACCTGATAGAGGAGTAGCATCTTAAATATATAAATAACATAAAATCAACACCCCCAAAACAAATAATCCTACTAAAAATGGGCAGAAGACATGAACATTTTTTCCAAAGAAGACATCCAGATAGCCAACAGATACATGAAAAGATGTTCAATGTTACTCATCATCAGGAAAATGCAAATCAAAACTACAATGAGATGTCTCCTCACACCTTTCCAAATGGCTAAAATCAACAACACAAGAAACAACAGGTGTTGGACGTGGAGAAAGGGAACCTTCTTGTACTGTTGGTGGCTATGCAAACTGGTGCATCCACTGTGGAAAACAGTGTGGAGTTTCTTCAAAAAGTTAAAAATAGAACTACTCTATCATTCAGCAGTTGCACTACTAGGTATTTACCCGAAGAATATAAAAATAGTAATTCAAAGTAGTATTTGTACCCTGATGTTAATAGCATCATTATCTATAATAGTCAGATTATGGACCCAGTGTCCATTGACTGATGAATGGATAAAGAAGAGTGGTATTTGTATATATACATATATCATATGTTATATTATTATATGAAATCTTGTCAATTGTAACAACATGGATAGAGCTAGATAATATTGTGCTAAGCAAAATAAGCCAGTTAGAGAAAGACAAATACCATATGATTTCCCTTATATGTGGAGTTGAAGAAACAAAACAAATGAGCATAGGGAAAAATAGAGAGGCAACCCATAAAAGAGATTCTGGTAACGGACAGTTGCCAGAGGGGAGCTGGGTGGGGGGATGGGTAAAACACGTGATGGGGATTAAGGAATGCACTTGTGATGAGCACCAGATGTTGTTGGAAGTGTGGGTCCCTATATTGTACACCTGAAACCAATATAACACCATGTTCACTAACTAGAATTTAAATAAAAACTTAAAAAAAATAAATGCATACACTAGAGAAAAGGGTAGGTAATGAATTAGGGAGCTAAATTAGTAATCCACAAGTTTGAAAGTAACAGAATAAAACCCATTTGGTTTTATAGCTACTTATTGCTATAACATAACAAATAGAAAAATTGAAAAGAAAATCCAAAGCTGAATTGGTCCATGTTTTCCTTAAAATATAAGAATGAAAGAATTTGGTAAAATTCTACTAGATGTTAAATATGCGTGTCTTATATATGGGTGTATGTTTCATTATTTTTTTCACATATCAATGTTTGATGTGTTTTATAATATATTTTAAATTAAGGAAGATAACTTAAGGATTTTCACTTGTTCTTTTTTTTTCTAACCTACTCGAGAACTAAGAAAAAAATAGAAACATCAAATAGGCTATCCTCAGAAACGAGTGTTTCTGTGTATGGTTAGAAAGAGACATGAGAGAGATCTGACAGAATTGTATATTTTAAAGTAGTTTTCTTTTTGTAATGGAAAAAAATACCTTTTAATATCTTTGTCACTGTATTAAGGAGAAAGAAAGAAGTTTTTACTTTGGCAGATTGTATTGTGTTTATTATGAACTCCTTTTCTACCCGGTTTGATGACTAATTATCCTTTCTATTCAGGGAGCTCTACCTAACAGTCCATTTACCCCCAGCCTCCCCACCCCAATGGGAACAGCTAAACTAAGGCAGACAGTCGTGGGTCAGCTCGCTTTTCTTAACTTCAATTCTGAGTTTTCTCCTTATACAATTATAGCAGGATCACTCATGCCATGCACAGAGGCTTCTTGTTAGTCAAATTGTTATCATCTGAAGGTGATTACATCTATTGAACAAAAAATTGTACCAAATGCTCATTATATGTCAGACACTACTAAGATCTGCCAGTGTTTTTCATATTAGTATTTGATACAAGGGGATTAAACTATTGCAATGTTTCTTTGGTCAGAACAATACATTCTTTCTTCTTTGGAAAGAATTTCAAGTCTTTCCCCCTTTCTTCCCTCCTTGCTTCGTCCTTTGTTTCTTCTCCGCAGGCTTTTCAAAGCACAGATGACCTAAAACTGTCATTTTTAAAAGAGAAAACCTGAATATGAAGATGTTCCACCTGAAGTCCTACCAAAAAGATAAATCTAATTACTGAGTATTAGTAGGTCCTTATTACAATGCAGTTTCACTCATTTTAAAGAATATTTATGGACTGTTTTATGGTTTGAAAAATGTTTTCACATATATTTTATCATTTAAATTCACAGAGCTTTGTAAGGGAGATATCATATCTCTCTTACAAATGAGAAAATTAATGTTCCATGGTTTAAAATGTGTACGTTTATATTGTCATCAGTGGTAGAAAGAGGACTTAACCCCCCAGGGTTATTCCGTGGTCTGTCACACACACTGTTTCCCATAGGTGACCTCATGGCTGGGGTGGGGGTTGGGAGGCTGGGGGGCTGTGGGGGGGAAATGTTTCTTGGAAGTTTCTACCATACCCTTACTTGATTTCCCCAGGTGAACCTTCATGTTAAATAATGATTTTTTAAGGGCTTTAAACTTTAAACTTTTATTTTTAATAGTACAAAGTTTTATTATGGTATAAAGTTTTTAAAATCTTTAAATCCACTACCAAGAAATCGACTTACCTATTCAATGTTTAAATCAGATAATATATATATTTAAGGGCCTGTGCATGCTGAGACCACTTAAACAGAACATGAGCAAATGAAACGAAAAATAAAAGCCTTGATCTTCACACCAATTATTCTTTCCCCTTTAGATTATGAGGGTTAACAATTTCTGGTGTGTCCTTCTAGAACTTCTATCAATCTATTGATCGATCTATCAGTCTACCTATCTTCTATCTGTGTATCTAACTATCCATCTATATTTTAAAATCTCTCTATCACATGTGTGTGAATATATATTTGTGGTTAATATGAGTATATTTATTATATGTTCTTTATGTAAAAAAGGTCATATACTACATACTGTTTGCCACCATTTTTTCCCACTTAATATGTGTTGAAAATCTTTCCATACCAGGCACTGGTTGGTGAAATCAGTATCAAATCGCTGTTGTAGCTTGACTTGTTCTGACCTTAGTCTTCCTAATTAGTGTGTGCAGTATCATTTGATGTTCTAGGAGTTCCTTCTAAGAGATCTCACGCTGGAGAGCAAGACCGAGTTCTTTCCAAGATGGCCTCTGTTTCATCCTTGGTACCGTGTGTTTGTGGGTCATTCCTGAGAACTTTATATTCAAGATGAAGAGTGTCTCTCAGCCTCTCATTGGCAACTCATCTATTTATAATCCTGATTGTTTAATATGAGTAAGAGTCTTGGGTGTAGGAGCTTCTACAGGTGCTACAGATGGAATCGTGTTCCCCCAGAATTCATATGTTGGAGCCCTAAGCCTCCATGTGACTATTTCTAGATGTAGGCCTTATAAAGAACCTTATACGAAGAGGAAGAGACTTGTCTGTCTGTCTGTCTCTGTCTCTACACATCATATGAGGATCCAGCAATAAGGCAGCCATTTTCAAGCCAGGAAAAAGAAAACTTTCCCCAGAAGTTGAACCAGCTACATCTTGACCTTATACTTTCTAACCTCCATAAACGAGCAGATACATTTCTGTTGTTTAAGCTACCCAGTCTTTGGGGTATGGAAGCCCACACAGATGAAGGCCCCAGGAGTATAAAAGGGTCTGGAGGAAACCAGCTGGACATGAAGCTGATGACGTAGAGTGGGTGAGACCAGGATCATACTGGTGGCACACACAATGAGATTGGCATCCTGGGGCAAGAAGTCCTAAAAGGTACCACATTACAACGAAGACTTTCAGGAACTAAAGTTTCCTAATCCTGGTTTGCAGGGCATCCTTTTATGTGTAGCCATGGTTACCTCCTCAGAGCCGAAGGGACCGTCTCTCCAAAAGCAATAGCAGATCTGTCCATCATGTACCACTACAAGCAGGGGTAAATGAGGACACATCTTTGGCATTCTAGGGGGAACCTGGAAACATGAGGAGCTTATGCACGGCAGGAGCTTTAATCCTTGTATGTTTATTTAATGTATGCACAATTTACACTCTACTTCCTAATATATCTATATCTATCTTTACATCAAACAGCACTAAGTTTAATTACCATTGGATAAAATAGGTGCTCCAGAAGGATGGGGAAATGAGTTATGTTTATCTTTTAACTACATCAATGGCCCTCAGCTGCCCCTGTCCTCCCCATAATATAATGTCGTATATCTGCTGAAGATGAAGTGTACAAGGCCCAGAGGACAAGAGGAAGGCCTTTTCTCTGCGCACAAGGGTGCTTTGCTGGCACTGTACAAAATTCAAACAAAAAAGAGATCATACTACCTTTCTAGATTTTGCCAGAGACAGCCCTTCAAAATTCTGTTCTGACTTTCGCCTTCCTACAGCAATCACAAAGAGAGAACTCAAATTTAAACAGCCCCCTGAGACAAAACACTGCTTGAGAGGGATGGAATGAAGAGAACTCAAACACAGAGAAATTTTCTCAAGCCCTGAAGCCGTTGCTACTAGTCTCTATCGGTTTCTAAGCGTGGATTTGGAAAGAAAGCTCTCTCTGTCATTTGAATGGGAGCTAGAAAGTAAACCACCTTCAACTGGACTAATGCCATTCAGCTGGTGTTGATAAGTCCACCTCACAGTGGTTTTTCAGTATTGATGTGGTGGTGTGTATGCACAGGATTTAAGGCGATCAGAAGGACTGGATGATTCACTCAAGCAATGCAACACACACTCTTTGTCATTGTGTAACCTTCATGCTTCTCTTTGTTCTGCAGTGTTACATAGATTTCTGGCAAGAAAGCATTCACAGTTAGTGGTAGAGTGCACTCTTCTCTATTTTATTTCTGTCAACTTTATGAAAGTTGTGTCTGGTACTTTGCAGAGCCAAAAGCAATGATAATTTAGCATGGCCAAATTTTGTATTGGGTATGTCAGAAATATAGGCACATTCTCAGAGTGTTCTGAGGGAGATGTGCATAGTACTGTTGTGATGGTCATAGGTGGTGGACTTCCCTCCCCAAATTCATGTGTGAATGAGGATTTGAAGTCAGAATTAGAGAGCCTATAGGGAATGATGACTCATGCTAAAATCTTACCTGATTATTCCTGCTTTTTTCAGTTTGAAGGGCATGAAGAAAAGGAGCGATTTCTGATTTGTAGAAAAATTAGAATGTCTTGGGTCACCTGGGGGGCTCAGTTGGTTAAGTGTCTGACTTTGGCTCAGGTCATGATCTCACGGTTTGTGGGTTTGAGCCCTGCATCAAGTTCTGTGCTGACAGCTCAGAGCCTGGAACCTGTTTCAGATTCTGTGTCTTCCTCTCTCTCTGCCCCTCCCTTGCTCATGCTCTGTCTCTCTCTGTCTCAAAAATAAATAAACATTAAAAAAACAAGAAAAGTTAGAATGTTTAGAGACAGCATCCATCCATCCATCCATCCATCCATCCATCCATCCATCCAGGCTTCCATTAATTTATTTTTTCACATTAAATTGTTTCTGAAGGGAAGATAAAATCTCTCATTTTCTCTCACATAATCTAAACAACTTTGCAGGCCAATTATTGCCTTTGAAAACTACAAGGCATGGAGAACTATTAGGGATCTGAATTCAGATTGAAGTGATTAAAAAAATACTTATTTAATTTTGGAAGAGCACAAGTGAGGGAGAGGCACAGAGAAGGGGTAGAGGATCCAAAATGGGCTCTGTGCTGACAGGCTGACAGCAGCGAGCCTGATGTGGGCGTTCAACCGACGGAGCCAACAGAGGCCCCAAAGTGATTTAAAACAAAACAAAACAAAACAAAACAAAACAAAACAAAAATAAAGTCAGTAAAATCACCCCCAAAGAACTACTTTTTTGAAATAAAACTGGGTTACCTAGGTGGCTCAGTCAGTTAAGTGTCTGACTCTTGGTTTTGGCTCAGGTCATGATCCTGGGGTTTGTGAATTGAAGCCCTCCATCTGGCTCTGCACTGGCGGTGAGGAGGCTGTTTGGATTCTTCTGTCTCTGCTTTCTCTCTGCCCCTCCCCCACTCACTCTTTCTTTCTGTCTCTCTTTCCTCTCTCCCTCAAAAACAAATAAGCATTAAAAAGAGTGATAGTACACCTGAAAAACAAACAACCCAGTGAAGAAACGGGCAGAAGATATGAACAGACACTTCTCCAAAGAGGACATCCAGATGGGCAACAGACACATGAAACGATGCTCAGCATCCCTTCTCATCCGGGAAATACAAATCAAAACCACACTGAGATACCACCTCACGCCAGTCAGAGTGGCTAAAATGAGCAAGTCAGAGAACTCTAGATGCTGGCCAGGATGTGGAGAAACGGGCACCCTCCTACACTGTTGGTGGGAATGTAAACTGGTACAGCCCCTCTGGAAAACAGTGTGGAGGTTCCTAAGGAAACTAACAATAGAACTCCCTATGACCCAGCAATAGCACTGCTAGGAATTTACCCAAGGGATACAGAAATGCTGATGCATAGGAGCACATGTACCCCAATGTTCATAGCAGCACTTCTCCACAATAGCTAAAACATGGAAAGAGCCTAAGCGTCCATCAACGGACGAATGGATCAAGAAGATGTGGTTTATCTATACCATGGAATACTACATGGCAATGAGAAACAATGAAATCTGGCCATGTGTAGCAACATGGATGGACCTTGAGGGTGTTATGCTGAGCGAAATAAGTCAGGCAGAGAAGGACAAATATCATATGTGTGCACGTATAGGAGGATTAGGAGGAACTTAACAGAGGACCAAGGGGGAGAAGAAGGGCGGAAATGATGGGGGAAAGGGAGAGAGGCAAACCATGAGAGACTCTTGAATGCTGAGAAACAAACTGAGGACTGATGGATGTGGGGGGGAGGGGGGAGATGGGCATGGAGGAGGGCACTTGTGGGGATGAGCACTGGGTGTTATATGGAAACCAATTTGACAATAAACTATTTGGAAAATAAAAAAAAATTTTGGAAGTGCAAAAAAAAAAAAGAGTGATAGTATTAAAAAAATGAAATAAAACAAAAATGGCATATTAAATGTGTTTGCCATGAAAAGTAAAAACAACCAAACACAAAAATGCAAAATGAAAGACTGGCTCTTACAAAACGGTATGTTTTAAAGATGATTCTTTTCAGGATTGTTTATACATATATGATACATGGAGTCCTTTAATGGTGGTTGTCAAACTATCTTTCCTTGCCACCTGATCTTCAGCTAGTGGACTGAGGTCCTCTATTCTTAAATCATAACTGTCATATTTCTTCAATCCTGTGAATTATTGTCACCAGTACAGAAGAAGATAACTACAGAAGCTAAAAGTAAGCCGCTGGAAACTTTGAGGCAACGTAATTTAATATCTGTTTAGTCTCGTAATAAAACTAAATGAGGTTTGTATTTTACTTATCTTTGTTGTTTTATTTCATTTTTCTAATAATTCATTTATATTGCATGTGACTAAAATATTAGTGTGTGGTGAATTGGGAATGAAACAAAACAAAGCAACAATATAGACAAAAACTATCACGTTAATTAGTAAACTGTCATTCTAGAATTCTCTTGATTAATCTGGAATTTGGAAAACAGAAGTGCATTTCCCAAAACTCCTCCTGGCCATGATGCACACTTATATTCATTCAGCACTTTCAGTGCAAGGCCAAGTGTAAAAGTCTCTCCTCTAATTCGATCTTAATGTTCATAACATTTTATATCTTCACTAACAAAGACTGTTTAATGTTTGTTTTCTTAGAATGATTTTATATAAAGAAAATATTAATTTATTTGTTTATATTTTTTAATGTTTTAAGCTTTAAAAATTTTTTGACATTAATTTATTTGTTTATTTATTTTCTTAATGTTTTGAGAGAGAGGTAGAGACAGCATGAGCAGGGGAGGGTCAGAGAGAGAGAAAGACACAGAATATCTGAAGCAGGCTCCAGGCTCTGAGCTGTCAGCACAGAGCCCGACGTTGGGCTTAAACCCACGAGCGGTGAGATCATGACCTGAGCCAGAGTTGGATGCTTAACCAACTGAGCCACCCAGGCTCCCCTATCTTTTATTTTTTTTTAATGTTTATTTATTTTTAAGAGGCAGAGACAGAGCATGAGAGGGCGAGGGGCAAAGAGAGAGGGAAACACAGAATCGGAAGCAGACTCCAGGCTCAGAGCCAGTGATGTCTGATGAGTCAGAGTCCGCCTTTGGGAGCAGATTTTTTTCTGCGGTTTAAACCAAGCATCCCCCTCACTGGCATTGCCACCCAGACTATGTATGATGAGTGTCAACAAATATGTTACTCTGTCAGGAAAGGTGGAAGATTATTTTTTATTAAAAATTACTATCATCATTATGGTTTATAAGCTGCAGTACAATGTCTGCTCAAGGGTCAGGTGTGCCCTGTTAGAAGAAAGCGTTTTTTAAGTAAGTATTTTCTCCGGGCGCCTGGGTGGCTCAGACGGTTAAGCGTCCGACTTTGGCTCAGGTCATGATCTCACAGCTTGAGGGTTTGAGCCCCTAGTTGGGCTCTGTGCTGACAGCTCAGAGCCTGGAGCCTGTTTCAGATTCTGTATCTCCCTCTCTCTCTCTGACCCTCCCCTGCTCACACTGTCTCTCTCTCTCGTCTCTCTCTCTCTCAGAAAGAAGTAAAATATTTAAAAGAATTTTTAAAAAAGGAGTGTGGCTCTTGCCACATTTGGGGTGCAGAGAGCCTGAGTGCCCTGGGGACCTCTGAGATTTGGAACCAGAGTTTCCTGCTGGCCTATGACAAGAAGCATCCCCTCAAGGTCCTTATTAAAATCACACAGAGGTGCTTACAAATAAGGCTTTTGGGTATGGCCATGAACAATGACCAGGCGCTGGGTTGAATTTTGGGGTATTTCAGCCAAAGAAGTTGGGATTTTTCTGAAAAGGGTTGGTGAGAGTCAGCAAAAAGGAAATGTAGCTGTGGGAGTGCTGGAATCTTTGTTTGAAGTCCTAGGTAAATCCAGTTTGTCCGTGTCTCCTCCACATCCTGTAGAGATCTTCTAAGGGGAAGACCCCCTTTGAAACTCCCAGGAGTTCGTCTGTTAGATCAGCTTCATGGAGTGTGGACGATGATGTAACAGACGGGATGCCAGGAGAACAGCAAGCAGCTAGGCACTGGTATCCACCCTTGAGTGAGATCACTGCTTTCTCTCTTTTATGGACTGAGTGGTTTCCCCTCAAAATTCATGCGCTGAGGCCTTAAGCTTACCACCTCAGAATGTGACTATTTGGAGGCTGAGCCTTGAAAGTGGCAATTATGTTACAATGAAATGGTTCTGACTGGTGTCCTTAGAAGACAAAGAGATTAGAGAGAGATGCTAGGGACGCTCACACACAGAGGAAGACCATGTGAGGACACAGGGAGAAGGCAGGGAGAGTGGCGTCAGGAGAAGCCAAATCTGCAGAGTGGGTGGCTTAAGCCTCTGAAACTGTGAGAAATCAGTTTCTACTGCCTAGACCCCCATCTGTGTCATTTAGTCATGGCAGTCCTGGCAAATGAATGTACTTACGTAAGCTCATTGAAGATGAAACTGTGTTCTCCTTTAGTGTCTTGTTTCGTTTGATCTGAAGATGAACGAAAGATAAACACATTTAAGGATATGAATATATGGGCATATATGTGAAGTAACCGTTCGCTGTTGGGCAGGTCTACAGACCACCGGGTTTATTCCACATTGCTCTCCTGTGTAGACAGAATAGTCCACCTTTGTAGATGGACTTTGAGGTTGATGATTGAAATTAATACCCTAAGGAGGCTGCCCTTGGACCTCATGTCTCCCATAACTTGTGAAGAACCACATGCACGGAAGAAAACTGATCTGTAGGGATCGTTCAATATGAATGACAGTGGGGAGAATAGGTTTGTAAACTCTGGCCATTGGATGTAATTCATGTCAGAAGCTATGACCTGAATAGAACCTACAAGATGGTTCAGTATGCCCTCAAAAGAAAAGATCTTCCTTCTCCCTGGTGAAATCATCTTCCCATTTTCATATGTGGGCTGAGTTTTGTTCCTAGTTTTGACTTTGGGACAACCAAAAAAAATGTGTCCCAGTTATTATTACTGTAGAAGAAAATGTCCACTTATATAAGTTTCAGAAGCTAGTTATACATTCAGTTATTGATGGATTCAACAAATATTATTTAGTACCTACTGTGTGCAGAGCATTATGATCAATTCCTGGGAACTTTGTTCATGTCTTTCTGAAATTAGAATTTCTAAAGTGTGTGAGAAGGCTATGAGGACTGGCAAATGGAAAACTGGTAAGCAATTCATCAAAAAACATGATTATTATAGATTCTTTAAAAAGAGAATATTGGAGGGTGAGAGATTTTTAGAGGAGGTCTATTTTTTATTTTTCATTTATTTTTATTGGTTTGAGAGAGAGAGAGAGAGAGAGAGAAGGAGGAGGGTAGAGGGTAGAGGGAGACAAAAAGAGAATCTTAAGCAGGCTCCAGGGTCAATGTGGAGTCCAAACCTGGACTCCATCCCATGACCAGAGCTGACATCAAGACTCAGATGTTCAAATGACTGAGCTACCTAGGCACCTTCTATCTATCTATCTATTTAAATTTTTCTTACAAAAGTTCTCAATGATGAAAATAAAAGCCCTGTGAAGAGCTAACAGGGAAGTGTCACAAGAGGAACTGTAAAAGAAACAAGGTGCAGATGTATGTGTTCAAGGAACAGAATGGAGAGCTATATATCTGAAATAAATAAGATGGAGAATGGTAGATGGTGAGGTCAGCCCCATCAGACCGAGCCACAGAGTTGGAGTCACTCTGAAAGCATTTGAAAGCTGTTGAAGGGTTTTATGGAGACAGACAAAGATTTTTTTAAATATTGTTTTCATTTGGCTGATACTTTTGACATATTAACTTGGCAGCGGTGCTTACAAAGGGGCTGCCTGGCTTAAACAGCAGAAGAATAATTGCAGAAGATAATGGAGACTAGTATAATTTGCTCACCTTCCTGAAAAGCTCTAAAAGAATGGCATGGCCATGCTAAGGAATTGCAACCATTATCGGTCATTTCTAGAGAGTCATTAAAAGTTTTAGGTGGAGCAATAAGTCCATCAGAACTATTCCCTGGGGAAATAAATAAGGTAGAGGGGAATGGGGTATACTAGACTATGCTATCTTGGCTTTGGACAATCCAGTCAAGAGGTTCTTTCCATAACTCTGGAGAGAAGGTAAAAGATATTTTTGCCAATGCAGTGTCAATGGGGAATAAAATGAGAATGTGAGTATGCGAATAATGGCAAGGTAGCATCAATCTGATGAATTAACAGGCTAGGAGGGTAAGATTGAGAATGTGTGAGTCCAGTCTGAGAGCTTCTGGATATCTTAACTCATCGTAATGTTATTAACGCATAGTGGGACAAAAAAGGAGCAGGTTTGAAGTTAGAAAATCTAACATGAATCTATCTCTATTTGCACGTCAATTACACACAAATCATACTGGACACAAATATTTACTCTAAATGAGGGTGGGATGGGCTTCCTACCAGAACAAGGGTATTTATCCATGTTCACACCCTCCATCAACTTACCATTATTAAATACTTATGGGCCACCAACACAGCAGATAACCACTGTTCTTTGCAGGTAAGGAGGGAGCTGAGATGTGATGAATACTACTTTATGTTTTAATATTTTTATAATTTTCAATTTGTATAATGTAGGTAATGGTGGCTAGATGTTTACAAAAATGTTTGAACTCAACTTTCAATATACAGAACGAATAGGAACACTGAATAAACCCTTAGGACTGTAGAAGGTTTGGGGGTCAAGTATGTGGGAAACTACTTCTCCGAGGGGAAGAGCACCTTCATTAAGGCTGAGGGAGGCAGGAAGTATGCTTCATGTTTTAGGGGAGCACTTCTCCTACCCTCCACTCCATTTCCCCGGGGAACCACTGGTAACTCTCTTAGCACCAACAAAAGAACAAAAGCACTAGCTCAGCACTGGCTCCTAAGGCAACCAGAATCCCAGATGATACCAGGATGGCAGAGATTAGGGAGACAGAGGTGAGAGTATGCTAGAATAGTGGATGGCCTGTTGGTATGCCTGAATGGTTAGCATGTGTCTGAGATTATGGTATCTCTGCCCTCCAGGAGAGGTTGCAGTCCCCAAAGAAAGATTTCCAGCTGAAAGTGGAAGTAGCCTCATACATGTACCCCAGGGGTCTAATAGTACTTTCTAGTAGATTACAACATCAGAAATATCGGAAGACTTCTTCTGAACTTCTGATTCTACTGAGGAGGAAAATATAAGACTTGATCATCTTAATTTATATGGTTACATAAAAAACATAAGTCTTAAATAATTCATGGAGGGTCATAAGAAGAATGAATTCAATATTTACAATGTAAAGAAGGGCAGAGAAAAAAGGTATCTGTGAAGAATTATTGTTAGTAAAAGCAAAACAAAATAAAGTACCTAAAATATATTCAAATTTGTCAGCTATAATAAATGTAAATGTATATGGGCTTAACTCATTGATCAAAAGATAGAATCTTATTTTTAAATTTAATAAGTCAATCAATAAATAAATTGATTTTTAATTTTTTAATATATTAATTTTTTAACATTTATTCATTTTTGATAGAGACAGAGTGCGAGCAGGAGTGGGACAGAGAGAGGGAGACACAGAATCCGAAGGAGGCTCCAGGCTCTGAGTTGTCAGCACAGAGCCCAACAAGAGGCTTGAATTCACCAACCATGAGATCATGACCTGAGCTGAAGTCGGATGCTAACCGACTGAACCACCCAGGTTCCCCAAGATTTTTAATTTTTAAAATATTTATTTATTTTAGAAAGAGAGAGTATGTGAGTGAGGAAGAGAGAGAAAGAATCCTAAGCAGGCTTCATGCTCAGCATGGAGCCTGATATAAGACTTGATCTTAGGACAGTGAGATCATGACCTGAGCTGAAATCAAGAGACAGATATTTAACCAACTGACTCACCCAAGCGCCCCTTATATTTTTTTTGAGTTTATTTATTTTGAGAGAGAGAAGCCACCTGGATGGCTCAGTTGGTTAAGTGTCCAACTTCGGCTCAGGTCATGATCTCACAGTTTGTGGGACTGAGCCCCATGTCGGGCTCTGTGCTAACAACTCAAAGCTTGGAGCCTACTTTGGATTCTGTGATCCTCCCCTGCTCATGCTCTGTCTCTCTCTCTTTCTCAAACATGAATAAACATTAAAAAATTATTTTGAGTGAGAGAGAGAGAGCCAGGGGAAGAGCAGAGAGAGAGGAGAGAGAATCTCAAGCAGGCTCCACATTATGGAGGGGGGCTTTAACACACCCCCATTGGGGGGCTTGAACTCACCAACGGTGAGCTCATGACCTGAGCTGAAATCAAGCATTGGATCCTTGACTGATTGAGCCACCCAGGGTCCCCAAGAGTCTTAAATTAAATGTAAAATGATTCAATAAAAGCATGTTCATTAGACACATATATTTTTTTTATATCCCTTTAAATATTTAAAATAACAGTACAGAAAACCCTGAGAATAAAGGAAAGAAAAAGTTATACCAGAAAAATATAACTGCAAAATTTGGGTTAGTTGTTTAAATATGAAACAACAAAGATTTTTAAAGAACAAAGAGGCATACTTTTTTTTAAGTTTATTTATTTATTTTGAGAGAGAGAGAGAGAGAGAGAGAGAACAATCAGGGGAGGGACAGAAAGAGAAGGAGAGAGAGAGAGGATCCCAAGCAGGCTCTGTGCCTCAGTATGGAGCTCAGTGTAAGCTCAATCCCACAAACTTTGGGATCGTGACGAGCTAAAATCAAGAGTTGAACACTTAACTGACTGAGCCACCTAGACATCCAGGGCATATTCTTAAATTAAAGGGAATAATAGGTCACTATCACATGTTCATTCTTTAAAGATACCAATAAGATGCACATCTCTGGAAAGACTGAGCACACAAAAAGAAAGGAGAATGAAAAGAGTAAAATGAAAATATTTGAAATATAGCAAAATATCACTATGAATAGGTGTATGTTAACATATTTTAAAATCTAAGTGAAATGTTTCTGGAAAATGTATAATTTCCACATTGATGATAAAGAGATAGATAATTTCAATAGAAATTAAATATTAAAAAATGGGGTGACTGGATGGCTCAGGTTTCAACATTTGAGCCTTGATTTCTGCTGATCATGATCCCAGAGTTGTGGGATCCAAGGATCAAGCCCTGTGTTGTGCTCTGCATTGAGTGTGGAGCCTGATTAAGATTCTCTCTCTCCCTCTTTCTCTGTACCTCTCCCTGACTAGCACTTTCTCTTTCTCTCTCCCTCTCTCTCCACAATAAAAAAATATTTAAAAAATGAGAATATTATCAAGCCCCCTCCATATACACATATAGTTACTTCCCGTCTTATATAAATTGTCCTAGAAAAGAAAAAAAGAGAAATCTTCTCTTATTTTGTAAGGCGAAATAAAAACTGGATTCCAAAAGTGCATAAGGGACAAAAATAATTTATTAGCATAAATCCAGAAATTCTGAATAAAATGTATGACCTAACTAAAACATTCATTAAGTAATATTTTAGATAGAACAGAGACTTTCCCAGGAACAGAAGGAACCATTTAATAACAGAAAGTATATTAGTGTACTTTAATATATAAAAAGAAAACAGTTTATCTTAATAGATTTGGAAAACAATTGATATTTGATATTATTCTGCATTTGCTAAGATAAAAATGATTGGAAAACTACAAATAAAAGAGAACTTTCTAAATTTGAAGGTTATAGATCAAAGCCTTCAACAGACGTCTTAACTGTATTCATCTTTGGGTGTATCTGCTTTAATAATGAAAAGCTGACAATTTTGTTATCACTATTACTGCTCAATATAGTTTTGCAGGTACCAACCAATGCAATAGGACAAGAAAAACAAAATGAACCCCCATAAATAAATTAATCAAAGGAATAAGTTGAGAAAAGGAGAAATAAAATCCTCTTTTGTAGCAGAAAATATGATCACCTACATAGAAAACTCAAAAGACTCCACATACAAATTATATAATCAATAAGAGAGTCCAAAAAGATAAAATTACAGATCTCAATAGAATTTCTATATACCAACAAAAATGAATGAAAAGTTTAGTTGAAAATGTGATAAATTTTGAAATAAAGCAAAACAATTAAATAAATGATGTATCAGTATTCTCAAGGGTCTATAAAAATTTAAATATACGCTTTGAATTCAAATGGATAAAATCTTAGAAAAATTTGAAGAAATACTTCATTCATGGAACAGATGACTTAAGATTATAAAAAAATTAATTTACATAAAGTGAATCTACAAACTCAATTTAGATTCCAGATTTCAAAAGTTTTACTGAGGAATTTGACTACTTTTTCTTAAGTTTATGTAGAAGGATAGATTTCTATAGAAGCTAGAGCAGTTTTTAAAAATAAAAGCATGAAGTTAAAATCCATTATTTCAAAGTTAAGTACACTTTAGAGCTAAGGTATTTTCAACGGGCAGCACTGAGTGATAACGTAAAAACAGACCAATGGGAAAGATTAGAGAACCTCTCAAAAATGCATATGGAACATACCATATGATAGCGTTGGCAACAGAAACCAGTGAGTAAATATAAACAGATAGTATTGGGGAAACCGAGACCATATATTGAGGAAAATAGTGTTTTATTCCTACTTAGACAAAAAATTGGGGAACTAACATTGCAAAACTAATATAATAAAAATGTTGAGGAATACATTTAGAACCTAAGGATGGAAAATGAATTCATAAAGAAAACACAAATATAAAAATATACAGAAACTACTGACTAATACAGATAATATTCAAAGAAGCACCAAAAATCACTATAAGAAATATGTAACATGCATCCAAGCACACATCCTCATCCCTCCCCCACACACCTGCATAAAATGAAAGGGACTATTGAGAAGGGAGGAAAGGAGAATGTGAAGTGAGCATGTAAAGACATCCTCTCTCATATGAATCAGAGAAACAGTAATTAAACAATTAAATGATTAAACAATAAAAGGTGTATCAGTTTGGCGACTCATAAGATGTTACTTATTGCAAATATTGATAGGATGCTGGGAAAGAGGAACTTTTAGCAGACTTCTGATGTTAACCCCTCAGTAATATTGCGAGTGTTTCATAACATTAGGTTCTCATATGCCTCATTACTTGAAAGCCATCCAAGCAAGATCAAATTTTGGAGACATGTAGAAGGATTTTTCGACACTGCATTATTTGTGGTAGTGTGGGAGTTTGAAGCTGACTAGAGTAATAGATATATATGGCAGATGCTTCTATGGGATACTTGGCAGCAGTCAAAAACAAATTACAGGTATACACCATCATAAAAATGGCTCTTAACAGCATATTTTTTAGTAAAAGTTATGAATAAGAACAAGATTTATAGTGCAATAATGCATATGTGAAATTAACACACACACATATATTCAAAACAACACTGTATATTTTTCAAAAAGGCATTCCACAGCAAGCATTTGTACCAAACACCTATGACATAAATTTAAAAGGATGAGGTGAGCCTCTGAATAAAGTATAATAAAATAAGAAAGGAAATGTGACAAAAAACAACAAATCTCGACTAAGTGGGGAAAGTGCCTGAAACAAGTACAGGGCAAGGTCATTACTAATCACGTTTGCTTAGAGTCATACACATTCCACATCAGATTAAATCCATCTTGGCCCTCATCGACCCACACTGGCGTGAAATCTAATCTGAGTTATTTTTTGAAGTGTCATTCCCGTTCCTGTAGATTTTACAATCATCTCTTAAGCTTCCATCACCCAGCAAATCTTCTAGAGGCTGTCGCACTTGAGTCTGCCATGGTCCCCAACGCTCTTAACTTGCCACCCCGCCGTCAACATCTAGACTTCTTTCTGCTTTGTGCTCTGCTGCTCTGGGTTTGCTGGGACTATCTCTGTGTTCTGTAACCTGCCTTTCTGTGGTCGAGCGTCCCTAACGTGGCCACTATACTTTTCTCCCTGTGAGTTCAGGATTTTTCATAGAGTTGGGCATTCATCTATCCTCCTCTGTTACTTCTCCTTCCAAGGTAGCTCAGGGCAAATAAAGATGAACCCAACCTTTGGAAGTACCAAGAAGCTGAACCATAGAACAGAAAAGCCCACTGTCTTTTGGGTGAGGAAAGGGTGGAGTCAAAGAATAGAAGATTATCACTATTTTATACAGGTTGACCTTCTAGCTACCAGAATCTGGTGCAAATCAAAGTCTTTATGGATCAGCCCAGGCATAGATGTAAGCCTGACTTCTCTACTTCAGGACTTCCCATACTGTTTATTATGTTAAAGAATCGCAAGGGACTCTATAAGCAAAGTTTCACAAGTTTATTTGCCCCTGGGTTTTTGTTTCTTGGAGTATATTATAAAACTCCATTTGGGGGAGGCCAAATTGGGAAATTCTAAACTAAGGAACTGCTTTACCTCATTGGAAGTTGTCATTTCTATGGCTAACTTCAACTCTGAAAGTGAGCAACACGTAAATTATTTGATGTCCCAGAAGCCATACAAGCCCAGAACAGAGTTACTTGTATTGCCATTCCTATATTGTACAGCTTCAATGATAAAATAGTGACATCTTCCAGTGTTTCCAGACACAGCAGAAGAAATTGATTCTGTCACATGGCTAACTAGGAATCAATACTATTTGATCTCGTACAATTCACTGGTGATTTGCTCAATTAGTTCTTACAGAAGCATGCTATTCACTCTGTAAGGTGTAGTCATTAGGTGTTAACTACAATTGAGGGATAAAAACTGAGGTTTTCTTACAGGTAAAAGTGTTTTTCTTTTTCTGTTATTACTATTATTTACAGTAATATTAAATGACGGGATCACAATAATTGTCAATAATGTTAATTAAACAACTTTAAAGTTAAAATGTTCTTAATAAGGAAACAGGTTTTAATTATCACATTCTTTTCGTCCTCATCAAATATGACCCACCTTAGCAACACATCTGAAAAGAAGTAAGATGAAAGTGGATACAAGTCTTTTTTAATTCAACTTGTTTGATGATAATAATTTATGTTTATATAGCCTATAAGTACTAAACAAAATTTTTACAGAATTCTAGACTCGAGTAAAACATGAGCTTAATTGCAAGGAAAAACATGTAAAAAGGCATCAAAAAGTTTTTTGGGTGCTTTTTTATGGAAAGATGTGAAGTTAAGAGATGTTACAAACTGATTTTTCCCAATTCATATTGCTGACACACTATAAATGGATAATATCTACTATGTTACTTTATGTGTGTATAGGATGATAACAAAAGTGACCAAAGTTTTCGTGTCTATATGTCTGTAGACTTCCATGTATACTAAGAGATAAGTGCAAAATTGAGCAGACCCGTATAATTTTAGTAGCTAAACAGTCAAAGCTACCCGAATAGCCATCAATGGTATAATGAATAAGTCAATTGTGGTATATCTATGCACTGGAATAGTAGAGAAAAGTGAAACTCAATGAATTATGGATATATGTAGGTGAAATGAGTCAGCTACAAGAAAATACATTTTATACATGGAGTGTGTGTGCGTGTGTGTGTATCTCCTTTATTGCAATTTACATAGGTAAGCAAAAATAAATTATAGAGTTAGGAATACAAATATCCTATAGCTTTGGGGAGAAGGGAAGAGCATGATTTGGAGAGGATACAGAAGGAGGTGTTTTCTGAAGTATTGACAATATTCCCTTTTTTTATCAGGACTGTGACTACGAGGGGGATGCACATTATAGGTAATCCATTCTGTTGAACATTTATTTTGGGTACTTTTCTTAAAAATGTCATATATATTATTTTATTTTATTAGTCTTTAAAGTTTATTTATTTATTTTGAGAGAGAATCCCAATCAGCACAGACTCTGATGCAGGCCTTGAACTCATGAACTGTGAGATCATGACCTGAGCTGGAACCAAGAATCAGACACTTAACCAACTGAGCCACCCAGGTGCCCCTATTTTTATTTCATTTTTTAATGACAAGTAATGATATCTTTCTGAGAGAAAGAGAACGTGTGAGTGAGTGGAGGAGGCACAGAGGGAGCAGGAGAGAGAATCGTAAACAGGCTCTCCCACCCAGCATGGTGCTTGATGTGGAGTTGGATCTCACAACCATGAGATCATGACCTGAGCTGAAATCAAGAGTCCAATGGTCGGGGCCCCTGGGTAGCTCAGTGAGTTAAGTGTCCAACTTCAGCTCAGGTCATGAACTCATGGTTTGTAAGTTTGAGCCCCACATTGGGGTCTGTGCTGACAGCTTGGAGCGTGGAACCTGCTTCAAATTCTGTGTCTCCCTCTCTCCGTGTCCCTCCCCTGCTCACATGCTTTCTTTCTCTCTCTCAAGAATAAATAAACATTAAAAAATATAAAATGCCATTAAAAAAAGAGTCCAATGGTTAACTGACTGAACCACCCAGGGGCCCCAATAATTTTTAATATTAAAAATCTAGCCCAATTTAAACATTTGTCTTAACCAAATCTTCTGCCCTTTCCATGAGCCACACACTTATATTCACTGATGACTCCCAAGGTGTATTTACATAAAGGGAAGGTCTGCATAGCTTTCCTTCCCTTTATTTTTTTTCCTGATGCTCATCACAAGCTCACTCCTTAATCCCCATTACCTATTTTACAACAACCCTCCCCACCCCTGCCTCACCCACTTCTCTTCTGGTAACCATCAGTTTGTTCTCTATAATTGAGAGTCTGTTTCTCAGTTTCTTTCTTTCTTTTTTTCCCAACAGACACATGAAAAGATGCTCAACATTATTAGGGAAATATAAATCAAAGCTACAATGAGATATCACTTCACACTTGTCAGAATGGCTAACATTAACAACACAAGAAACAACAGGTGTTGGCGAGGATGTGGAGAAAGGGAAACCCCCCTACCTCTGTTGGGGGATTTGCAAACTGGTGCAGTCATGCTGGAGAACAGTATGGAAGTTCCTCAAGAAGCTGAAAATAGAACTATCTTATGATTCAGCAATTGCACTTCTAGGTATTTACCCAAAGGACAGGAAAATACTAATTCGAAGGGATACATGCACAGGGATGTTTATAGCAGCATTATCAATAAGGGCCAAACTATGGCAAAGGTCATATATTTTAAAAAGAATCTCACAACCTCACCTAAAAAAAACATGGAGGATGGAGACAGACCATTCTGATTTCAAATCCTGAATCTGCCACTCGTTAGCGTCTGTGGCCTCGGGAAATTGTTACTTCACTCTCAGAGTCTTTATTTTCTCATTTGTAAAATGGAATTTATTGTAACTACTTGGGATTGTGTCATTGGATTTAATGGAATTCCATGTAACAAGTGCCTTTGCCTCGGTGAGACTTTAATAAAATTAACAAAAGTTAGCCATACACCCTCAACTTTAAACATGCTAGTTCAATACGGTATGTGATAGCTGTGAGAAGAAAGACTATGTGGTCACACTACTTCACCATTGGAAAAGTTGAGATTCTAAGCCATTTGGGTTATGAAGACAAATTTCACTATAAATTTGTTGATGTGTGCAATTGCTTGACTACCGTCCCTCTGTCCAACATCAGAACATACAATGAGGGACTTGGTAATAAGACTGGGCAGGTTAAGAAGTCTTGGCTGAAACACTCCAATTAATTCATAGACCGACATTGATCTATCAATTCAATTTAGGTACTAACCCTGATCTATTAATGAGCTAAGACTGCATAGCTTCATTGGAATCAGAATCTTCACTCTTAGGAAAATCTACCAAGTTTGCTCTTTTCTTTTTTTGCACATTTACATCATGCATTTGACTTTCACATTATGCGAGAATTATGCTGATTTCACCAGCTTTTCCACTAACTATTTTTTCTGTTCTAAGACAACATCTAAAACCCACATTGCAGTTAGTTGTTTTGACTTCTTAATGTCCTGCAAACTGATAATGTCTCACTCTTATCTAAAAGATTTTCAGGAAACAGATCCCTTATTTTGGTGATTGTCACTCAATTTGTGAGTGTTATAATTAAATTCAAATTATGCTTTACTGAAAATTATTCCACAGATGCAATATGTTCTGCTTAGTACATTGGGCCAGGGGCACATTACATTGATATTCCTCATTCCTGATGATGGTATCTTTGGTCATGTGGTTAAGGTGGCATCTGCCATGGTTTTCCACTCTAGAGTCCCTGCCTTCCTTTTGTAATTAATACATACGGGGAGGGGGTATTTTGAGACTGTAAATATCCCTTTTGTCCTTAAACTGTTATCTACTTAGTTTTAGGATTGATCCTGAGGGCAGCAGTTATTAATTACCATAGTGTTCTAAAGGTGCATTTCTGTTTTCTTTGTTCCTTCTACACTGAATCATTGAAATCTGTCTTGAAGATGATCTTCCCTCCGTTCTTCCCTTCCTCCCTCCCTCCCTCCCTCCCTCCCTCCCTCCCTCCCTCCCTCCCTCCCTCCCTCCTTCCTTCCTTCCTTCCTTTCTTTCTTTCTTTCTTTCTTTCTTTCTTTCTTTCTTTCTTTCTGTTTCTTGTTTCTTGTTTGTTTTTGATGTGCCTCATTTTCTCCTTCTTTTCCAATTTTTCTTTTTCTCTTTTATTTTTTCCCTTATACTCTGGCACCAGCAATACTATAAACTTCTCTTGGACTTTCCCTGCCTGACTACCAAGAAGCTCTGGCCTTCCCTTTTTAAAATTTGTTTTTGAGAGAGGTAGAAACAGCCCGAGCAGGTGCGGGGCAGAAAGAGAGGGAGAGAGAATCCCAAGCCTTTGGCATGGAGCCTGATGCAGGGCTCAAACCCGTGAACTGTGAGATCATGACCTGAGCCAAAACCAAGAGTTAGCAGTTTAACCAGCTGAGTCACCCAGGCACCCTCCTGGCCCTTTTTGATAAGTATTTAGAACCCAAGACCCAGCTGCTGAGTGCATTCATTAATGATAGGATGCCATTCTTCTAGACTGACTCAGCAGACCCATGCAAGCATGTGTGTGTGTGTGTGTGTGTGTGTGTGACTTTTATAGCCATAACTCTGAGTCCAATCTAACATTAGAGGGCTCTAGCTTTCCCCCTTCCTTTATCTATAATTTTTTTTCTGACAATGAAAAACCTGGTTCTAATTATCTGTGCTATATTTGCTTATATATGCAATTCTATTATACCCCAGAATATTGCTAACTCACACATCTTTGAAAACAAGTTTACTATCTAGATCACAATATTGATGCATTGTTATTTTTTTGTCTTCACCTTTACAACATCCAGTCAAAACACTGTTCTCTAAAGTTAATTAGGTCAGCTCCTTTCCCCCCTGCCCCCTTCTGCGTGGCTTATACAACATTTTTCTCATACATTTAAGATTCATTGATTACAGGGTACAGTCTATCTTCGGTTTCCCCCACATCATGGTTGCTATTTTAAAATGTATGTATGGTAAAACTCACTATTTTTGGTATAAATTTGTATGAGCATCAGCATTTTTCTTTTACAAAAAACTTCCTGGAGTGTCTGGGTTGCTCAGTCGGTTGAGCATCCAACTCTTGATTTCAACTCACATCATGATCTCATGGTTCTTGAGTTTTGAGCCCCAGTTGGACTGTGTACTGACAGTGAAGAGTCTGTTTTGGATTCTTTCTCTCTGCCCCTCCCCGACTTGTTCTCTCTCTCTCTCCTTCTCTCTCAAAATAAGTAAATATTAAAATAATAATAATAATAGTAACTTTCATCTCCTAAACTTCCCCAAGGTGCCCTTTTTGTAGTCAACCCAACAACTGGCAACAGGGACCTATTTTCCATCCATGCATTTGTGTTCTTTCCAGAAAGCCATGTAAGTAGAATGATATAATATAACACTTTGGTTCTTTTTACTTTCACTTAACCAAAAACTATTAAAGTTTCATCTATGTTATTACATGAATCAATATTATATCCATTTTAATCTATGATAGTGTCTTATTGTGTGGATGCACCAAGATTTATCCATCCATTCACTCCTTGAAAATTATCTGGGTTGGGGGCGCCTGGGTGGCTTAGTCGGTTAAGCGTCCGACTTTCGCTTAGGTCATGATCTCGCGGTTCGTGGGTTGGAGCCCTGCGTCGGGCTCTGTGCTGACTGCCAGCTCAGAGCCTGGAGCCTGTTTCAGTCTGTGACTCCCTCTCTCTCTGACCTTCCCCTGCTCACGCTGTCTCTCTCTCTCTCTCTCTCCTAGAAATAAATAAAAAAAAAAAAAGAAAAGAAAATTATCTGGGTTGTTTTCAGTTTTGAGAGTTTATTAAATAATTATTATAATATTTGTGTACCATTTTTTATGAACATCAGTTTTCATTTTTCTTGGAAAGATACCTAAAAGTGAGATTGCTGAATCATGTAATAGATATATATTTAAATGTATGAAACCTTCAAACTGTTTATTTTTGAGAGAGACAGAGAGAGTGAGAGAGAGAGTGAGCAGGGGCAGGGGAGGGGCAGAGAGAGAGGGAGACACAGAATCTGAAGCAGCTCCAGGCTCCAAGCTGTCAGCACAGAGCCCGACGCGGGTCTCGAACCCAAGAACCGTGAGATCATGACCTGAGCTGAAGTCGATGCTTAACTGACTCAGCCACCCAGGTGCCCTGGGAGTTTCTTGTAGATAGCATATAGTTGAGTCATATTTTTGTCTACTTTGTCAATTTCTGCTTTTAATTGTCAATTTCTGCCTTTTAGTTAAAAGATAGTTTTTATTTAGTGAATTTAGTGTAGAGAATTTTCATTTAATGAATTTATGGATATATTAGAATTTAAGTCTAATATATCTGGTATTTTTGTGTTTTATTTTCTGTTCTCTTTGTTTTTCATCTGTTCTCTTTCATGCTTTTCTGTGGCTCATTTATCAGTTTTAAGACTTCCCTTTTAACTTACCTGCTTTGTTTTGTATATATTTCTTTGTGTATCTTTTAAAATTGTTTCTGTAGGTATTATATTACATACACAAAACTTATCAAAGTCCACTGCTGTCACTATTGTGACAGTTTGAGTGAAATGTAGAAATCTTACCTACCTTTGGGTCTACTTATGCTCCTCTAAAACAAAATTACCTTAAATATTTACTTTATTTATAATATAATCATGTTTAATGCTTACTATATGTACATTTACATTTAGAATCACATCAGACAGTGTTATACCTGTTACTTCAACTGTCGAAGAATTTAAAACACTCAAGAGGAGAAGGACTATGTACTTTATCTGTATATTTTTAGAATTTAATCTATCATTCGTTCTCCTTTCCTGACATTCTTAATTCCTTCCCTTATTACTTTGTTTCCTTTTTATTTATTTTATTTTATGTTTTTTTTAAATATTTTTATTTATTTCTAGGAGAGAGAGAGAGACAGCGTGAGCAGGGGAGGGTCAGAGAGAGAGGGAGTCACAGACTCTGAAACAGGCTCCAGGCTCTTAGCTGGCAGTCAGCACAGAGCCCGACGCGGGCTCGAACCCACGAACTGCGAGATCATGACCTAAGCGAAAGTCGGACGCTTAACCGACTAAGCCACCCAGGCGCCCCACTTTGTTTCCTTTTTAGAAACATTCCTCCAGTCATTCTTTTAGGGTAGTTCTTCTAGTAACAAATTCTTTTAGTTTTGTTCATCTGAGAATATCTTGATTTGCCTTTAATTCCTGAAAGACACTTTCACTGATTTACAATTTTGAGATGACAGTTCTTTTTTCTCCTCACTTGAAAATTTTGTGCCATTTCCTTCCAGTCTCCATGGTTTCTGACAAGGCATATGCTCTCCCTAGACTTGTGTTTCTTCTATAGTTAAGTGTTGTTTTGCTCTCATTGCTTTCAAAAATTTTACTTTAGTTTTTCTTTTCAAAAGTTTGGTTTTTATGTGACTAGGTGTGCTTTTTAAAAAATTTTTTGAGTTTTTCCTATCTGGAGTTTTCTCAGCTTTTTGTCAAATTGGGGAAATGTCAAATTTGGAAAATTTTTCAGGCGTTATTTTTCTAGCACTTTTTTTGTTTCACCTACTCCCCTTTCTGGAACCCCGAGGACAGGAATGTTAGATTTTTCATTATTGTCCTATAGATCTCTGGGGCTTTGCTTATTTTTATTTCCACTCTATTTTCTTTCTCTTGCTCAGATTGGGTAAGTTCTATTGTTTTATCTTCCAGTGCACTGACCTTTTTTTTTTATCATTACCATCCCCTTTTATCACGTTATTCCTTCTTATCTCTATTTTTTTCCTGAGATTTATATAGTCACTCTCATTTTCTTTAGTGAGTGTTGTGTTGTGTATATTTTCTAACCATTTACTTATAACCTATATATGTATTTATGATTAAGTTAATTTATTGTAAATGACATATAGTTGATTATTGCTTTTTAAAATCTGATCTGACAGTGTCTGAGATATAAGTAGGATTTTAGGCGGCTAAACTAAAACATTTTTTTAATTTTTTAAAAAAAAATTTTAATGTTTTATTTATTTTTGAAAGAGCAAGAAACAGAGCACGAGCAGGGGAGAGGCAGAGAGAGAAAGAGGGACACACAGATTTCAAAGCAGGCTCCAGGCTCTGAGATGTCAGCACAGAGCCCAACACGGGGCTCGAACTCAGGAGCAGTGAGATCATGACCTGAGCCGAAGTCGGATACTTAACCAACTAAGCCACCCAGGTGCACCTAGGCCACTAAAATTTAATGTAATTATTGATTGCTTAGATTAAAATATACTATCCCAGTGGCTATTTTCTATTTGATCATGTCTTCTTTTTCCTCTGTCTCTCTGTTCTTATCTTGTCTTCGATTAACTGAGCTTTTTTTCTTAAATTTAATTTATCTTTGGTGTTGATATATACTTCTTATTGATTTTTTCAGTGATATTCCCTAGGATTTACAATATGCATCTTTAACTAATTAGAGAATATCTTCAAATTATATTGTAGATTTGATGTGCAAAGGCCTTAAAGGCCTTAACAGAAATACATTCCCAATTACTTTCTTTTATTCTCTGGTCTATTCTTGCCATGTTTTTAGCTTTTCTTATGCTATGAACATACAGCACATTGTCATTAATTTTGCTTGACAGTAAGTTACCTTTTTATTAAGAAGTTAAATAACAAAAATGTGTTATTTCCCCTCATTTATTGCACTTCAAATTTTGTGTAGGTTAACTTTTTGTTTGATACCACACTCCTTTTGTCTGAGTAATATTATTTAATGTTTTTGGTAAAGAAGTTCTTCTGTCAATCAATTTCCTCAGTTTTGTTTGAGAAAAATATTTATTTCTACATTACTCATGAAAGACAGTTTCACTGGATATAAATTCAAGACTAACACTTTTTTTCTTTCTGTAAAGAAGAAAAAGTGATATATTCTAGTGTTTTCTAGCTTACACAGTTTCTGCTGAGATGTCTTTTAGAATTCATTTTTTCCTCTTCTTTATCTAATGTAGTTTTATTTCTGGCTGCCTTCAGGATTTTTTTAAATCTTTTAAGTTTAGCAGGTTGAGTGTGTGTGTGTGTGTGTGTGTGTGTGTGTGTGTGTGTGTGTGTGTGAGTGATTTATTCCGCTTGGATTTCTCTGAGTGTCATATCTTGGACCTCTGGTTTGGTGCCCATAGTATTTGAACATTCAACCATTGCTTCCTCATATCTTCATATATTTCTTTTATACTGTGTTCTTTCTTCAATTGCTGGTATCTGAAATGTTAGACCATTTAACACAGCTCTCAGACGCTTTGCTCTGATTGTTTCACTTATTTTACTACTTTTATTTCTGTTCTGATTTTTTTCCACTTATTTTATGCCTTTTATTTCAGTTTGAGTAATTTATAAGAACTGTCGTGAAGTTCACCGATTTTTCCCCATCTCTGACTGATGAGTTCATTAAAGGTATCCTTTATCTCTGTTACTGTTTCTCTTTTTTAACATTTCCATTTGTTATCACTTATATGTCTCTGAGGAAATAAGCCATGTGATCCTGGAGGGAGGCACCTTTCTTGCTTGAGCAGAGGTTGGAAAGCCTTTTATGTAAAGAGTCTAGTTGCAAATGTTTTAGGCTTTCCTATCCATGTGACCTCTGTCATAACCAACTCTCATGTTGTAGCACAAAAGCAGCCACATATAATATATACACGAATGTGATTCTGTTTCAATAAAACTTTATTTTAGGATACTGAACGTTGAAATTCATCTAACTTTTAAATGGCTTGAGATACTATTCTTCTTTTGATTTTTCCCCCAAATCTTTAAAAATCTAAAATCTGTTCTTAGCTCATGGACCACATTCAAGCATGTTGGCTCCATTTGGCTGTGGGGCCATACTTTGCTCACCCTTTTATTAGAGCCTTTACCATATTGATCACCATAATTTTCAATTCCCTGTTGCATCATGCAAACATATTTCATATATGAATCTAGTTCATATCTGAGATTCTTATTTTTTCTTGCCTTTTGTCTCATCTTTTTTTTTTTTTTTTTTGCTGTTGTTGAAATGGTAGAAATAAGATAGTAGAGACTGAGAACAGTAGTGTTGAGGTCTGAAAATAATTATATCTTTCTTTCTGCCAAACCATTAGGGTGTTTTAAGGCAAATCCAGTCAGGATTGAGCTAATTTTAAATGGGTTGCTGCTATGTTTACACAAAGCCCACCATCATGTTTAAGTGTTCTAGTAATAACTTGTGTCCAACGTGGGGGTTGGTTTGCCAAATGTCACCATCCCTCTCAACTTTATGTCTTTCCTTTGCGGTTTTCCTCAGCGTCTCTTTCTGAGCTCTTTCCCTTCTCCTTACTCTGTTTCAGCTGTATTCTGCTCTTATTTGTTACTCAGTGCTCACTAACTGAGCACTGGAAAGCAACAGTGGGGAATGTTTTCTTGTTCTGATAAATCTTTGGTCTTAGCCATGTGTCCTTTGGACTTGGGGATGTGATCCCTTCTGTATTCCTGGTTCTGTTCCGACTGTTGTTCTAGACCCAGTTTGCATTTTTGATAGGTTTATTTTCTCCTCTCTTAGTTGTAATTGGTTTTCAACACTACCCTAAGGATGACAGTGTTTGGATGACTGTTTACTTTTCATAGGAGAAATAGGGAAGAATCATCCAGGTGGAACTTTATGTCCCTCCCACAGTGGTTACTGCCCACCCCCCCAGATGCACACCAAGGGGACATTTCATTTTTTTTAATGTTAGTTATTATTTTTTGCAGTGGGGAGAGAGGCAGAGAGGGAGACAGAAGATCTGAAGCGGGCTTGGTGCTGACAGTAGAAAGGCTGATGTGGGGCTTGAACTCACAAACTGTGAGATCATGACCTGAGCCAAAGTTGGATGCTTAACCAACTGAACCATTCAGGCTCCCCACAAGGGGATATTTCTTAAGACTTTAATCTTTTCTGTAAGCACCTTGTGGGATTCACAAAGAAAGAGCCTGCAGAGGTGCAGACTCCCTAACTGCTAGAGCCATGAGGATTTCTCCAGTCTTTGCTCGCTTGGCCCCATAACAATTTTCCAGCCACTTTGGCTAAACTCTGCCTACCAGCGAATGATTTCCTCAGCCCCAAGTAAGACAGTGGTTGCATTTCACACTGTGTTGTCCTGCAGACACCTTTCACTCCTGAGATTTTGGTTGTCCTGTGGCCTCAGCTCTCATAGTTACAGGAAAATTCATAAGCTTAGTTTGTCCAGCTCTTCTGTTGTTGTAAAAGCAGAGGTGATGCCCTTTCCAGCTCTGCACACCCATAAGACTAAAATAGACGTTCTCAGTATTCTTTTATCTTTAATTTTCTTTTTTTTAAGGTTTATTTATTTCTTTTGAGAGAGAAAGAGAGAGGCCAAGAGAGAATCCCCAGCAGGCTTTATACTGTCAGCTTAGAGCCAGATGCCGGGCTTGATCTCACGAACAATGAGATCATGACCTGAGCCAAAACCAAGAGTTGGACCCTTAAACCAACTGAGCCACCCAGTTGCCCCTTAACTTTATCTTTCTGAGAAGACTTAGGTACAGGGTGATTCCCAATTAACTTAATTATAATCATTTGACATGACCTGCTCCAAAAGTGGTTTATGATAATACCTGGGCTTTATGTTAGCCTTTTTGGGTCAAGAGTGACTCTCCATCAAGGCATCTCCTCTTTGAAGGGGGTGAGGGAAGAATCAGAATGAATAAGAAAGGCTAGCTCATTGACTCAACTTAATGAATGGGCTCCTTAGAGAACTGCAGAATCTTGATATGGTGTGGGCACAAGGCCAACATTCAAATCATTAAAAGCTAGAAGGGTTCTTTGTCTCCTTTGTTAGCCTTTGAGTCTGGCAAGCTACATCCTCAGCAGCTATTCACTCTTGGGGGCTCCGAGTCTAATTGTAGGTACATACAACAAAGTAGCAAGAACACACAATTTTGGAGGACCCTTCTGTAAAGACTTAGAAGAGTCATAGCACATAATGAGCATTTGAGACATACTAAAGAGTCATACTCATCAAATGACAGTTGTCTCCTGTTTTCTTGTTTATCTCCTCTGTTAAATGGCTAAGTCCTTGCAACAAGGGACTGAGTCTTCATTACCTCTGCATCCAAAATACCAAGTCAAGGCTTTGTATGTAGCAAGCGCTTGTTAACTATTAGCTCACTCCATTTAAAAAATACTAAATGATTGCCACACTCCATTTATGTTTCTCTCCCTATCCCTATTGAAATCTCCATGAAGGCAGAGATATGTCTGTATTTTTTGTTCTTCCAGTTGAGAGTCTAAATATGGCCGATTGTAGGTGCTTAATAAATATTGATTGTTGGAAATAGCCTCTTATGACAAATTTCCTTCACTTACACATCTTTCGTATGGCTCCCAGTGGTCGCTGCAGAGCTTGAGCCTGGATGGTATTTCCATCATCAACAAAAAATACACAACTTGTATTTGGACTTGTTGACTGTGAAAGTGGCTCTTTGTTCTCTGAACAATGTATTCTTCTTCAGACAGAACTGCTTGTTACAGATCAGAATAAAGTCCAGGATTAGCTCACCCAAGAAGGAGGCACTCCAGACAAGGCTATGCAAGTCAGAATTCTCAGGAAGAAGTCATTTACACGTTTCAAATATGCAGCTATATAGTCTCATTAAATGTAATGTTGGCAGTAGTCAGTTCCACTTCACTGAGCTTTTCCAACAATCCAATTTGAACAGCTCATAAGAATAATTTGATGTCCAGCTCATTGGTGACAAATATTAGAGAAGCTGAAGAACGTAGCATTTATTTCAGATGAGTTTATAACCTCGTAGAAGGAACAAGGGGTATACCCTTGAAATGATATTACAGATAACGTTGTACGGAGTGCACATAAACAAAATTTCAACTGTACCTAAAATGCTCATGTGTCTCCAGTTCTGATAGCAGGGGTGAATTGGTGCAAATATTTTTTTTGCAGTATTGGAACAAACAATACAGGGGCACCTAAGTGGCTCAGTCGGTTGGGCCTCCGACTTCAGCTCAGGTCATGATCTCATGGTTTGTGGGTTTGAGCCCCGTGTTGGGCTCTGTGCTGACAGCTAGCTCAGAGCCTGGAGCCTGTTTCAGATTCTGTGTCTCCCTTTCTCTCTCTGACCCTCCCCTGCTCATTCTCTCTTTCTCTCTCTCTTTCTCTTTCAGAAATAAATAAAAGACATTAAAAAATACAAGCAAATATGAAAGTATAGGATATATGAAATCATTTGTAGGACTCATGGGATTTAGACTTCTTCCTTTCCTTTGATAAGTTCAATAAATTATGCAATAGATATTTTACTTTTGAAGGAATAAAGTATGAAAGATTAATAAATGTCCAAAGGAATGACTTTCTAAATTAAGAGTATTGGAGGCAGATTGAACGCGTTTCCTTTATCAAGCAGCTACTCTATGGTAAGTATTTGCCTATGTTCTTTGCAATGATTGTTTCATTCAGTGCTTGGAGACATGGTAAGTTGGAAGTCTATCATCATCACTATAGAGGTGAAGAGACAGAGGTGTGGAGGAATTTGGCAAGGATGTAAGTAGGGTGCCAGGATTTTCAGTTGGTACCTCAATCTAGAGTTCATAGCCCTGACTACAGAGCCCAGGGCTTGCCCCAGTCCACTTCTGGGCCTTGTGGATGGTGGGAGACAATTTCATGAGAATAACTCCTGGAGAAACAGAGAAGATGAGATGAGAAGGCACAAAATTAATGTAAAGCTTATGAAAAGTGAAGGGCTCACACAGACCCCCGAATAACGCGTTCTGAGCAAGGGCCAGTTGTAGTGATTCAGGGAGAGGAGGTGAGGGTGATTCCTCTAAGATCCTCTGGTGGGGCAGGTGCCGAAATGCAGACTTTGAGTGTGAAAGGTATTTTGGAAGTCCCCACCACTCTGGAATATAGAGATGATGCTATAGAGCCCAGGTGACTCCTTGTTTACCTCACTGGGTTCAGGTGTGTTGTGTAAGCAAGAGGTTGGCAGATGATCAAGATCGGACATAACAAGAAACCTTTACCAGCCAGCACAAAAATTTAGGTATTAGGGAGGTGCAACTAGAAAGTTCAGTTATGATAGTTACACATCTCCTCATTTCAAATGTAATGTTCCTTTGGAGATATTGCTAACTGTGTCAGCCTAAAGTCTCTAGAAAAAAACCAGTGACTCATTAACTCTTTAATGTGGGGAATACAATTTCAAAAGGTACACACTCTGGAATCACAGAGCTGAAAGTAAAGGCTCAGGTTTGGTAAATACTACATTTACCGCATTTAGGATTTACCTAAATTTCCAAGTACGATCACTAACAAAGAAGAAAGCTAGTTGGACACTGCAGTAAATAGAATCGGATATCTGTGCTCTTTCTATTTTGGGGAGATGTTAGGTATCTTCTCACTGTAAATGGGTATGCTTTTATGCACTGCCCCAAACCTTCCTTAAAATCTACGGGAAAAGTTGGCTTGAATCCTGTATCCGCTGTATATCACGAACCTCATTACTACGTACCTGGCATTCTGACAGAAGCTGAAGAAAATTAGTCCCAATAGCTTAGCCATGCTAGTATTGAAGAGCCCATACCAAAGTGTTCTTCCCAATTCCCTCCCAATTCCCCCGACATCCCAAAGGGAGAACAGTGCAGTCTATTTGTGGCTGCATAAACAGCAGCAATATTGCAATAAAAGAATTCCTTGTTCCTTGCAGAACAAGCTTGAGACTAGTGTATTTTATGTAGTAAGGGGGCAAAATTATTTCACCATGTGTGTATTTCTTAAAAACAATTTTTTTATGAAGGGATACTTCCCCTAAGGAACGAGCTCCTAAAGAAAGTTCTTGATTCATGCCCCTTGGCAAAGCCGTCTTCTTATGTCTTCTGCACGAGGTTAGAGCTTTGCAAGCAGCTCCGCATTTTATGATGAATTTGTAGCTGCTTGATTCAAATACTGCTGAGCTTAGTAGCTTTCTTTCCCTCTGATCAATCTGCCCCCCTCCTTCTAAACCTGTCAAGTTGAAAACTGTCATGAAGGTGTAAATAATTACTGGTTGTTACATTTATTTAAGTGGAATCTTTATTTAGGAGTGAGACCACATGCCTGGCATTTCACACATTTTCGCACAGATGAAACTTTCAGAGAATCTTAATTTGGGACTAAATGATGAACTGCAGGGGGAAATGAGAAATCTTTGAAAATGCACTTGGGAATAGCCATTCGATGAAGAAGTTTCAAAATGAAGAGTCCACCGAAGTTAGCCCTAAAATTAAAATTATCTTTTCCTAGATGAGGAGTTTTAGGCAATGGTTGAAGTTTGCTGAGCATCAATTTGCTTTTATTACTTTTTTTAAATAAAAGGAGGCATAACTCTTATGCCTCAAAAGAGGTTACATATTAAATTTCAAAATATTATAAAATGCTGTGTTATTAATGCCTTATCTTGTTACTCATTTTCCATTGTATTTTATTCTGGTCAACATGTCACTTCTATAGTTATGCATACAAACATGAACCCAACATTGTTCTACGTTCTAGAGACACAGCAATAACCTCTTTTGCGGTCCCAGTGAGGGAAACAATGAGAGCATATGTCAGGTGCTGCCCAGTGCTAAAAAGAAATAAAAAGAGCAAACAGTGCTAAAAAGAAATAAAGAGCAAAACAGGGAGAGAGCAAATGATGAGAAAGGGTGTTATTTTAGATTAGCTAGATGGAGAAGTTTTCTCTGATATGGCAGAATTTGAGACTAAATCACAGATAAGTGAAGGAGCAAGTAAAGTATTGGAAGAATGTTCCAGCAGAGGGCATAGCCAGTGTAAAGGCACTGAGACAAGAGCGCGTTCTGTGTGTTTCAGGCAGAACAGGAAGGTCCCTGTGGATGGAACATGGTGGATGAGGGGCAACTTGGTCGAAGACAAAGTCAGAAAGCAAGGAGCAGGGTAATGTAGGGCTTGGCTAAAGAGTGGAAGCTATTCTGGGGGAGATGTGAAACATTGGGAGGTTTTGGGCATGAGAGGGACATGATCTGGCATGGATTTTTCTATCTTTTCTATATATTTTTTTAAATTTTTTGGAGAAGAAACTACAAGAGAGCAAGAGTGGAAACAATTATGAACAAAAGACCGGATGGCAGGTGAAGGCAGTAGGAGAGAACACAGTGACAAGTGATCGGATTCTGAATATATTCTGCAGGGAGAGCTGACAGTTTCCTGAAAGGCCTCATTGAGGAACACGAAGGCAAGAGCCCTCAATTTACATTGTTGCCTCTAATAATTATAGGCAATTATTTGAAAGCGATGCTCCCAGCCCACACGAATGTTTGTCCTAAGATGCAAACGGAGTTCGGTTTACTTCTGTTTTACTTGATTTTTATGTCATTTTCCCTTTCCTTTTACTTTTTTTATTGTAATATTTAAGAATCTCAGAATTAATTAATCTCTAAGAATCTCCAGAATTAATTACGTGTCTTTGCTTCTGGAACATCACTATCATAAGGCAGGCAGGCTCTATTTTACCTTATTGAACTTTACTTTCATATTTCAGCCCCTTTCATCTGTGATTCATGTTTCTCTTTTACCCTTTCATCTGGTACCCAGTGAAATATATCTGATATTTATCTGTGAGAGCTATGTGGTGGTGGTTGTAAATCTATGCCTAAAATTTTACATAAATAATATCATATTATAGATTGTATTTTTTTATTTCTTTTTTGAAATAACAGTATGTTTTTAACAATTTGCTTATGTTGCTTTTTACACTTTTGGTACTTTGTTTCATTCCACACAGGTTGGTTGTGTATCAATTCTGCTTAACTCATCCACTTGCCTACTTATCTAGTGCTTTTTATAGCTAATGGTACACTAAGGAATGTCCTTTTACGTGTTTTTTTAATAGTCCTAAGGGACAATTTCTCTGGGGGACATGACCAGTAATTACTTCTCATTTAAGACATATTTGGGGCACTTGGGCAGCTCAGTTGGTTAAGCATCCATCTCTATTTCAGCCAGATCATGATCCGGTGGTGAGAGCACCCCCACATTGGTTTCTATGCTGGCAGCATGAGCCTACTTGGGATTCTCTCTCTCCCTCTCTCTTTGCCCCTCTCCCACTCATGTGCTCTCTTTCTCTCTCTCCCAAAATAAATAACTTTAAAAATTTATCAATACATTCATAATGAGTTATACAGAATCAACAATCATTTCACATTTATAAGAGAACAAGGATGGTTGGTTAAGTTTTAAAGGATAAAGAAGTAAATTTATTTTTACTGATAGAGGGGCAGTTTAGAGGATTGTAAAATGCTTCAGTGCTTAGCTTTTGAAATTTGGAATTGACACTAAGAATGTTACCTGGGTAGACAACATGGATGGACCTTGAGGGTGTTATGCTGAGCGAAATAAGTCAGGCAGAGAAAGACAAATATCATATGTGTGCACGTATAGGAGGATTAGGAGGAGCTTAACAGAGGACCAAGGGGGAGAAGAAGGGCAAAATGGTGGGGGAAAGGGGGAGAGGCAAACCATGAGAGACTCTTGAATGCTGACAAAAACTGAGGACTGGTGGATGTGGGGGGGAGGAGGGGTGGGCATGGAGGAGGGCACTTGTGGGGATGAGCACTGGGTGTTATGTGGAAACTAATTTGACAATAAACTATTTGCAAAAAAAAAAAAAAAAAAAAAAAAAAAAAAAAAAAAAAAAAAAAAAAAAAAAAAAAAAAAAAAAAAGAATGTTACCTGGGTAGAGAGGGAACATACCTCAATATAGTAGAGGTTATGTATGACGAGCCCATGACAACATCATCCTGAGTGGCAAAGTGCAGAAAGCCTTTCCTTTAACGTCAGAAACAGGCCAAGGGTGCCCACTTTCACCATTTTTCTTCAACACAGCATTGGAAGTCCTAGCCAGAGCAACCCGGCAAAAGGAAGAAAAAAGAAAGGAAGAAAAGAAGAAAGAAAGAGAAAGGAAGGAAGGAAGGAAAGAAGGAAGGAAGGAAGGAAGAAGGAAAGACAGAAAGACAGAAAGACAGACAGGAAGGAAGGAAGGAAGGAAGGAAGGAAGGAAGGAAGGAAGGAAGACGGAAAGACAGAAAGACAGACAGGAAGGAAGAAAGGAAGGAAAGAAGGAAAGAAGGAAGGAAGGAAGGAGGAAAAGGCATCCAGCTTGGAAAAGAAGAAATAAAACTGTCACTGTTTTCAGATGTGATAATATTACTTACAGAAAACCCTAAAGGCTTCACCAAAGAACTATTAGACCTAATAAACAATTCCGTACAATTTCAGGATAAAAATATCAATATACAAAGATCTGTTGTGTTTCTGGGCACTGGAAACAAACTATCATAAAGAGATATAAAGACAACAATCTCATTTACAATTGCATCAAAAAGAATACAATGCCTAGAAATAAATTTAACTAAAGAGGTGAAAGACTTGTATGTTGAAAACCACAAGACATTAATTTGGTCAAGAAGTCCCTGAGGAAGGGTAGACTCTTTCCCTTCTGTTGTTAAATGTCTTCAGCCCTCCCAGCCAAAGGAAAACACGTGCCGCACTGATCGGTTAACTGTCAGGACTCTGATTTAATGTCTTTCTGCAATTTGGAATAAAAATGCTGAAATGTTAAAATTTACTCTCATGTTTTAATGAATTAGGAGCTGGGTTCAGGTGAACAGAATTAACTTCTTCCAGATTACCTGGGTTGTTCACTGTGATGGGACCCCAACAGTGTTTAAGGGGATGCCTTCCAGAGCCAGACCACCTGATATATGTTCTGGCTGGGTCACGGCTACCATGTCTTGGACAAATTTTGTAACATTTTCACACCTCTGTTTCCTCATGTAAGTAATCAAGATAATTATACCTGCCTTGGCTTTTATGAGAATGTAATGATGTATGTCCAATGGCAGCTCCCCAAATATCACTAATATAATCAATTGATGAGACAAAACTGAGTCTATTGATCATATGAAAAGGGAGAATATCACCTCCATGGAGGTGGGGTAGTATCTCAGCAGATATTGAGAACTTGAATTTTGGTTGAAGGCAGGAGCTTAGTTAACTTTGGGTGTAGGTCACAGTAACACTATTTAGGGTGGGTGTAAACAGCAAGTTCAGGGTTTTAAGACACAAACTGCCAATTGATGCTTCTTGCTGAAAAGTGCATGGATTGTTCTGGAAGTTCCTATAAGGAACAATCAAGTTATTGGTCTGGGGAAGAGGGTGTTGAAATGGTAAAGTTGTGCTATTGCAAATAATAAGGTGTGTGTGTGTGTGTGTGTGTGTGTGTGTGTGTGTGTTGGGGGCATTGTTTAAATGGTTCCAGTTTTTAATTAGTGTGTATAAAGTATTAATTTCTTTTTAAAAAATGTTTAATGTTTATTATTTTTGAAGGACAAAGAGACTGAGCACAAGTAGAGGAGGGGCAGAGGGAGCAGGAGACACAGAATCCAAAGCAGGCTCCAGACTCCGAGTGGTCAGCACAGAGCCCGAAATGGAGCTTGAACCCACGAACTGTAGGATCATGACCTGAGCTGAAGTCAGACACTTAACTGACTAAGCCACCCAGATGCCCCATAAAGTGTTAATTTCTTTGTCCAGCATGTAGTAAGAACTCAAAAGCTATCGATTCATATTTCTGTAAAATATATCCTAACTGCTTTAGGAAAATATTTTGAAATGTAGAGCTGACTAAGTGAAGACTACTACATTTTATCCATATAATCCATATAATCCATATAATTGATAAAGTATGTGGCAGGAACTCAGGAATGTGGGAAGTCAATGGAGGTACTAGGTTAGGAGCTAGGACAACTGATTCCAGCCCCATCTTCACTACTAATGATTTGTGGGGCCAGAAACAACGCATTCATTTTTGTCTAAATCTGGTCTGTTCTCCCAGTTAGGGTGGAAGTAATACCAGTACCTGTATGTTGATGGAGTTTGGCTGTAGGATGTCAAAACCCTGCCCATGTCTAAGAGTCTAAGAAACATTGTTTTTATGTATGTATTATTAAAATTAAAATGCATCAAGCTGAAAATGACTAAGAAGTTTAAAGAAGTAAAACATTGAGTGGGCCCCATTTTCTGGAGTGTGAAGCCTCCAACCAGTAGAAAGTGTAGGCTGGCCTTCTGGTCAAAAGGGTACCACTTAATATACAGGGGACAGACTTTGGAAATGTCCTCTGCCGCGTTCATATTAGTTGAAGTTAGAATGTAGACGTCTATTGCTAATAAAAAAATCTAATTTATGAAGAATAGTGGTTAGATGGAGTTTACTTAGGCTGATTACTCACTTCTTTAGAGTTAAAAAATGTTTCATAAGCAAGAATTATTTTCTTAGGTATTTTACATGAAAGTGTTTTATCCATTGAAATGATCTTTTGAATGTGGACTTTGTACCAAATATCTCATAACTAACACAAGGTCCATGCCTTGAATGTATGTATATTTATCTGAGAAAGTAGACAAAGAGAAAAAATAAATGGATTAATGTGTATTATAATTTCTGACAAATATGAGTGCTAAGAAGAAAAATTAAAGAGAGATCTGATAATCAGGTATAGAAAGGCTGAGGGCAAGGGACCATTTTAGTTGGTAAGATAGAATTCCTTTTCTAAATAGGCAATATTTGAATATAAATCTGGTCAAGTAAGTGTGTGTGTGAAAATCACTCCCAGAGTGAACTACAGATAAAGAAGCTCTGAGGGAAAGTATACTGGGCACATTCAAGAACAATGGGGGAATTGGACATAAGGGGTTAGGGTGGAGTGACCGGGGTAGAACAGAGAGCAGGTAGCCAGAATCTGGGTCATGTAGGGACATTTAGGAAAACAAGAGAATATTGTAATCTGAGACTACTAGGGAGTGTCACTTGAGTAATGAAAGTAATGGATAATCAGTTTTAAAACGGTCATTCTGGGGCACCTGGGTGGTTCAGTTAGGTGTCTGACTTCATCTTAGGTCATTATCTCATAGTTCGTGAGTTCAAGCCCTGCATCAGGCTCTGTGCTGACAGCTCAGAGCAGGAAGCCTGCTTCGGATTCTGTGTCTCATTCTCTCTCTGCTCTCCACCCCTCCACTTGTGCTCTTTCTTTGTCTCTCAAAAACAAATTTAAAAAATCAAACAAAAAAACAAACAAAAAATGTCATTCTGATGATGTAGAAAACAGATTATAAGAAGGAGAAACACAAGCATAGGAGGTAGTTAGACACTATTGGAACTGCAGGGCACAAACAGAGGCTTGGACGAGGTGAGGAGGTGGAGATGGGGAAAAGTGATCAGATTTGGACATCTACTGGAAATAGATGAATGGGATCTGCTACTGGGAAAATAAGAGGCATCTTGTGCAACGTGAGTCTTCGGGTTGAGTAGTTGGTGGAAGGGTTGCTTGTACTGACACTGATGATAAACTGAGGGAAGAACCAAGGAAGTCTTTGGAGCAAGAGAGGGTGAAATTTATACAACCTTTTTCTTTTTCTTTGTGTCAGGTCTACCCTGCCAAGACCTGGTTGTAACGCCCTATATCTTTGGCTTTAAGATATTGTTTTGCTTAATTATAATTCAATTCTACTCCCCAATTATCTCCCTAACCTGCCTATATACATACACATCTATATCTATATCTATATCTATATCTATCTATATCTATATCTATATCTGTATCTATAGATATATCTCCCTAACCTGCCTATATACATACATATATATGTATCTCTCTCTCTACATATATCTATATCTATATCTATATATACTATCTATATCTGTATATAAATATATAGATATATATCTACATATCTATATATAGGTATCTATATATCTATGTATGTATGTATGTATCTATCTATGATATATATCTGTGAATTTATATATATATATTCCCCCCTTGTATCTTTGAGGGGGAGAGAAAGGAAACAAGGAGAAAGTGGGATAATCTAAATATATGAAGATAAATATGTATCTGCCTCACAGTTTTGCCTGAAACGAGTCCGAGTATGATCCACCAAAAGCAAAGTTTTGTCAACCACTTTGCCATAGCAACGCAAGGATGCCATTTTTAAACTATCATATATTCTGTTTTGAATGGTACCAAAAGGTAGAAAATGTTCCTTTGCTCGAACACATTTTGTTTTATTTCTAATGTGGACAAAATGCCTTCATGTTTAGTAGCCCCATGACATGTAAATATTTAGAAACAACCAGAATGCCTGGTCCAGTATAGTCAATACATGTTCATTTTTTTCCTTTACACCTTCCTTTGTTCAAAACACAAAGTCAGGTGTTAGAATACGACTTCTTCCATTCATGTTTTCCCTGTCCCTTGCTAGTTGGGTGTTGGCTGACTCTCTGAAGGGTCTATCAGGCAACTCACATGATTGCGTTTTGGCCTCACAATAGAGCAGATGATGGCTTTGTACAGATAGGAGTGAGCCCTGAACTTACAAGGAGATGGAACTATGATGACATTCTGGGAAAGCTCAGAGAGTTGAAGATTTGAAGCTTTCTGTTGCCTCTGGGATTCCTGAAGTTGTTTCAAATGAGTCTGTATGTCTAGAAAGAATTGTGTCAAATGTACTGTTGAGGTCCTTCAAACAAAGAACATCTGAAATGCAAAGGTGAAAACAAAACGTTTGCGTTCGGTATTTAGTCCATTAAAAAAAAATCATATCTGTATAATCAATCCATAGTAGGCTCATTTTACAACTAATTGGAAAGTTCATTCAGAAAAAATATATTTTTAAATACAACCAATCCTGTGCCTTATTTATACTCTGGAAGAATAGTTAAGAGTGTCTGGTACTGTGGAGCCTGGGTGGTTCAGTCAGTTGAGCATCCGACTTCAGCTCAGGTCATGAGTTTGTGAGTTCGAGCCCCATGTCAGGCTCTGTGCTGATAGCTCAGAGCCTGGAGCCTGCTTCAGATTCTGTGTCTCCCTCTCTCTCTGCCCCTCCCCCTGTCATACTCTGTCTCTCTGTCCCTGAAAAATAAGTAAATGTTTAAAAAATTAAAAAAAAAAAAACAGAAAAAAATGTCTGGTCTCACTAACCATAAACTCTTACGTGAAGCGGACACATCTAAAGACTCTAAGACAAATGAGCGCAAGAGCTCAGAAGGTACCTCCAAAATGTAAAGTCGTCAGAAAAATTTTGCACTAAGTATTACTATTTTTTTTTGTTTCCTTTTTGGGTTTCTTTTCATAAAATTTGAGATAGCAACTTTTCCTTCTCTTCCCTACCTGCCTCCCCCAAAAAGACAGAGAAAGAGAAAAAGAAAAGATGACTCTCAGAGACACAAACTTCTTTTTCCAAAAAAAAAAAATGTAAAAATCCACAAGCTACCGGGTGATGACAAAAGACCGTAAATCAAATGGTCAAAGTAGTTCATATTTCGGGAAGCAGCAGGAGCCCAGCTCCTGTGAGGAATGGCATCCCTGCGCTCTTAGATATCTATTCCTAGTGCCGCGAAATCTACAACATGATTTTGACATTTTCTGAGTAATTTCTCAAAACTATTCATAGGAGAAGGGAAGGAAAAATAAGATAAAAGAGAGAAGGAGGCAAACCAGAAGAGACTCTTAAACAGAGAACAAACTGAGGGTTGCTGGAGGGGTGTTAGGTGGGGGCTGGGCTCAATGGGTAATGGACGTTAAGGAGGACCCTTGTTGGGATGAGCACTGAGTGCTATATGTAGGTGATGAATCACTAAATTCAATTTGTGAAATCATTATTACACTATATGTTAATTAACTTGGATTTAAATGAAATTTTAAAACTAAAAAACAAAAACCAAAAAAAGAAAACCCCAAAACCCTTCAATGTAATGTAGGAAAATAGCCCTTCAAATATACTTTTGCTTTGTGAGGACTTGTGTAAAGAATTTTCAATTACATTATTCAAATTATGCTTGTTAGGTACTAGCTCAGGTTTAGGATAGGTTCACCAGGTTGTGTCATTTTTGCTAAGTGCAGAACTTATTTCTATATATGTTCTAGCTACATGTTTTCATTAAGGAAAAACAAGTCTTTGAATGTTTACAAAATTCTCCCACTAGCCACTAGATAAGTGTCTTTGTGAAAACTCACAACACACCATTAAAAAACAATTTAGAGGTGTGCCTGGGTGGCTCAGTTGGTTAAGCGTCTGACTTCTGCTCAGGTCATGAGCTCATGATTCATGGGCTCAAGCCCTGCGTCAGGATCTGTGCTGACAACTCAGAACCTGGAGCCTGCTTCAGATTCTGTGTCTCCCTCTCTCGGTCCCTCTCCTGCTCACACTCTGTCTCTCTCTCTCTCAAAAATTTAAATTTTTAGAATTTGAGCTTGGCATCTACGTTTCTGAAGTAATTTCAATATACTCTGAATTACCCTCAGTATTGACTTATATAAATAAAGGAGATGAAATTTTCCTTTAAGGTACTCACAGCCAGGTGGATAATTAGAGAATATGATTGGGAAATGCTAAACACTTCTACCTTTTCAAATAATTCAAAATATCAAGTATTGCCATAATTCAACACGAATAAAGTCTAGGAGGAGTGCAGGTTTTGATAGCGACCTTTGCTAACTGTGGGAATCGCCCTGGAAATGTATCACATCTTCAAATCCATGTCAGCAAACCATAACCCCTCAGAATACCAGGTATTTACATCAGTACAGGTCAGCCAGGGACTTCCACACAACTGAATCGGTATCTTTAGCTCAATACAGGTATTTATAAAGACAACAAATACATCAATTTGAACTTAAATATAAAATAAAATATTTTCGATATTCCGACAGTTAAGCTTACAGATCACGAGGATATATTACAGCATATATCATAGCCGAATAGCAAATACTCTTCATTAAAATATCCGACACACTCAAGTAAATGTGTCCTTTCCTGATCATGGTTCCATCTTTGTTTCTTCTGACTTGTCTAATCTTGTCTTAGGTGGGATTTCTCAGAGGTGGGCTCTGGCTCACGTAATTTACTGTGGGGGTGCTCTTAGGAGAAGCAGAGGTGAGGGATGCAAGACGGGGTAAGACGAAGAGTTTCCCGAGGACGAGGTTTCCTAGTCCTGTCCCACTTTGATACCCCCGGATCAGTCACTCATTATCATGAGCTACCCTTTGGGAGGTTATAAGGAGTAAGCTGGTGAGTAGCTCTTTCGACCTAAGACAGTTTTCTGGGCAAGGGAGTGGCCTGGAGATGGATGCAACAGTCTAGGAAAGGGGATCTGGGCAGTGCAGAGAGAGTGTCTGTCGCCGTCTGCCACTTACATCGGCCATTCCAGCACGGCAAGTCTGCTCACATCAGGCAGAACCGAGCTCCCAAACGTCCAGGGTGCAAAGTCGCACAAGACAGGAACAGAAGATAGCTTGTGATTGGGAAAATCCTCCAACTGCCCTAAGATGTCTGGGAAACATGACACTGCTTAGGCAGAAAGGGACAGAGACCCTGTGTTACATGGACTGGCAGAGAAATCAAAGTCACCTCAGCTGAATACGTCTAGGAAAACTCCTATATTTCATACGTCCTTTCCTTGGTGATTCCCAACTTTCACATACACAACAACAACAACAACAACAAAACCCATAGCCTTCCTGGATTTAGTAATTTGAACTAAAAGACTTTCTTTTGCGAAATGATAATAATAGTTGACATATACTGGGCATGTAGAAGATTCTGGGCCTCCCTTGAGCAATATATGGGCATCATCTCCTTGTATCGTCAGTTCAACTGTGTTTAATTTAAAGTTGGTAATTTAATTATCATCTGTGATTTTCACATGAAGAAACTGAGGCAAAGGAATTTTAATCAGCTTTCTGAAAGTCACCCAGCTGGGGGTCATAATCTGAACCCAAGGCAGCAATGCTGAGACTTTAATGTGCATGCAAATTTCCTGGGGAATCTTATTACAACACAGATTCTGATTTAGTAGATCCAGAATAGGACTGCAGAATAGAGACTGCATTTCCGAGAAACGTCCAGATTATGCTGCCATTCATTAGCCAGGACCATCATCCAAGGACCTTGTTTTTATTGAGAAGAGTCTAGAACATTATTATCATGCTGCTTTTTGAAAATATTTCTTATGAGGATGCTGCCAGCGGATCTGTGTTTAATTGTTTCATGCTTACTATGAACAAGTGAATTCTATTTTGTCTCAAAATCACCCACACTTGCTGTGATGCGATGCCGTGAGTGTTTGTATTGACCTAAAAATTGTTATTGTTGTTTAGCCCTAAATTTTAGGATGAATGAAGTATGCTTAAGCAGTGAAACATCTTCACCAACAGGCTGAATTCATGAGTTCACCAACATCGCTGTACCTGCATCTGGCTGCCTGAGACTGGCCGTAATCCTCCAGAAAATATCTAATGTGTGGTCTTCAAGTGCTAAGCTGAAAAGAAGAGATGGCTGCTTGGGTTCTTGTTGCTTGCTCTTCCTCTCATCCCAGAGAGGCCAGACTGCAAGGAAATGCCATATGCCTTCTATTCACGACTGTATACGCAGAGCAAGGAGCTGCCATGGAATTTGCTGGAGCTGGTTACGAGACAGAGGCTCCTCTCTGTTTCATCTCATGCTGGGAATCATGAAACAACACCAACAATAACAACAGCCCTCCAACATGGTGTAATTATTCAAAATATGTTAGGGATGTCTAGATGCGCATAACACTTAATTCAGCAACTAATTGCCAAGTGTCTACATGTGTGTGGGACAATGAGCTTGGATGCTGAACAAGGCCCCAGTGCCCAACAATGTCTGATGATGAGGTTAGCTTTAGCCTTGGTCGTGGAGAATGTCCCCAGAGTCCCAGGTCTAACACCTCTGTTGGCCAATTATGGACGTGTAGGGAAGGAAGTTGTTCCTCAGCTGCATCCCCAGTCCTGGCCAACTTTGTGTCACCATGTATTAGCCTGGGTCCTAGAGTTGCCTACACAAACAGACATCATCAGGAGGTTTTCCAGTTGATGAAAAATTGAGAAAAACCTGCGGTCAGTGCGGAGGCTGCTTGAGATCCCCTGTCTCCCTCTCTCTCTGCCTGTGGGAGTTAAGTGTGGGATGGTGACGACAGCTTTGGACTGGGTCCCTCAAGCTTTGAGTTAGGTTCTCCTACACTGATGGGCTCTGGTACTTATCTGACTTCTGGTGGCTGCGTCCAGTCTGCCCTCTGAGGCACCATACATCACATAGGTTCCCAGGGGCCGATTACAACCCACGAAAGTCCGTGAGTCTTACTCACACACAAGTGAGGTTTTTCTCTGGGGTTGAGACAGTGGAATTTCATTCAGTTTCTAATTTAACCACCCCCCTCCCCCAACACACATACTCTTTCCAGCAGGAGCTATAGAGATACTGATTAAGCAGCAATTAAACATCCTTACACTGTCATTATCTTTCCTTAAGTAGCCACTTCAGCCACGAGGAGAGCATTAACTAAATCAGAATTTAATTTTCCAAGGGTGTAGGTAGGCTTTCAATTTCCCTGATTCTGGGTTTGTCGAAAGGAATGCAGAGACTTTTGTTTATCCTAAGAGGCTCTTCAGTTTGAATTTTGCATTCGTGGGAATGGAGTTTCTGTCTTCAGATCACAATATTTGTAAAATATATTTCCATCCAACAGTAAAGCTATGTCTGCAGGGAAGAACCCGCATCTTGAATGGCCTATTAACGCTCTGTGAGGTCAACATTGATTGGGCAATCAGGTGGCCCACTGATGAGCAATGACTCTGCCAACACCCATGACTTTCTCAGGATGGCTTCTGTTCCTCAACCCACTGTGAATTCTGCACTCAGATTTCTAAGATCTTCTGAGGACTTCCTTAGAGAGATATCTCAGTTGTCTCTGTTCTTCTCTAGACTGTCTCCATTCTAGTTATTCCTTCACACTGTTCCCAAATTAGTCTTCTTTCTCAGGATGTTTAATGGTTATAGTTCAATGCGGTACGGTTGTTACTAACTCTAGAACCCACTTTCTACAGGCTGTGGCAATTTGGGAGCCTAAGATATTCTTTAAGGAAAATAGAGGGCAGTTTGATTTGCAGAATCTGATGTAATGTTATTCTGTGGTATGGCTTCAGCTACCATTCCGATTCACCTTGGGCCTCTGACCTACTTGCCAGCCAGTGTCTTCTAGTCTCAGATTCCTTGCCTTTGCCACCGACCAAGATGGTTCCCACAGTTGGGTCTCTGTAGATTTTGTTCTCACCACTTGCTTATTCTTTATTCTGAACTTCCCACATCTGTCTTGTTCTTTCATTCCAATACCAGCTTAATGTCATGCTAACGACACTTCCTGAATTTCCAAGGAAAGTTTTCACCTTACTCACTCCATTCACTTCCTTGTGTGTTTTTAATGAGTAACTTTTAATTTTACTTTTGCATTTTGATTTTCATGCTGAAAAACAAAATAATTCTCATCCTGGATTCAATATCTGCCCTTGTTTGCTTCTGGAATAATTTCAGCATTAGCATAGGACAAGGGGTTTTCTGAGTTTATCAGCAGAGCTCAAACAGGCCTTGAATAAGTCATATGTTATTCCAAGTGCTCTTGGTAATTGAATAAGGTGGGAGACCCCTCCCTAACCACCATCACTGTTAAGAAAGCCGGGATCCTCAAAGACCAGATTTTCATGTTCAGAAAAACTACATTGCTTATACGCAACATTAGTTTTTTAAGAGTATGACCTGAGGAGTGCCTGGGTGGTTCAGTCGGTTAAGTGTCTGACTTTGGCTCAGGTCATGATCTCATGGTTCGTGGGTTCGAGCCCCACATTGGGCTCTGTGCTGACAGCTAGCTCAGAGCCTGGAGGCTGTTTCAGATTCTGTGTCTCCTTCTTTCTCTGACCCTCCCCTGCTCACACTCTGTCTCTCCCTCTCTCAGAAATGAATAAAAAGCATTTAAAAAAAAAAGAGTGCGACCTGAGGGGCACCTGGGTGGCTCAGCTGGTTAAGCGTCAGACTCTTGATTTCAGTTTAGGTCTTGATCTCATGGTTTGTGAGTTCAAGCCCCACTCTGGGCTTTCTCTCTCCTCTCTCTATTCCCTTCCCCCCTCCACTTTCTAAATAAATAAATAAATAAGCAAACAAACAAACTTTAGAAGAAGGAGTATGACCTGAAAGAGCCCCAGAAAACTGACAGAATGGCACCTGAGAAAATTTCAATTCATTACCGTGGTCACCGGGAGGATCCCTGTTGAGTCCCTAAAGATGATTATAGCCCTGAGGTTGGTATTAAGTGTTCTCCAGAGCTTTATCCAACTCACATTCCTGACATTGGGAAACCTTCTAAATAACTTCCATTATGCAATTCAACACAATTCGGCAAGCCTTCATTACATGAGCGGTGTCTTCCTGTGGGATAATCTGAACAGGAAGGAGACTTAACCTCTGCTTCAGAATTTTCACAGTCTAATGCAGGTGCCAGACACACCAATTTAGGAGTGGGGGCATCAGGTACATTACAGAACAAGAATCATAACCAAAGAACCAAGGGAAGACAGACAAAGAAGAGATGAATCCCAGATGGTGCGTCTGGAACGCACCCCACTGTTCATCATCTAATATATTTAGGGAAAGTGGCTTAAAATAAATGTCACTCATGTGTCAGTGGTGGAGAGCTTGTCAGTCTCTAATCCAGCCTTTCAAATACTCATAGCTTCTGATGGGCTTAGCATTCTTAACACTAGGCTAAGAATAGCACGGGGCAGGCAGTGATTCCTGAGGTCAGCATTCTGATCCCACTACCAGACAGCAGGGAAGGACTGAACCCCTCCAGCCCTTCCTCAGAAACTGGGAATTCACTACTCCGTCCCTCAAAAAGCTGTTTATAATTGTCATCTCTAAAACAACACTTTTATATCATTCAACGCATTTGGAGAAAGTGGGCTGTGTCCAAATTTAGTTTAATCTCCCTCCACATTCTTATCATCTCTAGTTTCCAAAGTCCCAAAGTATTGACTAAGAATTATGTTACTAAACGAATTTTGAAGATCTAGGATACTTTCTTCAAGGAAGGTTTCACAAGTGTTTCCTAATTGAATAGCACACATTAAAGTACGTCCCTCCATACCATTTCATGACTTACTTTGATCAATAGTAGATCTTCAGAAATAGTATAATTCTTTTTTTAAATTTTTGATGTTTTTATTTATTTTTGAGATAGACATAAAATACAAGCTGGTGAGGGGCAGAGGGAGGAAGACGGGACCTGCAGGGGGCTCCTCACTGACAACAGAGAGCCCAGTGCAGGGCTCCAATTCACAAACCATGAGATCATGACTTGAGCCAAAGTCAGCCATTTAGCTGACTGGGCCAGGTGCCCCAGAATTAGTATAATTCCTTAATTTTTTAAATGTTTATTTATTTTTGAAAGACAGAGTGTAAGCAGGGGAGGGGCAGAGAGAGAGGGAGACACAGAATCTGAAGCAGGTTCCAGGCTCTGAGCTGTCAGCATAGAGCCTGATGCGGGCCGAACTCATGAATGGTGAGATCATGACCAGACGCTCAATGGACTGAACCACGCAGGCTCCCCTTGTGTAGCAATTTTTGGATACTTGACCTTTATCCACGTGGGTTTTGTCCCTTTATTTCCTCAACTGACCATGTTATGAGCTTAGAATCCAAACAGAGAGGGGACTCTGGGTGACAGTTACCTGAGAATTAGTTCCTTTCTAATTAGCCACTTTCTTCTACATATGTATCCCTTAGTAAATGTGACAGTGCAGAAGTCCAAGCTGTCCAGTTGTGGTATCCAAAAGCGTTCATAGTGTCTAAAGATGAAAGCAGCTCATTCACCATGTATATCTGTATAGAGAAAATGAGCCTTGGTGTACTCTTGTGCCAGGGAAAATAATGCCAAATTGTGTATTTCACAGTGGAAAATTTTGGAAAATAAAATTATTGTTTGTATCAACAAGTTAAATGAACTTTTTTTTTGATGATTCTTTCTCACATGTTAAGAGTTTGTTTAAAAACATTTAATAGGTAATTTAAAATAATCTTGATGTGCTATCCCTAGAGATCAATAGCATCTAGCATTTTATGACTTGCTGCAAAATAGTTTTCATTACCATGTCTGTCTTCCCTAAAGGGATATAACGTCAGTATCTTAAGAGGAGCACAGTACTCAGGACTGTTTGTTATGTCACCAGGGATATTTGAGGTTCTATGGAATGCAGACAGGCAGAGCACTGTATATTTAGTTGATCTCAGAGAATAATTGGGACAATTGATCAGAGGAACACTGAGCATGGTCCTCTCTTTCATTTATGTGCCCTGTGTAGCTTCACCAACTGTGCTTAAAGCCACAGTCAAAACAAGAGAACATGAGGCTCTTGGCAATCTCTTCCTAATCTACCTTTCCAGCTTGAATCTACTAGAGGACCGAGATGGCACCTTCTCCCTGGTCTTGCCTTAATGAAAATTTTCCATTGCAAATGTAAACCTCAGTCTTTGATTCTTCAGCAATTTTTGTTCATGTTCTTTATTTTGAAAAAGTTTCACCCTTTCTTTCTTTCTTTCTTTCTTTCTTTCTTTCTTTCTTTCTTTCTTTCTTTCTTTCTTTCTTTCTTTCTTCTCTTTCTTTCTTTCTTTCTTTCTTTCTTTCTTTCTTTCTTTCTTTCCTTCCTTCCTTCCTTCCTTCCTTCCTTCCTTCCTTCTTCCTTCCTTCCTTCCTTCCTTCCTTCCTTCCTTCCTTCTTTCTCTTCTTTCTTTCTTTCTTTCTTTCTTTCTTTCTTTCTTTCTTCAACATATAGCTCCTTTGACATCTTGGTAAAGCTTTCCTCTAATAACCCCAGGCATTTTGGGACACCTGGGTGGCTCAGTCAGTTTCGCATCTGACTTTGGCTCTGGTCATGAACTTGCTTTCTTGAGTTCGAGCCCCACATTGGGCTCTGTGCTGACAGCTCAGAGCCTGGAGCCTGCTTCAGATTCTGTGTCTCCCTCTTTCTTTGCCCCTCCCCTGCTCACACTCTGTCTCTGTCTCTGTCTCACCTCAGAAATAAAGATTAAAAAAAAAAAAAACAACTCCACAACACCAGGCATTTTGACTCTACTCCAGCAGCACTTGACTCAAAATACTATCATAACACATACCTTGAGAAATTAGTATCAGTAACATATTGTCTCCTTTGTCCCCTTGCTAGTAGCTTCCAAATCTCAAATATTTTTTATTTTTACACCTCACAAAATAAATAGTATCCAGTAGAACTAACAATAATTTACTATCAATTCACCTAGTATATTATTTTAAGAAATATATCACCTATTGTGAAAAAATAATTATCTGTATCAAAGTGAATAACATTTAGTAAATTTGCTATGTCTGCCTATATGTGTATATAATCAAAATAACAGTGATTAAATGAATGATTTTCACAGTAAAAAGGTAGGCAATTCAAACAGTAAGTGATGTTGCTAGCCATTAATAAAATTATTCAGTTCTACAATCAGATCAGTACCTTAGAGACTGCACAGATAGATCTCCATGTCTTTCTTTCTTTTTTTTTTTTAATGATTTTATTATTTCTGAGAGAGAGAGAGACAGCATGAGCAGGGGAGGGTCAGAGAGAGAGGGAGACACAGAATCTGAAACAGGCTCCAGGCTCGGAGCTGTCAGCACAGAGCCCGACACGGGGCTCAAACCCACGAACTGCAAGATCATGACCTGAGCCGAAGTCGGACACTTGACAGACCGAGCCACCCAGGCGCCCCTCCATGTCTTTCAGGAAAGAGATTCAGGGAAGTTAATGGTATATGATCTCAAGCAAGTTTATGATCTTGATTACCAATCGAATGCCAACAATTAAAAAACAGCTATGGTTTTAGCAGTAACCTTTGTTTTTTTTAATATGTCTCATTGTCAACTTGGCTAACATACAGTGTATACAGTGTGCTCTTGGTTTTGGGGGTAGAGTCTCATGATTATCACTTCCATACAACACTCAGTGCTCCTTCCAACAAGTGCCTTCCTCCATGCCCATCACCACTTTCCTCTCTCCTCTACCCCCACCACATCCACCCTCAGTTTTTTCTCTGTACTTAAGAGTCTCTTGTGGTTTGCCTCCCTCCCTCTCTGTTTGTAGCTAATTTTTCCCCTTCCCCTCCCCCATGGTCTTCTGTTAAGTTTCTCAAAATCCACATATGAGTGAAAACATGTTATATCTGTCTTTCTCTGCCTGACTTATTTCACTTAGCACAATACCCTCCAGTTCCATCCGTGTAACCTCTTTTCTATGTCACAGAAACTTCTATTCAAGTCTTTTGTGAATATCCCATCAGGAGAAGCACTCAAATGTGTGAACTGAACTCAGTATCTACTACCACATTCAAAATCCTTTGACTATAGCAATTGTTATCCCAATAACACTCAATTTAATCCTGAAACCCAAGTTTTGCCTCTGAATCATCTTTTTTTTGGTGTGTGTATCCAGTGGATTATCAACCTCTGCCCATATTCCTTGCGAATATGCCTCAAATTTCTCTTTTCAACCTTCACTCACTCAACCTTAATTTACTCCTATTTCCTCCTCTATGACATGGGTTGATTTGGTAGCTTCTTTATTGTCTCCCTTCACTCAAACTGTTCCATCCAGTCTATGCCAGGTACTGAAATAAGAATGATCATTTTGTGACTTCACATCTTGAAAACAAAGGCCAAATTCCTTGGTGTGGTTTCTCATGATATTGCTCTCCCCTGTATTTAGATCCTTTTCTTATCCTGTGCCTATACTGTTCTCATCACATCCTGACCTACCAGTAGTTTTCCACATATGCCAGGCCTCACCACACATTTTTTTGTTAGGACAAGTTTTGAGTATTATTCATCATTTTAAGGTAAGCCCTTTAGGCTAATAATATGAGACATGACAGGTTCTCAATAGATACTTGTGGAATTTAAACTCAATAGGAAGTGGAAAATGTATGTATTGAAGAGCATAGTTCTTTCCATTATATTGTGTTACCAGCACAGAGGTCTGTGGTCACTCATAAAAACCATTCACCTCAACTCAACATTCCACTCAACTCAACATTCCACTCAACTCAACATTCATCTCAACTCAACCCTCATTACCCAGAGGTATGGCATTCAGTGTTTTGAATCATCTAGATCATTTTGTCCCTTGTGCCTCACTAGGCCATACTTCCCTTTGGGTATTGTACACTTAATGAGAGAAGGCATGGTATAATATATGTTCCATTTTTATCGCAAGTTTGTTGGTTCAAGCCTCAGTGCTCAGGCCTGTAAGCTGTGTGATCTTGGATATGTGGATAAACATATCCAAGTGTTGGCTTTCTGATTAGCAAAGTGGAATAATGATCATTACCTCATAGAGTTTTAAAAATTATGGATAATTATGTAAGGCATGCAGTGTACCAAGCACACTCGATAAATGTTTGCTTTCCTTTTTATTATTTTGTGGCCATAGTCTAATTTGGTCTGAGATGTATTAAAAAATTCCAACAAACTTTTATTTGAGAAGATGTTTGAACAACCGCCAAAAGCAGAATATCAAAATATATGGCTTTCAATTATTCATTCTCTTTCATCCTCCACACTGCTTTAGATATTCAGATATTGTCTGCATCTTCAAATACACATTAGGGTGATAAACTGAGAGTGAAGGAACGCTGTCTAACGTGGTCTGAGAAAGAAATGTTTGGCTTGATATAGCATATTGGGAGAAGCATTGAACGATATTATGAAAACTGGAGATTTTGTCCCAAATACTATCATCACTTGAACTTGGGCAAGTTGCTTGTACTTGTGGGGGTAGATTATTCATCCTTACATTAAGATAACAGAGTAGATGACACTTGGGGGGGGTCTTACACAGCTCAAAAATTTAAAAACTCTCTCATTATTTTAGTAGTGTCAATTAGAGTCAACCAGAAGGGCCATAGACAGATAATTAATTTTCAAATGATTAGAACATAATAAGATAATACTATAATAGATTATTTTCTCTCTCCTTGTCAGCACAAAGGCATTTTAACTTATAAGGAATACTTTATTAGAGTTATCCTTTATATATCCATCATTATTGATGTTAAATGAATTAAAAAATGATGCTGGGGGAAAAGTTTCGCAGGAAAAGATGCTGAGTGAATCAGGTTTTAATGTGACTGGGAAGAAATTCCTTAATGTAATTAAGAAGACAGTCCTTTATGTAGAATATCATGCCACAGTTTTATTTGGTCCGCTTTCTACTTTTAAAAAGGAAAACACTTTAAAATGGGAATGAATGGACAATAATGCATGTCCTTTGCCAGTTGGAATGATGGATGGGCTCCAAGAAGAAATAGCCAGTGTCCACAATAGGCTTGTGATAATAGTAAGTCCTTGTTTCTTTGTAATAAGCAAAAGTGAAAGTGTTTAATGATCCCTTCCAACAAATGAGTAACTTCCATTATCTGTCAGCATTCTTTTGTTTTCTTTTCTTTACATTATCCTATTCAACTTGGTTTCCTAGTTTTATAATTAGAAGTTCTTGAATAGGAGTAGAAGGGAAAAAGAAAACCCTAAATGGCAATACTTCTGTAAAGGGAAGAATTGCCTTTCAGAAAATTTAGAAAATGATCACTCCTTGCAGCAGAGAAGGAAAGTATTTTGACTGAGTAATGATGGATCTGTCTGAATGGAATGAAAAATATTTGTTTTTCATTAAACAATGCGGCTTTTCAGAATCTTAAATATGGCTTTTGATGCCCTTTGATTAGCAAGGCATTGTTTTGGTGTGCTGTGTGGCAGGCAGTAAGCTAATTCCTGGTCAGTGTATAAAGCAAGGGAATTCTCTTGAGACAGCCCAGGTAGATGCAATAGGATGGGGACTTGGTCGAAGGGCTGGCCCTGAAGTTGTATAGCCACTGGGCCAAGAGCAGTGCTCAAAGAAGCACAGTCATGTTGGGCATTTAGAGGGGTACAAAGGAGGGAGATCAAGCCTGGATAAAAAAGGTTCAGGGCATTTTCAGATAGAATCTATATTTGAAGAGATTAAGTAATCATGTCATGGTTCTGGGTGTTCTAAATAATTACAGCAGAGCCCTAACCTGAACCTCAGTGGAGGAAGAGAATGCATCCTCATGGAGGTGTGCTGGTGATTAAGCTATTTTCTTCAACTCCAAAGCCACCCTTCTATATTCAAAGAATTCCTGGAAACCACATTTCTCCATTGGAAATTAGGTTTATGGTGGATTCTGCCATTATGGAAGGGGACAAATGCAGGGTCCGTCACCAAGAGAGGCAGTAGGTGCTTTAGCTTTTGACTCAAGCTGGTACCATGAGGAGGCTCCACTTGGGAGTTAAAAATCACACTGTGCAAATGGAGGAGAGGTGTGTTGATTTGTGTACACACTTTGGACTAAATAACCTTCCAGGCTGTTTCTTCCTCTTGCTCTCCATCATAAGCACTGGCTCAGGGACTCTCTTGATACCCTGATTCACATGTTTTCTAGTTATTTTGTAGAAATAATTGTGTTCTTCTATCCATCAACATTTTCCTATTCCCTTCTCTGTTTCTAGTCCAGGATTTTCTTGAACTGTCTCATCTGTTGCTGTATCCAATTTTCTTTACCTTTTTGGGTTTGCCCCTTTGGAGACTTTTATTAGAGACTCTAAACTTTTATTTCATTTGAATCCAGGTGTGAGAAAGAGATGAGTATGTACATGTTCTATCCTCCATCTTAAACCTAAATTTATTTAAGTAAAACCTAATAAATAATAATCGCCATTGAGTTTTGCCCATGTCCCATTCATTCCGTAGAAAAGCAGTTTGACGATGTCTTCAAGTCTTCACTGTTGTTACCTTATTTTCAGATAAATTGTTACTATGATTCAGAAGTTGTGATAGGATTTATACTCTGTGCAGGAGAACATATGTGAAGATAGTGTCTGGAATAAACTGTAATCTCAGTTAATATCTTCATATTTGAGATTCACTTCTTACTTGACATTTGACCTTAGCAAGTCATGTAACCTCTCTGAGCCTCCAATTTCCTCATCTGTAAAATGAGGATGATAATACTTATCTCACAGACATCATAAGAATTCAAATAGATAATGTATATACTGAAGCAAACACATTATCAGAAAACCAAGCAATTCTGAAAGAGAGTATATTAGTAAGATCATACGGATTATTTTTGTGGCATAATTGTAGACATAAAGTGATAAATGTGGTCCTAACCATACACACCCATTTTTTTTTTAATTTAAGAAAATGAAGACCTAGGAAAGTTAAATGCACTATTTTTTAAATATAATTTATTGTCAATTTGGTTGCCATAAAATACCCAGAAATGCACTATTTTCCATATATAGCAGGCACTTACTCAGAATAGAAGAAGAAGCAATTGCCTGAGAAGTTTGAAAAGGCTTTATCTTTGTGATGGTTTTAGAAAGAAGTTCTGTAGATCAAGAAGGAGGGATGAGGCAGCCACATACATATAACTGCATGAGGATGGTTGGTGGACTAACACGCTCCCCCCTCCAAAGATGGCCATGCCCTAGTCTCTGAAACCAGTGAGTGTGTCATAGCACATTGCAGAGGGATCTCTGCAGATAGAACTAAGGTTATCAGTCTTACAATAGGGTGATCAACCTGGATTGATCCAGTTTACCCAATCATAGGAGTCTCAAAAAACAGAGACTTCTCTTGGCTGAAGTCAGAGAGATGTTACAGAAGAGGAAGTCAGACAGAAGACGGAGGTGGCCAAGGATCTCAGTCCAATGAACAGAAGGAGCTGAGTTCTGCCAACCACCTGAGTAAGCTTGGAAGTGGATTAGTGCCTGGCATCTCTGGAAGGGAATGCAAACCTGCTAACACCTTCATTTGCTCTTCAGATTCTGAGTACCCAGCTGAGCCTGTCTGAAGTTCTGACCTACAGAAACCAGCAGCGAATCAAAGAATTTTGTTTTGAGCTGATAAAGCTCTGATAATTTGTCATGCGGAGGAGAAAAGTAACACAACAAAGAAGTGGGCAGAATGTGTCTGGCAGTTTCTTTGTCAATAGAGGAAGTCATTCTAGGCTAGGTAGGACAGTGGGTAGCAGGAGCAATTCTAAATGATTGGACATCTACATAGGGGAAGGTTTTTGCCATTATCTTACTAATAATGGAAACTGTTATAGAATTTAAAAAAAGAAAGGATGAGATCAGAATTCAGTAAAAGAAAATTCTGTTGGCCATGAGTTAGGTGCTATGCAGTTTTCTGGATATTGGTTTTTGGGTAGGACATGAACACGGAGCGGTGAGACTTGGGGACGTGATGAACTAAGAACAATCTAAGAAAACTGGTAGGTTTCTAACTTGGTCTCAGTAGATAATGAGGGGGTTGAAGCAGATAGAAAATGCATAGAAAGGCACTTTTGTTACTAAGAACACAGTATTTGTGGTAAACTACAGCTAAATGTTTACTCACTCCTCCATTGTTGCATCTCAAAATGGCTGTAATAATAATGTCAAATTCTTAAGGGTGATGATAATGATTACGTGATATGATGCATATTTGTCTTTTAGGGTTATTGTATCCGTCGATAAGATGATACATGCAGAGCTTGTATTAATGTGCCTGTATCTAAATTAAGCACTAAATGAAGACAGGCTATAACAATCTTCCTTTCTTTCTTTCTTTCTTTCTTTCTTTCTTTCTTTCTTTCTTTCTTTCTTTCTTTCTTTCTTTCTTTCTTTCTTAGTTTTATTTATTTCTGAGAGAGAGAGAGAGAGAGAGACAGTGTGAGCAGGAGAGGGTCAGAGAGAGACAAAGACACTGAATCAGAAGCAGTCTCCAGGTTCTGAGCTAGCTGTCAGCACAGAGCCCGACATGAGGCTCGAACCCACGAACCAGAACCGTGAGATCATGACCTGACCCGAAGTCGGTCGCTTAACCGACTGAGCCACCCACGTGCTCCAACAATCTGTATTTCAACAACTTCTATCCTTAATTAGTGACAAAGTTATGGCTACAACTGCCTCTCCTGACATGGTCTTGCAGCCTTTCCCCACGTATGATTTCCTGCTTCCAGAAGAGGATGGATTAACTGTCCTTTGCTTAAAATAGATTTTCTTAAAATAGATTCTCCAATTATTCAAGTTGTCTCCTACTCAGAGATTTTTCTTACTGAAAATCTCAGGGTACTGGCTAAGAAATGTGATGGCAAATTCTTTTTCAGATAGGACTAACCCAATGATACTAAACAATTGGCTCACTTGTTAAAAGATCTTCTTTTCTCCCATCCTGAGGCAAAATCTGCATCAAGACTCACAGCATTAATTAAAATACCTTTGCCAAATACTTTTTCTTAAAAATGAACTGTTTTTCAAATTCAAACAGTGAAATTGTTACCACCAGAGAATGTAGACTTAAAACCACAGCTGGAGTCTATGAACGGGGGCTGATTCACAGAGACACAGAGCTCTGACCACCGGAAGTATTAAATATGCTGTTTTCTGGAAGGAAAACTATCTGCAATATGGACCTTGAAATGTATATTCAGAATATTTCCAAGCCATTTTCAGCTATTTTAAACACATTATTTTCAAGATGTTAGTCATAGATTTCACTTCTCCAAATATAAATGTGGAAAAGGGAATAACAATGCTTACTTTAAGATAAGGAGATAATTTGGAATGAGTGGGGTATTCATCCCTTGAATGTTAGTGCCTTAAAAAAAATGCCAGGAGGGGGCGCAGAGTTTTAGAAATGTAAATCTTCTTAGCATTCTTTCAAAAATTCCCAGGGATATAAACTTTCCCAACACAATGAATTCAATTTTTTTTCTTGTCTATTTTTATTGTATTTATTTATTCATAACCCGACTTGTTCAAAAATAATGCGAAGTGTCTTATACAGAGGAATGTTTTTGAGCAGAATTGGAGAGAGAAGGGAAAGTTTGAAATAGAGGGAAACAATGTAGAAAGTAAACCAGAACCAGCTGATAGGTGAACAACTACTTCAAAGCTTCCAGGGGCGCCTGGGTGGCTCAGTTGGTTGACTGACGTCAGTTCAGGTCATGATCTCATGGTTCGTGGGTTTGAGCCCTGTGGTGGGTTCGAGCCCTGTGTTGGGCTCTGTGCCGACAGCTTGGAGCCTGGAGCCTGCTTCTGATTCTGTGTGTCCCTCTCTCTCTGCCCCTCCCCCGCTATTGATCTGTCTTTCTCTGTCTCTCAAAAATAAATAAATGTTAAAAAAAATTTTATAGTTTACAAATCTTACCCAGGGTGCTGCACATTTGAATCTAACCTTTGCTTAGGGAAAGCATCATTCCTCCCTTGTTTTGAGGCAATTTTCAAGTTTCTTCTACTGGTCACCATGAACAGAACACAGCACAAAATCATCAATACCATCCTTAACAAGGCTGGTGTATTAAACACAACTGTAAGTTACACAGCACAAGCATTTCAGCTTTCTTGAATACAGGTAGCTGGCACGGTATCAACACACATGTTGACAAACCCGATTTCTTTGATGGTCTGATGTTATTCCATCCATTTTATCCAGAGAATTAGAAGATCGAAGGGGTGTGCATCTATCAGGCTCATTCTCCATTAAAACTTCTTCTTTCAGATTATTTTTCTTGAGCAGCTAAGAGTTCAATATTATCTTCCCTGAGGGGTTCCTGATGTACAGCTGCTCTGCTCCTGCTTTAAATCATCTGAGCCAAGGAGAAGATTGACCGTCCCTTTGGGGGAACGCAAGGAATCTGTGTTATAATTATATTATTAAATTCATGGTTCTCTCCCTACTTATTTAGTAGAGAGTTGCTTTAAAAATAAATTCATTTATTAAAAACAAATATTCATTGAGGCTCTATTAGCACACCCCTGCAGTTTTTCTGGAGGTCACAGATTGTAAAATAAATCGAATTCAAGACCTCAGAAATTTTATAGTCTTGGGACGGACTATACACAGAATGAATGATACAAGGAGAAACTGATGAGTACCAAAGAGGAAGCCTGGGCAAATTCTTTTTGTAAGTTCAAGGGTGAGTTCAGAAGAACATGGCGTTCATTGATTTAGGTACAGAGGGAGACTAATCCTTATAGGAGACCACAGACAGAGGGTGTTTAGAAAGGCAAGGACAAAAAGATTGTGATGTTTTGGGTTATGGGGCAATGGAAACTTTTGAGAAATAGAATCATCTGTGCCTTGAGGCTGCAACGATTTAAAGGAGGGTGAACTGTGAGAAACACCATTGCCTGTGAGGATAAGGGACTCACTGAACCTCAGCATTCAGCAATGAAACAGGTAACAAGAAGGAATGTTTGCCGTCTTAAAATGAAGTTACTCTATTTCTTTAAAACATTAATTATTTCATCATAGGCATTTCATGAAGATCAGTTTATTGAGAAAATATTTGATGTTCTTAAACAGTAGACTCAGACTTTCTTGTGAAAGAGAGCCGAAGAATTATTGCAGATCTAACGTAGAACTGGCAGGTACAGAGCCTCATGCGGACATCATCCTTTCTCTTTGACCTTCTAATACCCTCTTGTAACTCCGGGTTTCCCTGCTGAGGCGTGCAGGACACTGAAGTTCCAGAGATAGGACTCGGCGTGTGATGAAACAAGAATAGCCTTAGACGTTTCCGAACTTTTTGATTCTAGCAAAGAGAAAGCATGATGTGCAATATTCAGGTAGTGCCACACCGGGTGCATGGCCAAGGGGGGCGATCTGCCATCGTACTTGTAGTAGCGCCCACAACACTGACTCCATCTTTGGCACGTCATCTTCTTCATGCCTGCACAGTGACCTCCCTCAGAGCCATGTGTCCCAGGCCCCATGGAGGTTAACGTATGCCCTGGCCGGATGCAGGTAGACTTGGTGCTGTTCTAGATAACTACCCTTTGACCTCCCCCCATGCTCTTCATGCTACAGAAGCTCTGGGTTAAGTTATGGACTGGGCAGAGAATGGGGGAGAAGAACGGCACGGCTGCTTGGATTGTCAGTCCAGGTGATCCCTTTATCTGTCAGTTACCCCGAATAAGACTGTGTAAATGGTATGAGTGATCTGTGTTGTTATTCCGTAGAAAGTGCCTTCCCCATAAAAGATCCTTTACTGACCCTCTTCTACCTTCTAACCATGTCCCCACTTTAGCAGCCAGCAGCAAGTCCTCTGACCCATGTGGACATAGGTCTCATGGAACTGCTACATGAGAAGTTCATGGTTTCAGTGTTCCAGACACAGTAAGAAGGGCTGAATATGTTTCCTTTCAACCATAAACATAGGTTCAGCCAACAGCTCCAATATTGTTTTGAACACTCTTTAGGATTATATATCCTAACTTAATTTTTATTGCATTGAATTACAGAGCAAAAATCCTAAAAGTTTAGTGTTTTTTAAAAATTATTATTTAATTTTTTTAACATTTATTTATTATTGGGAAACAAAGAGAGACAGAGCACGAACATGGGAGGGTCTGAGAGAGGGGGAGACACAGAATCCTAAGCAGGCTCTAGGCTTTGAGCTGTCAGCACAGAGCCCAAGGCAGGGCTCGAACCCATGAGCTGTGAGATCATGACCTGAGCCGAAGTTGGACACTCAACTGATTGAGCCACCCAGGTGCCCCAAAAGTTTAGTGTTTTAAGAATTCAGTTAAAGTGGTTTAAGCTTTCCCTTCCTGCCTTTCTATTTTTTCTCTATGTGCTTTCTCTCTAAGTATACCCTTATGTACTATATGGATATGCATTCTACATGTATGTGTATTTTGTATTAAATATATTACATATTATTTATATATATATTCCAAATATATAGATTATTCAACTTAAAATAGTCAAAACTGAATATAGTAGAGGCTAAACATTCTATATTTAAAATAGTATTTTTAAAAATTTTATTTAAAGTTTTTATGTAAATTCCAGTTAGTTAACATACCATGTAATATTAATTTCAGGTGTAGAATCTAGTGATTCGTCACTTACATACAACACCAGGTGCTAATCACAACAAGTGCCCTCCTTCATGTCCATGGCCTATTTGGCCCATCCCCCCACCCAGCACCCCTTCGGCACCCCTCAGTTTGTTCTCTATAGTTAGAGTCTGTTTTATGGTTTGCCTCCCTCCTTTCTTCCCTCTCATCCCCCACCGTGTTCATCTGTTTTGTTTCTTAAATTCCACATACGAATGAAATCATAGGTTTGTCTTCCTCTGACTGACTTATTTCACTTAGCATAATACTCTCAGCCCATCCATGTTGTTGGAAACGGCAAGATTTCATTCTTTTTTATGGCTGAGCAAACCAGAAAAATATGGAAGCATAGGAGAAGAAAGAATAAGCAAATTTATACATTCTACGTTTAAACCATTCCATGACAGGAAATTTATTATAAGGTCGGATTCCAAACCTAACTTTCTGAATATCTCAAAATGATCAAATGTTTATAGGTCTCCTGAGATGACACTTGTGAGTCTTGTTGATTTTCCATGAACTCATCTCGTAACAAACTAACCTCTAAGTGAGTTTGGAGCTATTGTAACATTAATGGAACAGGTTTTCTGATAAAATAATGAGCTTTTTTTTTTTAAAAAAAAATTAATACTTTATTTCTTTGGAACTAATTTATGTGTTTAGAAAATTGAGTCAAAAGTACAGAGTTCCCATAAAACCCTTCTCCACTCAACCTACACAGTTTCCACTATAAATATCCTGCGTCAGCGTGGTACATTTGTCACAGTTGATGAATCTATATTGGTACATTATTATTAACTGAAGTCCATAGTTTCTTTTATTTTTTTAACGTTTATTTATTTTTGAGAGAGAGACAGAAAAAGACAGAGCATGAGTGAGGGAGGGGCAGAGAGAGAGGGAGACACAGAATCTGAAGCAGGCTCTGGGCTCCGAGCTGTCTGGACAGAGGCTGACGCGGGGCTCAAGTTTACCAGCTGTGCGATCATGACATGAGCTGAAGTCGGATGCGTAACAGACTGAGCCCCCCAGGCGCCCCTGAAGTCCATAGTTTCCATCAGATCCACTCTTTCTGTTGTCGGTTCTACGGGTTTAGATAAATGTGGAATGTCTTGTATCCTCCATGACATAGCATACAGAATAGTTGCCCTGCCATCAAAACCCTTGTGCTGGACTTATTCATCCCTCCCTCCCTCCCTCCTCACGAGCCCTTGGCAACTGCTGACATTTTTACTGTTTCTATAATTTTTCCTTTTCTAGAATGTCATAGAGTTACAGTCATACAATACGTAGCCTCAGACTGGCTTCTTTTCCTTTAGCGATATGCATTTAATGTACCTCCATGTCCTTCCACAGCTTGACAGCTATTTTTCATTTTATTGCTGAATAATATTCCATTGTCTGTATGTGCTATGGTTGATTTATTCACTTAAGGACATCTAGATTGGTTTCAGTTTGAGGAACTATGAATAAAGCTGCTGTAGTGTGCAGGTCTGTGTGGACATCCATTTCCAAATCATTTGAGTAAATATCAAAGATACTTTAAGGGTCCTTTATTATACTTTTGATGCAAGTCCTTTATCAGATATATGTTCTGTAAATATTTTTTTCTAGTCTGTGGGTCTTGTCTTTTCAATCTTTTAACAGTGTCAGCTGTCAAAAAACAGATTTTTTAAAAATGAAGTTTAACTCCACCAATTATTTCTTTCATAGATCAGGGGTTTGGTGTTATATCCAAAAAGTCCTAGCCTAACCTGTCTCTTAGGTTTTCTCCTCTGTTATCTTCTAGAAGTTTTATCATTTTACAGTTTACATTTAGGTCTCTGGTCCATTTTGAGTTAATTTTTGTGAAGGGTGTAAACTCTGTGTGAACATCTCTCACTCTCACTCTCTCTCTCTCTTTTTTTTTTTGCCCCATATGCATGACTAGTTGTTCCAACCTCATTGGTTGAAAAGATCTTTTCTCCACTAAATTGCCTTTGCTCCTTTGTCAACAATCAACAGACTGCATTTGCATGGATTCATTTCTAGGATCTCTATTCTGTTCCATGCATCTATCCCAATCCCGCACTGTCTTGATTACTGTAGCTTGATAGCTTTACACACAACAATCATAAAAATGTCATCACAAGCAAATTTAACCTCCAAGAGGTCATGATGGTATTGCATCCTGACATCTATTGAAAAGACTTTAACAAGTTTTCAAGTTATTCAACTTTTGTGCTTCTATTAAAGAAACTCAACCACCAGGGTGATGAATGTTAAATCTCTGTAACTCTATGTTGCTATCCACATTTCTTTTCATAATATGGAATCCTTGGATTAAAGGCATGTGTCTTTTCCATCAAAATAAAGGTTGCTTGGAAGCTCATTCTTACTGCTAATCTCCAAGACACCAACTCTGAATAACAGTAAAACCTCTCTTTTATGTATTCTAAAATGAGGTGGTAGAATATGTCAGTGGAAGGAACAATGGAGATGTATTGGATTTTATTTACATAAGACTTGCCCTCTCTGAGGCAATAAGTAGTCTTTTAACATTTTTGCTCATGGACCCATCGACGCATTTTAAAATAATATTTCTTCTCTTTCGTATGTAGTTACTATCTGAAGTTGCATACTCATACAGGCTCAAGTTTGTTATTTCTGTTTCATATCTCTGTTATGAATATTAACTTTTAAAATAAGTGTATTCACTGAATTAGAAATACAACTTTTATGTAATAAGAAAACATATGCAATATTTTTTTTTAGAAAAACTCGTGGATAGTGAATTTTATGATCAGTGGAATGTATGACATTTTCCTAATTTCTTGATTCATAGTTTATTTATTATTGTTTTAGTTCTACTTTCAAACTTGTACTCAGAAGTTGAACACTGCAGTATATTTTTCTCAAAATTCATCATTCTGATAGTTTCTCAAATGTTTCTAAGGAGTCATTTATTTTTCTTACTCCGTGATTCTTGTATGATTTTTTTCTTATGATCTTTTGAACAAAGGAGAGTGTTATTTTAATACTTTTTTTCTCTAACCAATATCCCTGTTTTCTCCTTTGGGAACTCAGAGTATACACATGTTGGAACTTCCAGATGTGCATTCTATGTTTGTAGATTTGTTTCTAATTTCCATTTATTTATTTCTTTTATATTTCATTCAGGGATGATGACTGAGCTCAGTGTGGCATTTCATTAATTCATTTTCATCCTTTGTTTTTTGATATTATATAATCGATTTAATTGCTTAATTTCAATATCTTTACTTTATATTGTAAGATCAATTTCTTTTCCAGAAATGTTAATAGTCTTCCTCTATCTCTGTGAATATGCAGGAAGCTCACTTTTTTATGGGATAAGTCTGGTGTTTAGCATTGTAAAGAAGTAAGGTATACAGCCTATTACTTTGATACATGTCTATTTAATAATTGCTGATGTAGCCATATTTATCACATTACACATTATTATTGTCTATAGTCATTATACTGTGCCTTAGGTCTCTATGGCTTTTTAAATACTCATTACAAATTTGTATCCTTAAATACCATCACTATTATCCACACCCCCATCCATTGGTAACCACTATTTTACCCTCTATTTTTTATGGGTTTAACTTTTTAAAATTACACATATAAGTTACATACAAAGGATTTATCTTTTTCTGTCTGACTTATCTCACTTAGCATAATGTGCTCAAGGTCCATCCGTGTTTTGACAAATGAGAGGATGTCTTCTTTACTCGTGGCTGGATACTGCTCCATTGTGCATATGCAGCATATCATTTTTACGCATTCATCCCTTCCTGGGCCTTTGGGTTGTTTCCATATCTCGGCTATTGTGATTAATGCTGTGACAAATGTGGAAATACATACATCTCATCAAAATCCAATTTTATTTCCGTTGTGTATATACCCAGAAGTGGAATTGCTGGGTTGTATGATGGATCAATTTTCAATTTTTTTGCGGACCGTCCAAATGTTTCCCACAGTGAGCGGGCTAATTCACATTCCTGCCACACGGTCATTCTACCAGGTGTGAAGCGATACCTCACTGCGGTTTTGATTTGCATTTCCCCGATGATTAGTGATGTTGAGCATCTGTTCATCTGTCCATTGGCCATCTTGATGTCTAGTTCTTCTGCCCATTCTTCAAACTCAGATTGTTTGTTTTTTGTTATTGAGTTGACTGGGCTCTTTATACTTTATGGATATTAGCCCTTATCCAATATGTGGCTTGCAAAAATCTTTTCCTATTCTGCAGGTTGTCTTTTCATTTTGGTAATTGTTTCCTTTGCTTTGTGTAAGCATTTGAGTTTGATATAGTCCCATTTGTTAATTTTTTCTTTTGTTGTTTGTATTTTTGGCACCATACCCCTCAAATTATTGTGAATATCAAGGAATTTCTTCCTTAGGTTTTCTTCTAGGAGTTTTATGGTATCAGGTCTTATTAAATCTTTTATCAATTTTGAATTTGTTTTTATGAGTGGTGTGAGACAGGGGTCTAATTTAATTGCTCTGCATGTGTTTCTCTATTTTTCCCAGCACCATTTGTTGAAGAGCCTATCCTTTCTCCCCTATTGGGTATTCTTAGGTTCCTTGTCAAATATGAGTATATGCTAGGTTTACTTCTAGGCTATCTCTTCTGTTTCATTGGTTAATGTGTTTATTTTTATGCCAGTACCATAGTGTTTTTTATTACTATACCTTTGTAGTATAGTTTGAAATCTGGAAGTATGATACCTTCAATTTTGTTGTTTTTACTCTTTGCTTTGGCTTTTGGGGGTCTTTTGTGGTTTCACATAAATTTTGGACTTTGCTTCCACTTCTTTGAAGAATGTTTTGGTAGAGATTGCACTCAATCTGTAGATGGCTTTCGGTAGTATGGCTATTTTAACACTAACAGTTCTTCCTATCCATGAACAGGTTATGTCTTTCCATTTGTTAGTGTCTTCTTCACTTTCTTTCAGGAAAGTTTAGTAGTTTTCATTTTAAAGATCTTTCACTTCTTTGGTTATATTTATTTTTTAATATAATTTATTGTCAAATTGGCTTCCATACAATACCCAGTGCTCATCCCAACAAGTGCTGTCCTCAATGCCCATCACCCAAATTTTTCTGTCTCTCCCACCCTCCATCAACCCTCAGTTTGTTCTCTGTATTCAAGAGTCTCTTATGGTTTGCCTCCTTCCCTCTATGTTTGTAACTATTTTTCCCCTTTCCCCTCCTCCATGGTCTTCTGTTAATTTTCTCAAGATATGCATATGAGTGAAAACATATGATATATGTCTTTCTCTGAGTGACTTATTTCACTTAGCATAATACTCTCCAGTTCCAATCACGTTGCTGCAAATGGCATGATTTCATTCTTTCTCATTAACAAGTAGTATTCCATTATATACACAAACCACATCTTCCTTATCCATTCATCAGTTGATGGACATTTAGGTTCTTTCCATCACTTGGCTTTTGTTGACAGTGCTGCTATATAAACATTGGGGTACATGTGCCCCTGTGCATCAGCACTTCTGTAGCCTTTGGGTAAATTCCTATTGCTGGGTCATAGGGTAGTTCTATTTTTAATTATTTGAGGAGCCTCCACACTGTTTTCCAGAGTAGCTGCACCAGTTTGCATTCCCACCAACAGTGCAAGAGGGTTCTCATTTCTCCATATCTGCACCAGCATCTTTTGTTTCCTGAGTTGTTCATTTTAGCCACTCTGATCGGCGTGAGGTAGTATCTCAGTGTGGCTTTGATTTGTAGTTCCCTGATGATGAGTGATATTGAGCATTATTTCATGTGTCTGTTGGCCATCTGGATGTCTTCTTTGGAGAAGTGTCTATTCATATCTTCTGCCCATTTATTCACTGTATTATTTGTTTTCCAGGTGTGGAGTTTTGTGAGTTCTTTATAGAATTGTTTATTAGCCCTTTATCTGATACGTCATTTGCAACTATTTTTTCTCAATTCATCAGTTGCCTTTTAGTTTTGTTGATTATTTCCTTTGCAGTGCAGAAGCTTTTTATCTTGATGAGGTCCCAATAGTTCATTTTTGCTTTTATTTCCCTTGCTTTTGGAGATGTGTTGAGTAAGAAATTGCTCTGGCTGAGGTCAAAGAAGTTGTTGTCTGTTTTTGCCTCTAGGGCTTTGATGGCTTTTTGTCTCACATTTAGGTTTTTCATCCATTTTGAGTTTATTTTTGTGTATGGTGTGAGAAAGTGATCTAGCTTCATCCTTCTGCATGTTGCTTTCCAGTTTTATCAGCAACATTTGTTAAAGAGGCTGTCTTTTTTCCACTGGATACTCTTTCCTGCTTTGTCAAAGATTAGTTGGCCATACATTTGTGGGTCCAATTCTGGGTTCTCTATTCTATTCCATTGGTCTGTGTGTCTGTTTTCATGCCAATACCATACTGTCTTTTAAAAAAATGTTTATTTATTTTTGGTAGACAGAGAGAACAAAAGGAGGAGAGAAGAGAGAGAGGGAGACACAGAATCTGAAGCAGACTCTGGGCTCTGAGCTGTCAGCACAGAGCCTGATGTGGGGCTCAAACCCATAGACCATGAGATCATGACCTTAGCCAAAGTCGGAGACTTAACCAACTGAGCCACCCAGGTGCCCCAATACCATACTATCTTGATGATTATAGCTTTGTAGTACAGGCTAAAATCTGGGATTGTGATGCCTCCTGCTTGGTTAAATTTCTTTCTAAGCATCTTATTATTTTGATACTATTGTGAATGGGATGGTTTTCTTTATTTCTTTTTCAGTTGTTTTATTATTAATGTAAAGGAATGCGATTGATTTCTGTATGTTGATCTTGTATCCTGACACTTTAGTGAAATTATTAGTTAATTCCAACAGGTTTTTTTTTTTTTACTAATTCTTTGAAATTGCTATATATGATCATGTCATTGGCAAATAATGACAACTTTATTTCTTCTCTCCCAGTTTGGATGCCTTTTATTTCTGTGTTTTGCCTAATTGCTCGACGCGGCACTTTTAGTACTATATTGAATAGGTGTGGTGAGAAAGGGAATCCTTGCCTTTTCCTGATCTTAAGGAAAACACTTAATTTTTCTCCAATGACTATAATGTTAGCTGTGAGCTTGTTTTATATGGCCTTTATTATGTTCCTTTTCTACTCCGTTAAGGGGTCTTATCATGACAGGTTATTGCATTTTATCAAATGCTTTTTCTGCATCTATTGATATGATCATGTGGTTTTTATCTTTTATTTTACTGATGTGACATATTACATTTGATTTGTTTATATCGAACTATTTTTGCATCCCAGGAATAAACTCCACTTGGTCATGATGTATAATCCTTTCAATATATTCTCGAATTCTGTTTGGTAACATTTTGTTGAGAATTTTTGCATTTGTATTCATCAAGGGATATTGATGTCTCTCACAGTCTATACTTTTTTTCTGATATCCTTATCTAATTTTGGTATAAAAGTCATTCCCTGTGGAATGAGTTTGGATGTTTGGCAGTGTTTCCTCCTCCTTGATAATCTGGAAGAGTTTGAGGAGGATTGATGTTCATTCTTCTTTAAATGTTTGATAGACTTCTCCAGGGAAAGTGTCTGTTCTGGAGTTTTCTGTGTTGAGAGATTTTTGATTACTGATTCAGTTTTTTTTACTTGTAATTGGTCTGTTCAGATTTTCTATTTCCTTCTGATTAAGTCTTGATGAGTTCTGCGTTTCTAGAAATGTATCTATTTCCTCTAGGATATGCAATTTGTGGTCATGTAATTGTCCTAGTCTCTTATGATTTTTTGTATTTTTGTAGTATTATCAGTTTTTATTGTCCTAGTCTTTTATAATTTTTTGTATTTCTGTAGTATTATCAGTTTTATTTATATTTTTATCTATGCGTTCTCTTGGTTCCTTCATAGATAGCCTAGCTCAGAGTTTGTCAATTTTGTTTACCTTTTTGAATAGCTTCTATTTTCATTGATCCTTTATATTGTTTTCTCTGGTCTCTATTTCATTTATTTCAACTCTGATCTGTATTATTTCTTTCCTTCTGCTAACTTTGGGCTTCTTTTGTTGGAAGTGTATATATTTCTGATTGTTATATCTTCTTGATGTATTGGCCTCTTATCATTATATATAAAAGCTTCTTTGTCTCTTGTTTCCCTTTTTGACTTGAAGTCTATTTTGTCTGAAAGAAGTGTGGCTGTACTTTGGCACACAGCTTTTTTTTTTTAAGTCGCATTAAAAAAACTTTCTATTGAAGTATAGTTGTCACATAATATTATATTAGTTTCAGGTATAAGTTCACATTTAATTATTTTGTTTACTCTATCACTTGTTTCTGTTGTTGTTCCTGTATTTACTTGGATGCCCTGTTTCCAAAACGTCATTCTGGTTTTTGAAATTACCAGCTGTTTGCTCATATTTGCATTTTAGATTTCCTAATTTATTTTTTAGATGTTGGTTCTGGTTATAGATTTTAGGTGTCCTATAAGGGTCAATGAGCATAGGAGGCTCCATTACACTCTCTCTGCCTCTCCCACTTGAAGACAAACACTCCCTGCTTTAGTCAGAGCACATGGGTGCCTACATCCTGCACGTGAGCACAGGGGGAAAGATGGTAGTGTCCAGAAAGCCTGTCTTTCCTGAATGCTGCCCCACAGGAAACCACCTAGAGGGATACTCAGGTTCCTTCCTCTGCTCCGTGAATTCACTCACACTCTCAGCCTGAAGATTGCGTGGAGCCATCTATGGGTCTCTGTACAGCAGTCTCCTGCACATGGTTTCAGCCTAGACCTGTTTACGTCCTATTTCTCCAAAGGTATATATAATTCATTATACTTTCAATCTTTCAGAAATTCTTCAAAATGGCAGGCCCACTATCGCATTTATTTCTTGTTGTCCAGTTTTAGAACAGATTTAAATTCTCATGAAGTACATTTCCTGTCATTTCTCATGATGTTGTGTGGGAGGAAGGAAGACATGTTCTCGGTCTGTTTTCTTGAACCAATTTCCACTTTATTCTCTAAAGAAACTCTCGTGTCAAATTAAAATGCAATTATTTTCTTATCTTGATAATACCCCGTAATTTCTCTAATGCAGTTTCAGAGGAATGATAAAAGCAAATGGGTATTGCGTCTCCTAAAAGAGCCATAAAGCAAGGGAACAGAGCTGCATATGTCAAGGATTTAACATTGATACATTTTATGCCATCTTGAACTCCACCAGGAAGTATCATCCTTTCTCAATGAGTTTCTTGGGACCAGCCATTTCAATTAAGTTGTTTATATTACCAAGCCCATTTGTAGAAGCACATGTTTAGCTGCCCTGCATGATAGCATAATGGACGGGTTAAATGATGGAGATAAAGCTTTCTATCTAGCTGAAGTTCTTGTGTGTGTGCATTCACATGTAGACCTAGACACACATAAACTTCTTTTCAAAACTAGACACTTTGCACATACATTCCACCAGGACTTAACTTTAGTATTGCATACTATACAACTCTATTTTTGATCCCTTTGAGATTGGATATGGGCTTTTCCATTGTGCTGCAAGCACTCTATTATGCCAACTTCTAGGGCTCACATCACCCTGTGTTGTGATTTTTTTTCTCTGTTTGACCTTCCACAACCCCTCACTGTCCTCTGAATCTGAGCTCTTTGAGCACAAGAAAAGTGGATGCTGTTTTCATTCTTATCTTTCAAAGATGACTTGCAATATAGTCTGTCACCTGGTGAATATCACGGACTCAAAAGATATATTTTTATATCCATCCACATAGACACAGGAGGAGAGATATTTACTTATAATGTCAACCATATACACAATCAATGCAATTGTTGTGATAAATAATTCTGTCTGGCTATAACTACTTGAACATATGTATACTCAAAAGCTATTTGCTTCTAGATATGATCAGTACATATTTATAAATGTATCTATTGTATCCTCATATAAAGCATAGACTTAAGCTACCTAGATGGTTGTATCCTAATAATTTTCTATATTTGTAATATAAATTGTATAGTCTTTGTATAAACATGCACACATATATCAGTTTGCATATATGTACATATACATGTATATACATATGTACATACGTATATATCTATATATACACAGAGACATACAATATGGTATTTTCAAATATGTAGAGTGACTAAGAGGGGGAAAACAGAAGAAGTGCTTTTTACTACTGAGAAATTGTGTATTTAGTTGTCTTGATGTTTTATTTTATTATTATTTTGTATTTTCTTTCTAGAATTTGGACTGACAGAGTGAGAAAGAAATGTTCTGGACTTTGAGGGTATCGGGTGCTTACATGCATTTTGGTGCATGTATTCCCTGTACTCACACATATAACATGTGGTTTGGGACACTGTTTATCAAATTTTGTTTTGTTTTAGGCATGAGAGCCCATTTATTAAAAACAAGTCCAAAAAAGGATCATTTAATGGTATTTGCTAATTGGTCTCCAAAAGTGAAAGCAAGCAAACAAACAAACAAACAAAAAACAAAAACAAAAACCTTACATCTACATAAGAGTTGAGAAGCCAATGAGAAGAATCAGAAGAAATAGGGCACAAGTGTTACCTGAGAACCAAAGAGGAAAACTGTGCACCCACACTTGGCATTTGAAAATATACACTTCAAACAAATACATCTGGATCTGTTGTTTAATGCTGAATTTAAACAACTATACCTATAATTTCTGAATTGGACTCAGATCATGCCTCAGAAAGGCTCAATGACCCTGAAAATGAGTGATGGGGAGTTGACTTCAGCCCACATCTCAATGCTTTTGTTCTGGGATGGATTTCAACTGTTAGGATCAACTGTTTGATATGAAATACAAATGAGTCTTTTGTTTGTAGGTAAGACATCCAGTAATTTCCCAAAAGCTCCCTGAAGTTTTTGATGGTTATCACGACTGTATATTCCAATAGAGAGGTTGCATTCATGCCTTAACAATGAGGTGCCAGGGACCCATTGAAGATCTGAAGGGCCATATTCTTACATATGTAATAAGAGCTATAGATATCACACCAGCCATATTCTTACATATGTAATAAGAGCTATAGATATCACACCAGCCATATTCTTATGTAGTAATAAGAGCTATAGATATCACACCAGCTTGTGAGACAAAACAAACAGAAACTTGAAATAAAGCCATCCTTTTAACAGTGCCTCAGTTTACTATACCATATTTTAGATCAAAAAGTGTTCGTGAGAAAGGGTTTTGTAAGAGCACTATGTCTCTGTTCTTACATTCAGTTCTTAGTTCTTGGGCCACTTTAATCAATTAGTCAATGCTAATAATCCCTTTAGAATGAGCAAACTGTACCTATCCTTGCTACCTCTGACATCATTCATCCTATGTTGTATCTAGAAGTTAAAAGCTACTTGAGGCCTCTGCCACTCCTGAATTCCATCAGTGCATTAAAATGAGACAGCTGACTTCAATAGCAGTATCTCTTAACATCATCTCCAGTCTACAGAAGATAGCCATCACAATGGTTCCCAAGGATGCTGGTATTCCCTTTGTTAATGCATTCTTGTTGGGATTCTTTGTATGGGAGGATCCTCTGAATCCTCCTATGGGACACACTGAAAAGATAGGTATGTAGGTCTCATATGACAAATCCTACCTAAAATTCCTATTATCCTGAAACTTAATATTTTTTCTTTCTCTCTCTCTCCCCCAACTCTTTCCTCCATCACAAAAGTGGTGGCATCTTATCAGTCTTTTTTTTTTTTAAGTTAAGTTTATTTACTTATTTTGAGAGAGAGGGAGTATGAGTCAGGGAGGGGTAGACCGAGAGAGAGAGAGAGAGAGAGAATCCCAAGGAAGTCCGCACTGACAGCACACAGCCTGACATGGGGCTCGATCTCACGAACCATGAGATCATGACCTGAGCTGAAATCAAGAGTCAGGAGCTCAATCAACTGAGCCACCCAGGCGCCCCCATCTTTCTTTAATATAGGAAACCATGGCCGAGTCAACTAAGCACACCAGGAAAGACACTTCCAGCCATATCACTAACATTTAACTTTGGAGTCCCTAATAGGTAAACCCATTTCTGTACATTCATCCCAATCTAACATTATAACTTCTTTGACACAGTGTCTTAGAATATATTTTCAAACATACACCCCAAATTTCTACAAATATAAAATAGCTAATTTTGTAATTCTTTTGCTCTTCAAGCTCTTCCTAGTATACTTTGTATATTTCCCCCTTGGGTTTGCTAGAATCTGCCTCAGATTAGAATCAGAAAACAGTGATGGGGGCCAGAGGGGTCACTATGAGGAGAATACACATCTCTTTACAAATTATTTGCTTCAAATAAGGTTATCACAGGACAAGAGAAAGCTATTTAATTCAGACGTGGTGAGGGAGGCTCAAGGGGGATTTGGGGCTTCAAATTTTTTTCTTTGCAAATCTTCCCATTCAGTGCCACAATTTTCACACATAAGACTTGTGAGCCTGTGAATTCCTTAGGTACTTAAAATTTAAACATGCATTATGAAACTTGTGGTCAGATTTTTAGCTATGTCTGCACTATGTGAACTACAAATATAGTATTATTTAGAGGATTCTGTAGAAGCTCTGTAGTTCTCTGATCATGTTTTGAGCTCCTTCTTGTTATCGGCTTTTTATAAACTTTTTGGTTAACCAGATCCCAAAGATCATCCCAAAACCCTTGTAGCCAAAATATTATAAAAATTGAGGATAACAGGTAGTTGGTATCCCGTTTTTTTTCCTTAATGGGCACGTTATGTCAAACATACAAGGCTGACAATTTAATTGTTATGTTACTGCATGTTGTGAATTACCCTAGTATACCATCTTGTAATGAGAGCTGGCTGAGTCATGCTTGGATTTATTCTCAATCATTTCATTACCTAATCAGGAATCCTGTCTATGGAAGTCTGCTTCCTGGTACCAAGTACGGTATCAGTCAAGGTCATGATTAATACAGAAACAGCTTCAGGCATTTCAAGCAGAAGGAATTTCGCATATGGAATTCGCCAGATAACTATTGGATACATTGCAAGAGGAAAGGGCAAAAGCAAAAGCTGAAGATAAACAGAATTAAACTAACAAAGACCAAAGGAAGAAGGCAACACACAGGCATTAAAACCTGCAAGTACTCATTTTTCACTGTTGTTTGTAACATTGACCTTTTCACATTGGCAGTAGTTTTCAGCAGTTAACTGAGGATCTGCTATTTTTTTTTTATTTTTAATTTTTAAAAAAATTTTTTAATGTTTTATTTATTTCTAGGAGAGAGAGAGAGAGAGAGAGACAGCGTGAGCAGGGGAGGGTCAGAGAGAGAGGGAGTCACAGACCGAAACAGGCTCCAGGCTCTGAGCTGGCAGTCAGCACAGAGCCCGACGCGGGGCCCGAACCCACGAACCGCGAGATCATGACCTAAGCGAAAGTCGGACGCTTAACCGACTAAGCCACCCAGGCGCCCCTGCTATTGTTTTTTTTTTTTTTTTAAATAATTATCGACAACTTCCCTCACCGTAAACCCACTGCAGCAATGTTCTGCTTACTCTGAGTTCCCAAATTAAAAATGAGTCTCATTTTTAGTTCTCCACTGTGCTTCCTGAATTTCAGTGGTTATATCAAACTTTTCTCTCAACTTCTTTAGTGACTGCAATAGCTTATTATGTCAGATGGTCTTTTGGAATGTTGAGTTGTTTTGGATTTGTGATCTTTTCAACTGTTTTTCACCTGTTTCTTGGTCTGGTGGAATATAGGAACTTCTCAACAGGGTTGAAAGCCTTATATACTAATTGAGTTGGCAGTTCTGGGAAAGGGGAGTAAACGTTTTCTAGGTGGGTGTGCTACTGATCACTTCCTCCAGCTTCATTGTCAGCTGAGAAAGGATTCATATCATGCTGTTCCATGTGCACCAATTTCATATCTTACACAACAGATATGATTGAGATTTTCCATGTCCCCAAACGTAGACTGGAATAAGACACTCCCACTTTAGGGTTTTGACCTTAATGGTAAGGAACTAAAAAATCAATGTGATTCTGCTGTTATTCCACTTATAGAATGCCCAGGAACTATTTCTGCTTTTGTTTCTGTTTTCTCCTCGGTGTTTGGTTGGTTGGTGTGAAGTTTATAGACCTTTTAAAATCTGCTTTCCTCTGTTAGAATATGCAAAAACTCACTGAAGTATTAGACTATGAATAATGATGATGATAAAATGCAAATAATAACTAGCAGTGAATCATTACTTTATTTGAGGCTCTGTTCTTAGCATGCATTACCACATTAATTCTTATAACAGTGATTTGACAAAATAATACGATGATCCTTATTTTACAGATGAGGAATTGAGGCTTAGAGAAATTAAGTATATTTTTCTTGTGCTATGTTTCACACCTAATAAGCCATGTTACTTCAAATAATGCCATGATCCACTTTTTTCCAGCATGAATGCACACGCACACACACACACACACACACACACACACACACACACACACACACACACTTCAGTTGGGATTTAGCAAAGAAAATTGTTACATGTAAGGTTTTGATGACTGTATTAAATCAGAAGTTTACAGACTCACTAATAAAAGTATTTACTAGGTAAATATATTATAATAGGTGTATATATTTCAGAAGGCAAAATAGGCTTCTGATATAAATGCACATATGTTTATGAGATCTGCTTATTAAAATGACTCTTAGGTAATACTGATTAGAGGCATCAAGGAACCCTGCTATCTAAAAAATATGTCTCTAGTCAGTTGACATCACAATAGTTACTTGACATTAATAAAAATATTTTTTAAATAGTCCTCATTCACGCAGATTTGTCCTATATATGCATATCATATTAATTTGGATGAATTTTTATATTTAAAGTGATATATAAATAAATATGAGGGGCGCCTGGGTGGATTAGTCGGTTAAGCGTCCGACTTTTGCTTAGGTCATGATCTCGCGGTTTGTGGGTTCGAGCCCCGCGTCGGGCTCTGTGCTGACTGCCAGCTCAGAGCCTGGAGCCTGTTTCAGAGTCTGTATCTCCCTCTCTCTCTGACCCTCCCCTGTTCACGCTGTCTCTCTCTATCCTAGAAATAAATAAAAATATTTAAAAAAAATAAATATGTGGGTTAATAATAGTAACTTCCTTTGAAGTAAATATCAGTTATTGCCATAATCATTTGCCATGCTCGATATTTATCATGGCATATAGCAGTTTTCTTACTGTAAATATAAGGCAACTAGTGTTGTTGTAAATTAAACCATTCTAAATTCAGTTCTTCTTTGGGGAAAACGAGTATATATTGTGTGTCTTCTGGGGGGAAATTCTCATTTCTAGATGACTAAATAACCTTTAATATTTTGGCATTTGCATCTAGCTAGTTATTATAACTTATGATCTAATTAGCATTTGGTATTTGATATCTCCAGTGACTAACAAGACTGTCTAAATTAAAGTATTTCAAAGCCTAATGTCTTGCTAGAGAATTCTATTAAAATAGAAGAGCAACATTGGCTTCTTCCATTCCTCACAGTTTACCTTCAGGTTTATTGGTTAATGTTTAATTCTCCAATGAAAACTTAATGATCTTGGAATGTCACGTATTACGAAATCCCACATCGCTCCTTGCTGGCTCTCATCTCTCAACTGAGTTCGCTCAAGATGTTAAGACTCTGAAAATTTCAGCATCAATTGTTAGGAAATATTTCAAAACCTCAAAGCAGTATCCAAGCAGAAATTCTTTTTAAAATATATTTTAAAACCACCATTATATGGAAAACCAATGAAAAGTTCCTCAATCATTGTAGTCTTTTAAAACTCATTCTCTGACGTTAATGGTATATAGTGTTTTTTCAGAGATTCCATTATGCATTCATACACACACATTTTATGAAATATTGAATAAAATTTAATTTGTTACATTTTACTCCTAGTATAAAAAATCCAGATTTTAAGAGAATTGGCACACTCTTGTTGCTGTGGGGAAACCTAGGGGGTGAAAGCAACGTACTATAAATAATTCACTAGATATCTACATATTTAGTTACACCATTTACCATAACACGTACACACGCACACGAAGACACACACATGCACTTGCACAAAATGGCTCCACGAAAGAGTAGGTAATGATTATAAACAGAGTTTTAGAATCACCAGATCTTTTAAAATTAAGTTTAGATCACAAACTTGTCCTAGAATCATTTCTGTAGATCTATACCACAACTGATCCTGAAACATCCCAAAATGTCTTCATTCGAGGCTCAGGAAAACCGCAACTTATTATGCACATAGGAAAATGGTAAATAGGACAATAGGAGTTGGTGGTGAAAAAGAAAGGGAACGGAGAGTACAGAGACTTAAAAACAAGTCCTTGTCCTCGGGAGTATAACATCTAATGGGAAAGGATAAAAAGGTAACCTATATAGGGACGACTGGGTGGCTCAGTCAGTTAAGAGTCTGTCTTTGGCTCAGGTCATGATCTCGCAGTTCATGGGTTCCAACCCCTCACCGGGTTCTGTGCTGACAGCTCAGACTCTGGAAACTGCTTCAGATTCTGTGTCTCCCTCTCTGCCCTTTCCCTTCTCATACTCTGTCTGTCTCTTTCTCAAAAATAAATAAACATTAAAAGAAAATTAAAGGTTACCTATATAAATAAGCATTAAAAACATCAGTGGGACAAACTTTCCTTTCAGAAAATTACAAATTAATGATTTAGCTCCAGCTACTTCAGCAATGCAAGAATTGCCATTGTAGCAATAGAAAATTCTGAAGGCACACTTAAGGAGGAATGGCTCTGGAAGTTGTTTTCTTTCCTGCAGAGTGAAGGTGATCGTTCCACAAGGTCAAGGAAGGTTGGCTTTAGGAATTCAAAAATGACCAAAACAGGATGCTCACACAATTAGGTACACGTAACCATCTTAGGCAGATATCTGTGTAGTCATAAATGTAATCAGAAGTATCACATGTCAGAGACATATCCTTGTGAGAAGTCTTTTTCTTTCTCCAAGTAATTCTACCTAATATTTTTCTCTCCCTTGCTATTAACTCAATAGTTGTGGCTGAAGGAACTTTTAAAAATCATTGTGAACTAGGATTAGTCAGCACGAGACCTGGACCGAGGGTACACAGTTCAGAGAGTGTTACTGACCCATGGCTTAAAGCAAAGGAAGACAAGTCCAGCTTGAAACACACGCTTTAGAAACCCCCGCTGACTTCCCAATACCCCAAGAAGAAGGAATGAATCATTCTAAAACCATTCTGTGGTTGTGTCTGTGACGTTTACCGCTGCGCATTTGTTTCTGTTTAAACAAACAATGAAATGGTATTTATATATGTGTACATATATATTATATACATTATAAACACACACACACATATATATATAATCGATTCAAAGAGGGATATGTATTCAGCCATTTCCTACTTTTACTCAATTCTCAAATAATCCCTTCCTAGTAAAATATAAAGGTTACATCATACCCTAAAATGTGGGCTTCGGAGTCTAAACTATCTGGATTCAAAGTGCATCTCTGCCACTTACCAGCTGTGTGATTTGGGGTGGGTTTTTCGCTCTTTCTGACCTAGTTTTCTCAACTGTAAAGATAATGACACTATCAGGGGTACATGAGTTTCTGAGTAAATGGGATGACCCTTGTATGTCATACTTGCCAAGGTCCTGGTATGAGTAAGAACTTACTAAATATTAGCTGCTACAATTGTCCTCATGATTTGTCTTATTGTATTCAAATTTAGTACAATATTTGAGGCATATGTATTTAATACATATTGGAGGCATATGATCCTATAACATTATTAGACAAGAGATTCGGCCATCTTCAGTGAGAAAGGAACAGCTTTTGCTTTCAGAATTTCTGTCTGGTTATACTACCTGTCCAAAAGCCATAAGCAACAATAAAAATGTTCCCAAGAAAACATGCATAGGGACTATGAAAAAAAAAATAAGAAAAAGAAGCAAATAAAGTGAAGGGAACTGAGAGGACAAAAGTAAATAAGGTATTGGGGGAAAGAATGTATTGAAGTCACACCACTTGAACAAGGCCTTTTAGAAGAAACAGTTAAATCCAAGGGGAGGGAGAAAAACAACCAGGCACGAAGCCACAGAGATTTCACGGCTGGAAGATGTCAAAGATGCAGAACTCATCCGGGCACCTGCATTGGCTAATGAAATAGTAACAGGTGTTACTGCTGGAAAGAGGCATTTAAAACCCTTGCGTACTTCTTCGTTCTCTCTTTTGGGCCTTTACCACTTCCTCCATTGCAAATAGCAGGGCTCCGTCAGCCTAGTCCTGGCGAGCTAATGGGCACACCCCGACTCCTCTCAGGCGAGGAGCAAAGGCATGGAAGGGAATGAAGGAAGAGATACATCCTCGTGTTTAAGCCACTGAGACTTGGGAATTGTCAGGATTCCCAGTGAACCCAGAACATCCACACTTACACAATAAAAGGATATAAAATTATCTGACCGAACGAGACAGGACATTGTTTCTGATGACAATCTTTCCCCTCCCCATCCACACTTGCTCCTCCACCTCATCTTGCAGGTGAAAGATGGGGGGGTAAGATTTCCTGTTGTTTTTACTGTTGACAGAGGCCAAACGGTGAAGCCAGAACTTGTTTTCTGAACCATGCCCAGAAATTGTTCTGTTTTCATCAAAGCAAAACAATTTTATCCCCCACTACATCAGGCTTATATAAATGTTACGCAGAAATAGGTGGAGAGCTAAGTTAATTTTTCATAAGGCAGGGGACTCTGAAATGTATTTAAGAAAACATATATTATCATATTCCATTCGGAAATTTCATCTTTCCATTAATTAAGTTTTGCTTTTGTTGTTAGTCAGGGTTAACTCAGCAAAGTGATCAAAATCATTCTCCTTGCATCTTCTGCATGGGATTCACCGATTCAATTTCAGAATGGCCAAATCCAAAATGAATGTTACAGGAAATCATGATTGAGACAATAGGTTGTTGTTTGGATGTCCTCTTATTTTGCTGGGCCAAAAATGATATAAACTACCCAAGAAAATGATGGTACACAGGTGTTGTTATTGCCTTTGCAGCCCGGTGTGGCTTTTAAATCATGTTGCTATGGTAACACCATCATTTATAGACTATAATCCCATTAGGAGAAACCGGTGATAAAGTAAGCTCATTATAACAGACCTTATATTTGCTTCACTTCCGGTTTGTCTGCTTTATGGCAAATAATACTAGTAGGAGCTATTAAATAAAAAAACACATAAGAATGTCACGCTTAGTCATAAAATGCTTTTGGACAGAGAAAATGGGGATTTTGAAAATTACTGCCGATTTTTTAAATGTTAGCAAAACTTTGCCAACAAATACAACTTATTCATTTTTAACAGACTAACTACTGGGGTAACAAAATACGTAGTACACAGATATAATACATATTATGAAAATGTACACATTTATAAGAAATAAGTAAATCACATTATGTATCTTACTACTTTAACATTTCAGTCCTTCCTCCTATAACATGCTTTTAGAACCACATCTACAGGGGCGCCTGGGTGGCTCAGTCGGTTAAGCGTCCGACTTAGGCTCAGGTCATGACCTCACGGTTCCTTGGTTTAAGCCCCGCATTGGGCTCTGTACTGACAGCTCAGAGCCTGGAGCCTGTTTCGGATCTTGTGTCTCCCTTTCTCTCTGACCCTCTCCTGCTCACGCTGTCGCTGTCTCTCTCTTTCTCAGAAATAAATAAAAACATTTCAAGAAATTTAAAGTCACATCTACAAATATACTGACAGGTCATCTATACTCAGGGAAACTGGGGTCTAGACAGAATCGATGACTAGCCCACGAACTCAGTGGATCAACTAGCCAAAATTGTAGAAAAGACAACTTCAGTCCTAAATTTCTTCACTCTCTTCATTTTATTTGAGAATTATTTTGGTGCTCAGAATTCTTCCCAAGGGTCCATGGTTTTAATTTAGAAATACTATTTCCACTAAATGAAATCAGATTGTAGCCCCCATCTTGGACTGAGCGTGCACATTTCTACATAAGATGATGTAAGAAATCAGTCCTCTGGTTAAGAGGCTCTGTGCAGATAGAATTGAGTGAATTCAAGACCTGGGCTAATTCCAACTTCCAGGATGATGGAGAAGCACTTTTTCCTATTTCTTCCACTTCATACAAATAAAAGCTCTGGACATTATATGTAAAACAAACACAAGAAACTCTGTTTCAGAAGACACTGAAGGCAACTCAGTGGGGACAGAGGAACACACAAGGGTGAATTTCCTTGGTTTTCATTTTTCTTATGTGTCCAAGTATAGAGGTAGAAGAAGCCAGCATCTTGGAAATACAAGTGTGTATGTGCCACACTGGCCCCAAAGTAGCCTGCTATCACCAACTATGGGGCCAGGCAAAGGGGTATCTGGCAAGGAATCAAAAATAGACAATAATTGTTCTACTCTAACCAAATAACTCAGGAAAAACTGTGGACAGATGCGCACTTTTGCCAGCAAAGACTGAATGGGGAACCTAGACTCATACCATTCCCATCATCAGGCTTTGATGAGGAGCCAGGTAGACCAAGTAGGGAGTGAGAACCTCCAGCTCTCTGGATGATAGGGAGGCCCCAGTCCCGCAGTATTGGTGGAGACAACTGGGGGATTTTAGACTTTCACCCCCAGCTGGCAGTAATGAGGAAAAATGGAGAAAGGTCAGAGGAAGCCAAGCAGAGACTCAAAACTGTCAGCGCCACACAGCAGCAATGAGTTTACCTACTTGTACTATCAGTGAGGCCATGAGGACAGTAGAAAGGTACACTTGTCTTTTCTAGCCAGGGTGACAAAACCAAAACTTTAATTCTTGCCCAGTCAACAAGGAGCCCTCCTCCTGTCTATGGAAGGCATCAGTAGAGGCCAAGAGGGGAACTTGGACTTTTACCACAGGGGGAGTCCCAGATGATGGCCCTTTGTCTGCCTGAGAAGAGGATGTCACCTCCCCTACAAGGTAAAACCAATTTGAATGACCACAGGTTTCTTATCAGAGACAAGGCTGGTTGTAAGGAGGGGACATTTTTCGAGCGCTGAAAAAGCCAGAATTCTATATTGGCTGAAGTGTGCTATACCGTATGATTTCACGGAAATGTAGAATATGAAAAAAAAAAAAAAGAAACAACAACAACAACAAAAAAAAACCCACACAAAGCAATAAACAAATGAAAAGGAGAATCAGACCTATAAATACAGAGAACAAACTGCTGGTTGCCAGAGAGGTTGGGGGGTGGGCAAAGCCGGATGAAGGGAGGGTAGGTACAGGCTTCCAGTTAGGGAATAAGTAAGTCAAGGGAATAAAAGCTACAGAGTAGAGAATACAGTCAATGATATTGTCAAAGCGAAGTAAGTGGGCACACTTGCGGTGAGCACAGCATAATGTATAAGTTTGTCTAATTGTTGTGTTGCACACCTGAGCCTACGTGACACGGTGTGTCAGCTATTCTCAATGAACAAAAAGAAAACCTAAAAAGGTAAAGAAAACTGAAGAGGAAATCTAGGCAGATTTCAGATCAGATGTAGAAAAGGTTACATCCTGTATGACTTCATTTATATAATATTTTTGAAAGGACAAACTGCAGAACTAGAGGACAGATGAGTGAGGGTTGAAGGAGGGAGGAGGTGGGGGTGGGGATGTTTATATAAAGTCAATGGGAGGGACCCTCGGGATGGGATTATTCTGGATTTTGAATGTCCTTCTCATGTTGGTTGTGAATCATACTATAGATTTATGTTGCTATTGTGGAAACAGGATAAAGGATGGGATTTCTGCTTTATTTCTTCACAACTACATGTGACTCTACAGTTATCTCAAAATGAAAACAAAATTTAATAATAATGATAATAAAAAGCTTGTGGATATTTCATCTCTTCTTTTATCTTAGAACAGGGAAGTATTACTACTTTTGTGACTGGCAAGGTATATGTATATTCTATCTGGCATTGAAGATGTACCCTGAAAGCAAAACATTTTCAGCCTTATTCTCAAAAATATCCTTGTACTTTAGTGGAGTACTCCTGACGGGCACGGAAGTATTTGTTGAACAACTGAATTAGTGAATGGATAAATGACAAAATTACTCCCTATATAATCTTTGAATAGGCTCTGTTATTATATAGATGAATCCTTTGAGCTAGACATAGCCAGCTTATTCTGTCTTCCAATGGATAGCCCTCTAGAATTTGATAAGGGCCGTCAATACTCCTTCCTCCTCTCCAACGTTTCCTTAACTCTTACTGCTTTAGCCATTTTCTACCTGCAAGAGATTTTTTATGCTCCTAGAGAATTTGGCAATCTTCCTTTGAAGGTGTTCTAATCTGTCAATATCCTAAATAATATGAGACTCTAAGCATGGTAGGCGAGATGTAACCTTACAATACAGTATGATTAGACCATAGTTTTCTTTTTATACTTTTTAAACTACATGTTGATCAATATTTGAATTTCCAATAGCACAAAGAAGGAAGTTTTGAAAAGTAAATTGGCTCATGATTTAGGAATTCAGAAGCCCCTTTGACATGAAAAAAATGAAAATGATACAATTACACATAATTTTTTTACAAGTAGTTTATTGTCAAATTAGTTTCCACATAACACCCAGTGCTCATCCCCACAAGTGCCCTCCTCCATGCCCATCTCCCCCTCCCCCCCCACACCCATCAGTCCTCAGTTTGTTTCTCAACATTCAAGAGTCTCTCATGGTTTGCCTCTCTCCCTTTCCCCCACCATTTCCCCTCTTCTTCTCCCCCATGGTCCTCAGTTAAGTTCCTCCTAATCCTCCTATACGTGCACACATATGATATTTGTCCTTCTGCCTGACTTATTTCGCTCAGCATAACACCCTCAAGGTCCATCCATGTTGCTACACATGGCCAGATTTCATTGTTTCTCATTGCCATGTAGTATTCCATGGTATAGATAAACCACAGCTTCTTGATCCATTCATCTGTTGATGGACACTTAGGCTCTTTCCATGTTTTAGCTATTGTGGAGAGTGCTGCTATGAACATTGGGGTACATGTGTTCTTATGCATCAGCATTTCTGTATCCCTTGGGTAAATTCCTAGCAGTGCTATTGCTGGGTCATAGGGGAGTTCTATTGTTAGTTTCCTGAGGAACCTCCACACTGTTTTCAAGAGGGGCTGTACCAGTTTACATTCCCACCAACAGTGTAGGAGGGTGCCCGTTTCTCCACATCCTCGCCAGCATCTCGTGTTCTCTGATTTGCTCATTTTAGCCACTCTGACTGGCGTGAGGTGGTATCTCAGTGTGGTTTTGATTTGTATTTCCCTGATGAGGAGGGATGCTGAGCATCTTTCATGTGTCTGTTGGCCATCTGGATGTCCTCTTTGGAGAAGTGTCTGTTCATATCTTCTGCCCGTTTCTTCACTGGGTTGTTTGTTTTTCGGGCGTGTAGTTTGGTGAGTTCCTTATAGATTCTGGATATTAACCCTTTATCTGATATGTCATTTGCAACTATCTTTTCCCATTCTGCTGGTTGCCTATTAGTTTTCTGGGTTGTTTCTTTGGCTGTGCAGAAGCTTTTAATCTTGATGAGGTCCCAATCATTTATTTTTGCTCTTGATGCCCTTGCTTTTGAGGATGTGTCAAGTAAGAAGTTGCTGCGGTGGAGGTCAAGGAGGTTGTTTCCTGCTTTCTCCTCTAGGGTGTTGATAGTTTCCTGTCTCACGTTCAGGTCCTTTATCCATTTTGAGTTAATTTTTGTGCATGGTGTGAGAAAATGATCTAGTTTCATTCTTCGGCATGTTGCTGTCCAATTCTCCCAACACCATCTATTAGAAAGGCTGTCTTTTTTCCATTGGATATTCTTTCCTGCTTTGTCAAAGATTAGTTGGCTATATACTTTTGGGTCCACTTCTGAGTTCTCAATTCTGTTCCATTGGTCTATGTGTCTGTTTTTTGTGCCAATACTATACTGTCTTGATGATGACAGCTTTGTAGTAGAGGCTAAAGTCTGGGATGGTGATACCTCCCATTTTGGTTTTATTTTTCAGGATTACTTTGGCTATTCGGGGTCTTTTGTGGTTCCGTACAAATTTTTGGATAGTTTGTTCTAGTTTTGAGAAGTATGCTGGTGCAATTTTGATTGGAATTGCATTGAATGTGAAGAGTGCTTTAGGTAGTAATGACATCTTAACTATATTTATTCTTCCTATCCATGAGCATGGAATGTTTTTCCATTTCTTTGTGTCTTCTTCAGTCTCCTTCTTAAGTTTTCTATAGTGTTCATCATATAGATCTCTTTTATCCTTGGTTAGGTTTATTCCTAGGTATTTTATGTTTTTTTGTGCAATTGTGAATGGGATCAGTTTCTTGATTTCTCTTTCTGTTGCTTCATTGTTGGTGTATAAAAATGCAACCGATTTCTGTACGTTGATTTTGTACCCTGCAACTTGGCTGAATTCTTGGATCAGTTCTAGTAGGCTTCTGGTGGAGTCTGTCGGGTTTTCTATGTAGATACAATTGCACATAATTATTTAGCCAGCAAAGATTCCATGCCTAAAGGCAAACACTTAATGATTTCTTACTTATCCTTTCAGAAGCTAAGAGTATACATGTTGTTAAATGTGTGCGTCCTACAGTTATTCATACAAAAATATATATATACACACATACATATACATATGTGTATATATAGTATTCATCTATATATGTGCTTATATTATAGATTTATATAACATATAAATATAAATATTACACATAGAAATTTCCTTAAGAACACTATGAAAAGAGTATAATCAAGGTCTATTGTATCCTTCTACAGATGAATGAGGTGAAACCAAGAAAGATTACATAGCTTGTTCATAGTGGCCTATGTCAAAAATAAGCTTACAAGAATAGTCATTACATTAATCTCTTCTAATAAGTTGAAAGAATGATACAGAAGATGAAATGGTCCCAAGTGAATACAGCCAAAGCAAACTTGGAAGTAGTTTGCATATTTTTGTAATGTGTAAAAGTATGGAAGGACATTCACAGTATAATTCAAGGCCAAGTTTGAGCTCAGGAATTATTATTTCTTCTTCTTTTTCATGTTCATCTGTATGTGAAATTTTACCATATATATGTACTAGTTTTTAATAAGAGAAAGCATGAGTTATATAAAATATCAAGTAATCATAGATTTACACAAAATTTTATACATAAGATTTTAAAAGTCATAATCAAATATAGTAGTGAAAGCTCAAAAATATTTTTAAATGCATAACAAACTGAGAATTATAAAATGCATACTGCATATGTCAGATGAATGCCTATGAAGTAGTTATTCAAAGGAAATGTAAGGGAAGTAGTACTGGCTGATAAAATACTTAAAAATAAAGTAAAATTTGAAACATCAAAAACAATTTCTACTTCTTTCCTTGGCAAGTTTTTGTTGTAGTATAAATTTAATACAAGTATATAATAGAATATAAATATGCAATATTATATAGCTATATGTATTATAACATATACATACCTGTGAAGCATGGATTCGTATGTTTTTAGTAGTAATCATAGAGATAATTATTTTTGTTTTCTCTTATGTAATGTTCTGTTTTCTGTTGTTTTTGTTTCATGGGTGCCTATTACTTGTATATTCTGAAAACCAACCATAATTGTAAACTAATATCTCTAGTCTTTGAATATATTAATGAAAAATACTATTTTCATAGAAATGAAATAATATTCTCTATAGCTTAATATTTCCTGTGCATATTTTTGTTGTTTCACTTTTATCTGCAAAATGACAGTATGCTCTTTTCATAGTAATTCATACTCTTTTATACTGTATTGTTTTTCTGCCACTGTCTACCATTTTATACTATACTTTTTCATACTCTCACAATTTCATACAATTTTCATACATATTTTGGAACTGGAGACGTAATATCCTTTTTTGACTTAAGAAACTGCTATATTTGAACTTTTAATCATCCCTTTCAATCTTGTATGTAGGAAAGCATTTTTAAACTCTATATATTTTTCTTAGGAATTCTCTCATTTCCTTTCTTTTAACATCTCCATAGTAGACAAACCATCTACGCTGCTGTTAGAAGACTTTGCTTCAAAAATTAAAGTTGTTGTTTTTTTAAATAGAACATATCCAATGTTTTCTTCTTCTTAAGATGAAAATCCTTGAAGATCAGGGTGCTCATTAAGTCTGAAACAGAAAATGAATGTGCTCTGCTGGCTGAACAAACATGGCATTTCCTTATAAGGATTTTTTTTTTTAATTGAAAAGACATACAGACATTTACCTCCTTCAGCTAAGTATCTGAGAAAGACCCCCAATTAATATCACAAAAATCCTGCAGGTAAATACTTCACTAAGCTGTTCACATTCCAAGTGAAGATCATCTGTTAGCAGATACGAGTTTTCCACTGTGTCCTGGCACTAGAGCAGATTATTTGATTAATTACCACCCTACCTGAAAGACAAATGCTTTGCCCTCATCCAAGCTTCTCTAGTCCACACTAACTCTGAATTCCCATTTGTAAGATCACACCTGTTTACTAAATTCAGACACTTCTGCATCCTTATGAACATTTCCTGGACTCTACACAGTGGAAAGTTATTGCTAGCTGATTATGCCATTAGAAGATAAAATGATTGTCTACAAATACATGGAAAAGATGTACAACCTCAATATGGTCAATGTCAAAAGAAGACAATGTTGTAATGGAACAAGTTTTTCTATACCTGTTGTTAAAGGCAAGTATACTATTGGAAACTCCAGTGGCCTGGACAATATCTTCCTTCTTGTATTTATATGAGTGAGAATAATGTTCTCTTTCATAATCTTGAATATCTCACGAGACATTTAATCTTTGCCTTAGGAGATCATCTTCTTTTGGTGTGGGATATGATGCAATGTTCCCCAAAGAGGGTTCCCCACTAGCCCAGCATGCTGCTGTGAGGCAGTGTCCCATGGTGACATAATTTAGGAAGAATTTTATTCTACTCCTATCCTCTCTCTCTCTCTCTCACACACACACACACACATACACACATACACACACATTCATACTTGAAAATTCATAGCACATATGAGCCTATGTTAGTAGCTTCAGGAGGTTTGGTAGTAAAAAACCTACTTAACTTATTTTGACCTCATATTCCCTAAATTCATTGAAACACAGACACTATTTGTAGTAATACATTTCTGTATCCTGAGAAAAAAATATTCCTTATTTGAGAACATATATTTGAGAATGTTATGTCAAAGATTTCAGAATTGAGAGTATATAAACGTATGAAATCTTGGTCCACAGCACAGACCCTGGCATCACTTTGTGTCTAACAATTTCTCCCATTAAAAAATTGCTTGGTAGCATTTTGGTCACCATTCGCTTGACAAACCACCCATGCCATGGAACATTTACTGAAGTGTGTCCTTTCCTCCCATGCCTTCCATTTCTAAAGCACATTACCAAGAAAAGAGCCCTATGATAAGGTAGAAAGTATATCAAAGACAGATCCAGATGTTAGGTTGAAGTGGTGGTTGTGCTTTGAGATGTTGAGGAAATCTGTGTGCTTTGTGTCCTTCATCTGCAAAGTAAAAATATAGGCCTTTGCCTTAAAAGATTTGTTAAGATGTCAAGAAGGTACTACATTATGTTCAATGAATACAAAATTGATAACTATCATAGTTACATTTTTACATGATTGGGCCTGAAACATCAGTAACTACAGGAAGAGAAGGTTCAAATTTTGTGTCCCCTAGTAACTGCATTTAATTGGATACAAGTATAGGGGTAAGATATATGCCAGTGATCACTCTGAGGGTATCATGGCAGCTAGAATGGGACTCAGAGTATTCTAGAACTAGATATCTGAGAGTATGTTATTACATCTTCTTCGTGGCAGCATTTCAATCCACACTAACAACTACCATCTTACCACTAATGGGACGTGAGTCCTAGTGCTCAACCCTATGCTGAATGTATCTCCTTGGCTATGTACCAAAAACATTTTTTAAGGGGGGCAGAGTTTAGGAAGATATTAAATCCCAGAAACAGTGGACTCTAGATGATGGGAAAATCAATCTCAGTTTCTGTGTTCCTTTCTCCTTCAACAAATAATACGATTAACAGAAGTGATGTTCTTTGTGAAGTACTCCTATAATTCACCTTTCCACAAAAACAAATGCAATCAGAAACTCTATGTAAAAATGTTATTATTATAAGAGAGCAATGGCTCAAATATGGAGAAAACCAAAAGGTGGCATGGTTTTAAGCAAGTGATGGAGAAGAGAAGGAAGATATGTGACCTTAACACTTGGAAAAATTTTCCTAGATGACATTGCCATGAATGGATTCCTGGTTTTCTATGAACCTCATGGATTGCTGTGAAGGATATTCATAGATTTCTAACAACATAGATACCATGTACTGATTTTCAACTTTTAAGGTTGAAATAGAGACAGACACTGAAAGTTAAAGTACAATTACAGTGTGGAAGATAAATACTGCCAAGTGTTATGTTGTGGACGTAACGGTATAGTTCAAAGAGTTTAAGCATGGGAAGGAAGAGGAGAAATGAACAATGATGAGTGATGCTCAGTGACTTATCTTTTGTAAACAGGGAATTGATGACAGTATCTGAAAGGTGAGGTGATGGGCGGGGGCTGCAGAGAGAAAAACATGTCTGAGGGAAGTGACAAAAATTCCTCATCTTACAACAGGGAGAAAACAAGTAGGTTTAAAATGGAAAACATGAAGAAATGGAGTGAATATGCATATTATCAAATCACCAGAAGAGTGAAAACAGTTCTAAAAATGAAGGTGGACTAAGGATAGAGGCTGTTTCATTTCTTACTCATTTGTACTGGCTGAACATTTTATATAGGCTTAACTTTAAAAAATTGCTTATCCATTTGCAGATTTGGATCATTTGGGGTGAATGTATTTTTTTCCTCCCTCTTCCCTCCCCTTACTACAGTAGTTTCCTAATTACCCAGCAGTCTCCACAGGCTGCTTTTATTTTGTTTTGTTTTGTTTTGTTTTTCACTTCAATCATCCTGCATAGGTTTATTGACCTTTACCTGGAATTGAACTGCTTCCACGGATGCTTCTTGCCCCTGCTGAGGGAGCTGCTGTTTTCCAATTTTGCACAGAAAACATTTGAGGGCATGCAACATTGGAAGGTTTTAGCAAACCTAGCTAACACTTTGAGCTTTCCTGGGATTCAGGAGGATACTCCAGGGCAAAGGGACACTTTTGTGTTCTTGATCAAAAATAAGACAAGAAGGGCTAACAATCACTGGATAATAGAAAGTCAAAATCTCCACCAGAGTAAATCAGAACATAACGGCAACAATTTACAAAACAACATCAACTACTATTAGAGCTATCATTTAGCTGATAGAGCTATCATACTTTGGCAGATAGAGTAGTAGATTTTTCATATGATGCCTCACACACACACACCTTTAAAGTTGCAGAAACTCTGTAAATAATATTTTGATATTTGAATTTTACAAAAAAAAGCAACCTGAAACTCATAAATTTCATGTAACTTTCTCAAGGGCACAGAGCTAATAAATTCCAGGTCGGCCTGTCTGTTAGGCTCATTCAATAGGATTGAAAAGACATGGGGCATCTGGTCTGTGATAAAGAGAAATAGCATCATCACCCACTCAGATGCTTGGCAAAAACCAGGGACCTGGCTTATTTCAGTCTGCTCTTCACACCTGACCAGCGAGTCCTATGAACTTCACCTCCAGCGTAGAGCTGCAACACCGCTCCTTCTCACAGCAACGAGAGTGACCTTAGGAAACTGCACTGTCTGCCTCTCCGGCTGTAGTGATGCCTCCGTTTCACTACTTTCATGCCCGCCTCCCTTCCCACGCACTCTTTTAGAATATTCAGAACAAATTTTTAATTGTGCAAATAGGATCAAATCGCCCCTCTGCTTAAAATGGCTCAAAGCTTTCTTTCCTCACTTGGACTAAATAAAATCTTACGTTTTACCACGATTTGTAAATATCGATGTGATTACATACATTTTTGTCATCCTCTCCCTTTGCTCACTCAGCCCCATGCATACTGGCTTTGGCATATTACCTTGAAAAGGTTTATCTATCTTTCCCTGGGGTTTTTGTAGTTGTGACTTCCCATGTGGAAGGGAAACCACATGGTAGGAATCCAATGGCACAAAGAAGGCTTCTTTACTGAGAGCAGGTACCCTAGTCTGCTTTCCAGTAAGTACTGTTCAGTGGTGGATACAGAGTCCTCCATGGCCAAAACCATTACTTGTGATAACCCATTGCAATCGTAGGCTTCAGTTCTTTCCTATCTCTGCATTTATCGCATTCCTGCTGATGTGGCAGTCTGTCCATCCCAGAGAGATTCTAGAGAACTCCTGGAAGGTGTATTTTTCTCCTGAGTATTTTTAGATTGCAAGGGTCCTACCCAGAAACTAAAAAAGAGTGCCTCCAATTCACATTTTAATATTAGCCAGTGTCCCGGTAATTTAGATCATGAGCTATAAAGGAAACAAAGAGGAATTTATGGCCAGAGGGATCTTCCCAAAAATATTCTTCCAAAAGATGAATTCTTAGTCATACCTTCCTGGTTTTAATCATATTACCCTAAGTAAGAATAGTTACAGTGTCCTTACTTAACCTTTGGACTCTTTTTTGAGTTCAATTAGTCTTACAATATACCTGGATTTACCTTTTACTTAAAGAGTTTTTTTAAAAGTGTTCTCCTGATGGGGCGCTTGTGTGACTCGGTTGGTTAAGCTTCCCACTCCTGATTTCAGTTCAGATCATGATCTCATGGTTCTGGCGCTCCAGCCTCTAGTTTGTGCTATCAGCGCAGAGGCTGCTTGGGGTTCTCTCTCTCTTTGCTCCTCTCCTGCTCACGATCTCTCTCTCTCTCAAAATACATAAATAAAGATGAAAGAAAAAAGTATTCTCCTGGTATTCAGTTTCTTCAGCATCCCATCCTCCATCCTGAATATTAAGATGATGCTGAAAACGTGATTGTTTTATCACAGCAATCTTCAGTTCCCTGCCCTCAAATGACATGTGCTGCACCGGTCATGCCTCACTCCTTACTCCCTTCAAAGCATTTATCAGATTTACTTCTTATCTTATTTAAATGTTAATCACCACTTCACACTTCAAACCTTCCTCATCTCGCTCTAATTTTTCCCATAGTAATTATTGTTTCAGTGACTGTTGGCCACCCTATTCTAGAAGTGAGCTCTATGAGACCATGGAGCTGGATGCTCTGTCCTCTGATGTGTGCCTAGTGACTAACACACTGTCTGACACTTAGAAGATCTTCAGTAGTTGTTTCTTAGGAATAATAATAATAAATAATAATGATTAGGAAGGCAGAATCCCAGCCTATGTAAAGTTTCTTAAGCAATAAGTTATCTTAGAATTCTCTTGCTATTGCTGATAGAATCCATTTAATTAATTAATTAATTTATTTATTTATTTATTCCTATTTTTTCTGCTCCTTAGCCCCTGGCAGCCAACAAGTGTATTTCTCTAAATACAAACAGAAGATTAATTTGCATAACATTTAGATACTTTGTAAAAAAAGGCTAATTTATTTTTGAGACAGAGGGAGGGTACACATGCAAGTGGGGAAGGGGCAGAGGGAAGGGACAGAGGATCAGAAGAAGCTCTGCTCTGAGAGCAGTGGCCCAGATGCGGGGCTCCACCTCAGGAAACACTAGAGCCACTAGATCATGACCTGAGCTGAAGTCGGCCATTCAACCCATTGAGCCACACAGGCGCCCCAGATTTAGATACGTTTAAAGTGATTTTAACAATTGGTGCTTAAGCTTTAAATCCAATTCTTCTCGCCCCAAAATTTCAATTTATAACACATTTGTCATGGAGCTTCTGGTCACCGTCTATATCTGCTGACCTACCTCCCAGATACTCTCCTAATTGATTACAATATTCCACTGAAGATCTTTCCCTGATGAAGGTCCATAGTAGATTACACCAACATCTTGGGCCACCATGCTCTGTTTCTCAGCCTTTTCTCTGGGAAATACCCAGGCCTTCAGATTTTGTCACCTTTACTGAAAACCATCTTCACCAGACAAACATCATGATCAGTCTAGCATCTAACTAGCTTTGTATCAAGCTCTACTTTTCCTTCTATATCCTAAAGTTGCATTATTTCCTATACCTCTGAGTTGCTCAAAATGTGGTCCTTGCTACAATGTTCCATCTAAAACCCACAAAATCAGGAACAGGGGGCTTGGCTACATGCATTTTAGTATGTTCCCCAGGGGATACTTGAGTACACTGATATTTTAGGGCATCCACTATATTGATATATTCAAAAGAACCTAGATTCCAGTAAATATGTAGTGACCTACAAATAAGTGGATGAATGCTTTTTCCAACTCAATGTACTTTAAAAAATTTTTAATGTTTTATTTATTTCTGAGAGAGAGAGAGAGAGAGCAGGAGAGGGTCAGAGAGAGAGGGAGACACAGAACCCGAAACAGGCTCCAGGCTCTGAGCTAGCTGCCAGCACAGAGCCCAATATGGGGCTCGAAGCCAAGAACCGAGATCATGACCTAAGCCAAAGATGGATGCTTAACTGACTGAGCCACCCAGGCACCCTGAACTCAATGTACTTTTAAAATACATTTGTCATAATTTGATTAATACAATTTCTATTTGAGAAAACAAACAAACTGACCACATTGAAGAAAATAAATCAAAGATAGTAAAGGTCAAATAAATGCCCATTTCTCCAAGCACGGGGAATTAAAAATAAATAAACAAACAAATAAATAAGTTTATTATTTTAATAATAATTTAATGATTTTAATTTATCATTTTAACTTTTAATCATGAGTTTGAACCTCCCTATGATTATTGACTATTTGTGTTTTTATTCTAGAATTTCTATTTATAATCTTTTTCATGTTTCTATCTTTATTTTCTACTTTTAAAATTACATTTGAAGAGATTTTTTACATATTCAGATTATTGTTTGTTTCTCATCATCTGTACTATTTACCTGGGTTTTATTTGTCACTTGAATTTTTTAAGTTGTTTGTGAATACTCAACAGTTGTAAACATTATAGTCATGTTTACCAATATATCGCTTAATGTCACCACTTTTAGTAGCTTGTTAGCAAATTCTTCGTAAAGAACTTGACAACTAGTTCTGAATTTCTCTCTCCTGAGTACCTTCATCACCCTTGTGTTACCAATGTTCACGTGGACAGTTCCTTGTATTGTTATCTATAGCCATCCCAATAAGCATATATGTTTTTAAATTGTGTATTTATTTATTTAATTCCAGTAGAATTAAATACAGTGAGCTCTATTTCTTCTAGATGTATAACATAGTGATTTAATAATTCTGAACATTACCCAATATACAGAAATCTGTTATATACACTCATAATGAAGTAGCAGAAAGAGAAATTAAGGAAGTAATCCCATTTACAATTGCACCAAAAATAATAAAACAGAAATAAACTTAACCAAAGAGGTGAAAACTATAAAATCTTTAAAAACTATAAAATGTTGATGAAAGAAACTGAAAATAATACAAACCAGTAGAAAGCTATCCCGTCCTCATGGATTAGAGTGTAAGTACTGTTAAAATGTCCATACTACCCAAAGTAACCTCCAGATTTAACACAATTCTCATCAACATACCAAAAGCATTTTTCTCAAAACTAGAGTGAATACTCCTAAAATTTGTATGGAACCACCAAGCACATGAATTCCCAAAGCAACCTGAAAAAAGAAGAACAAAACTGAAGGTATCAAAATCCCAGATTTTCAAGATATACTACAGATTTGTAGTATTCAAAACTGCAAGATAATGACAAAAAAGTAGAGCAACAGAATAGAATAGAGAGCCCATATATAAACCTACAATTATATGGTCAATTAATTTACAACAAAGAAAGAAAAATATACAATGGGAAAAAGTCTATTTAACAAAAAGCTTTTGGGAAAATTGGACAGTTACATGCAAAACAAGAAGAAGAGGAGGAGGAGGAGGAAGAGGAAGAAGAGGAAGAAGAAGAAGAAGAAGAAGAAGAAGAAGAAGAAGAAGAAGAAGAAGAAGAAGAAGAAGAAGGAGGAGGAGGAGAAGAAGAAACTGGATGACCTTCTTGCACCATACATAAGAATAAACTCAAAATGGATTAAAGACCTGTATGTGAGCCCCAAAACGAGATTCCCAGAGAAAACATAGGCAGTAATCTCTCTAACATCAGCCATGGAAATATTTTTCTAGATATGTCTCCTTTGGCAAGGGAACCAAAAGCAAAATCAAACTATTGGGACTATACCAAAATAAAAAGCTTTTGCACAGTGAAGGAAACCATCAAGAAAACAAAAAAGACCACCCACCAAGTGGGAGAAGATATTGGCCAATGACATATCTGGTAAGGGGTTAGTATTCAAAACATATGAAGAACTTATACAACTCAACACCAAAAAATTCCCCCAAATAATTCCATTAAAATGGGCAGAAGACATGGACAGACATTTTTCCAAAGAAGACATACAGATGGATAACAGACACATGAAAAGATGCTAAATGTCAGTAATCACCAAGGAAGTGCAAATGCAAATCAAAGCCAATAAAACACCTTTATCCTTATTCTTACAAGGAGATTCTTTCAGCTATCCTGATAAAAAGCTTCCTTTTCATAACCTCTGAATTTCCTTTTCTCACTGACTTCCAGTATGATGGATTTCCAGGATGTAGGGATTTACAGATCATTGACCCTCCTGTTTGAATTTTGTTTTGTTTTTTTTTTTAGGTCTCCTTGTCTTAGTTTCATAGGGCTGTTATAACAAAGTCGTGTAGACAACAGAAATCTACCTTCTCATGGTTCTGGAAACTAGAATTCTGAGATCATGGTATCAGAAGGGTTGATTTTTTTCTGAGGCCTATTGATAACTATCTTCCCGTGTCTTCGTGTGGTTTTTGCCCTGATTGTGTCTGTGTTCAAATGTCCTCTTCTTAAAAGGACACCAGTCATGTTGGATTAGGGCCAATCCTAATGACATCATTTGTTTAATGTGTATTTATTTTTGAGAGGGTGGGGGAGGGGCAGAGAGACTGGGAGAATACCAAGCAGGCTCTGCGCTGTCAGCACAGACAGCAGGGCTTGAACTCATGAACCATGAGATTGTCACCTGAGCTGAAATCAAGTCAGACAAGTAGCTGACTGAGCCACCCAGGCACGAGGCTAATGACATCATTTTAACCTAAGCTGTTCTTTAAAGACCTTGTCCCCACATACAATCACATTCTATGGTCCTGGGGGTTAGGATTTCAATCTATGAATTTGGTGGTGAAGGAGATAAAAATCAGCCCATTATACTACATGCCTTTCACTAACAATTATGCAGTATTTGGTTTGTCACTTCACTATTTTTCCTCCAGTTTCTGTACAGTTTTCCTCCACTGCCTGACTATCATAATGACCTGGAAAAATTCTAATGCTGTGTGAACCCAGCTTTCCACTTCTGGCTGGACTGTGTCCAAGTGGCTCAGTGACTCAGAGCAGATTTTGACAAAAACATAAGTTGGTACCATGATGAATTTTCAGATTAGAATCCTTGCGGCTTCCTCCTACACTTACCTACGTGCTATGTTCTACGCTTATTCTTTTTATACTTTTATCATAGAAGAATTGCATCTTTACATATGAAGCTAATAGTTTTGTGTTCTTGATCCTAAACCCTCATGTCTTCCCAATGATCTCATTCTTATTTATGAATTTTGATTCAATCTTCCTCCATCTAGTACCCTTTTTCATTAGGGATTTCAATGTAAACACACTTAAGCTCATTTTATGTTAAAAATATGTGTCAATGTTTAACAAACATGTATTTAGCACTGGGCCAGATGCTCTTTCTGGCATGACAAAGCGCCAGTGTGTAAGACATAGTCACCCTACCAAATAATTTATATTCCAGTAGGAGGAAACATTTGATTTTTTAAAAAGTTACATATACCAAAATGTACAACAGAGCCTTGATTAGTGCTGGAGAGGACAAGAAATGTGGATAAGGAAAAGAGATGGTGAAGGTTCACTATTAGGAAGAATAGTAAGAGGGGCACCTGGGTGGCTCAGTCAGTTAAGCATCTGACTTTGGCTCAGGTCATGATCTCACAGTTCGTGGGTTCGAGCCCCAGTTTGGGCTCTGTGCTGACAACTCAGAGCCTGAAGCCTGCTTCTGATTTTGTCTCCCTCTCTCTCTCTGTCCATCCCCTGCTCACTCTGTCTCTCTCTCTCAAAAATAAATAACCATTATTTTTTTAATTTACAGAAAGGATAGTTAGAAATGTTCTCTAAGGATGGAACATTTTAGGAGAGAGTTGAAATGGTTGAAGAAATGAGCTCCATAAAAAATACAAATATTCCAGATAAGGTAAATAGTAAGTGTAATGTCTGTCAGGGAATACTCTTGGGATGGTTGAGGAACAAACATAAGCTATGAAATTGAATGTGAGAAAATGACATCAGACATAATGAGGGGTCAGATAATATAGGGAATTATAGGCCATGGTAATGATTCTAGATTTGGTTCCGTGTGTGATAGAAGCCATGAAAGTTTTGAGCAAGTCAGATAAATGGCATAATTTATGTTTTAAACATATTTCTGGATTGCTCTGTGGAGAAGAGACAGAGAAAGACAAAGGATTAGTAGGAGTCAGTTTGCTGTCATTGCCCTCATTCTTATGAACAAAGGAGGTGGCATAGACTGTTCCTAGTGTGGGGGCAGTGAGGGGAGGTCAGAATCAGGACATATGTGGAAGCTGCAGTCAATGTACAGATTTACAGGAGAGAGGAACAAAATATGATTCTAAGTATATATGCCAGAGCCATGGGGTGAATGTTCATGCCCTTCGTCAGCATGGAGGACACTCTCGGAAGAGTAAATTCAAGGAAGAAAGTCAAGAGCTCCATGTTGGGCATGTTATGAATAAATATATATGTATTAGATGTCCAACTACAGAAATTGAATAGAAAATGTGTAGATGAATCTGGAGTTAAGTGCAAAGATTCAGACTGGGGCCTTCGATAAGAGATTGTTATTATAAATATCAAGTGCCACTCAAAGACAGTAACTGCTTAAAATTTGTGTTACTGGTCACTAGCAAGATGACATGTTAGTCAGGGGTGGTGCAGATCTATCGGTTTGTGCTAGATTGGGGAAAAAACTGAGAGAAAAAAAGTTTCATCTCAGAGAGTTAAATGAGCACTCATATGGATGCTATTGAACTCTAAGGGGCTTTGTGTGATCTTTTGGGATTAAACATAGATTGAAAAAACAGAGGAAGCGAGGACTGAATCTTGAGGCCCTTCAAGTTTTAGAGGTCAGGTTGAAGAGGGTAGGCCTGCTAGACATTTGAAAGGAACAGCTTCTAAAGTAAGATAATGAAGAGAAGCCAAAGAAAATGTTTCAAGGAGAGGGTGTGATCATTCCTGTGGAAGGCAATCTAAGGACTGAGTAAAATAAAGACAACCTTCAAATACCTATATCTGTATATCCATATTCCTGTCCGTATCTTTATCCACACCTACATGTATATCATCCACGTGTACGTCTACTTCTCCTGGCCTTTCCACCTCCATCAGCACAGGTGATATTTACTCTCACTTACATGAACTGTGGTCATCTGTTTTTTTTTTTTTTAATTTTTAACATTTAATTTATTTTTGAGAGACAGGAATAGAACACGAGTGGGGAAGGGTCAGAGAATGAGGGAGACACAGAATCCGAAGCAGGCTCCAGGGTCTGAGCTGGCAGCACAGAGCCTGACGTTGGGCTTGAACTCATGAACTGCGAGTTCATGACCTGAGCAGAAGTTGGATGTTCAACTGGCTGAGGCATCCAGGCGCCCCAAAATGTTTTTAATGTTTATTTTTGAGAGAGAGGGACAGAGACAGAGTATGAGTGGGGGAGGGGCGGGGAAAGAGGGAGACACAGAAACTGAAGTAGGCTCCAGGCTCTGTGCTCAGAGCCTGACAGGGACTCGAACTCACCAACTGTGAGATCATGACCTGAGCCAAAATCAGACACTTAACTGACTGAGCCACCCAGGTGTCTTTCTTTGATTGCTCTCTTTTCTTTCATGATCTTGCTATCTCCTATTCCTTGCTTCCTTCTCCACAGAGAAGCTAGAACATCTTTTTCTAAATACAATACATCTTTAACCTTTTTTTTTTTTAATATTTTTTATTTATTTCTAGGAGAGAGAGAGAGAGAGCGTGAGCAGGGGAGGGTCAGAGAGAGAGGGAGTCACAGACTGAAACAGGCTCCAGGCTCTGAGCTGGCAGTCAGCAAAGAGCCCGATGCGGGGCTCGAACCCACACACCGTGAGATCATGACCCAAGCGTAAGTCGGACGCTTAACCGACTAAGCCACCCAGGCGCCCCATCTTTAACCTTTTTAAAAATGTTTATTTATTTATTTTGAAAGAGAGAGAGAGCGCACACAAGGAGGGGAGAAGCAGCTGGGTCTCACAACCTAGGAGAGAGATCATGACCTGAGCCCAAATCAAGAGCCACCGAGGTGTCCCATCATCTGTAACCTTTTGAAAACCAGCCTGTATCTAGTTGCTCAATACAAACGCTATGCTTCATAACATTGTAAAACTATTCTTTTATAGTTGTCTCATTCTTATCTTTCCAGTTCCAACCCTCGGCCAGACCATGAGTGTGATGGTGAGTCACAGAGCAGGGATTTCCATGCAGCTGCCAAAGCCCTGCCCACAGTAAGAAGACAGCATCATCTGCAGATGTAGTGATCCACATTGCCTATGACCAAATGCAGGGCACGGAAAATCGGCTCTGCAGGACCCTAGAAGGTTCCGCATCTGCAAGCTTTGCTCAACTTATTCTTTCCTATGCCCCAACCAAGTTCATTGCCTAGCAGTCTCCCTCATTGTGAGGTGCCCACCCCCCCCCAATATCCTCTCCAGATATCCCCCTAAAGAAGACTGAGCTGGCTCATGGTTGTCTTTATTTCAGGTTATTATTTATTTATTTTCTAGAATGTCCTTTTCCTCTGTAATATCCAGTGGTACTTGGCTCACTTCACACTTGTAGTTACCGTAATTAAAGTAGACTTTATACAGTCTCTGAATCCTGATTATATTCTGAAGATCTGTTATGTGCTCCCCTAAATTCACTGGCTACGTGGTTTAGATGGCTACCAAAGTAAATCTATTTCATCCTTTAGTATAATCGATTTCCTTTTTGATAATTATCACTCAATATCAAGAAAGGGAAATATCAAATCTTTCATGGCAAATGTTGATTGTAACCTGAGCCCCTTACCTGGCTTAAAGCTAGTGCCAAATTTAAATTATTCTTTACTTAATTGTTCTTAATTTTTCCCCATTTAAACAGAAAACCAATGCAGAGTTGAATTTGGTCTGAATAATGGTTTGAAAATTAACTTTTCTTTTTCAAAACAGTAAACCAAATTTCCTGATCGCATTTAATAAACACAGCGCCTTTCACCAATGAATTGAAATGTCAGCTTCAATTTATTAAAAATGATAAAGCCATCTGAGCTTTTTTGGGGTATTAGTATTCTGCTCCTTTGATATATTTTACCAGCAACATTCTTGGACAATGTTTTTCTGAATTCTTGAGCTTAATATCTGATATAATAAGTTAATCTTTATCTTCTTTTTCATTAAAATACATGGATCTTATGACTTTCTTCACATTTTTAGTTTGGATATTATAAGGTATATATCCATGTTATGAAAGTTAATACGATAAATTTTCCTCTTTGTTCCTTATATGTAGAGAAAGTGTTAATGTGTTCTTGTATTTATAACACATTTAGATATCTTTTCTAAAATCCTTTATTTTAAAATATTTTAATTTCACTAGTTTAACTTAATTTTTAAAAATTAGTTTAACTTAAAATATTTACATTTTATTAAGAATACTTAGATTTTATCATCTTATATATTTGATGGGAAAACTTAAGATTTTAATATAACCACATCATATATGTTTAGATATATTCCCTCTGTTTTTCAATGGACCATATTAAACATTCACAACATTTTTTGTGTTTTTAAAATTTTCCCTTCTTATGGGTAACATTTACACTTCTAATTTACTTTTCTTCAGTGAGAGTGGGAAATCTTGTCTTTATTTCTGAATTTAGTGGGGACTTTTCTACATTTTAATGATTATATATGAAAATGGTAAATATTTTAAAACATATAAAAGAAATATTTGATTACTATTATAATATACACAATTATGAACACAAGTATGTATGTGCATATTTAATTCTATGAAAAGTATTTTTTTGACATTTGTTGCAATGAGTTTATTTTCTTTGCTATTATTTGGAAGAATTATATTGATCAGTTTCCTAATGACTAAGGATTCTTGAAATACTTTCTATGTTCTCATGGTATATTTTACTTTAATATATTTTTTATTCCATTTGCCACTCACTTTTTAAATTTTATTTATTTAAAAAAATTTTAAGATGTTTTACTTATTTCTGAAAGAGAGAGACAGCATAAGTAGGGGAGGGTCAGAGAGACAGGGAGACACAGAATCTGAATCAGCCTCCAGGCTCTGAGCTAGCTGTCAGCACAGAGCCCGACACGGGGCTCAAACCCACGAACCGCGATATCATGACCTGAGTGAAAGTCAGATGCTTAACCGACAAAGCCACCCAGGCGCCCCTCTTTTTTATTTTTTTTAAATTTTTATTTATTTATTTTTGCAAGAAAATGAAGAAATGTTATTTTTATTTTATTTTATTTTTTTTCATAAATAGTTTATTGTCAAATTAGTTTCCGCATAACACCCAGTGCTCATCCCCACAAGTGTCCTCCTCCATGCCCATCCCTCCTCCCCCACACATCCATCAGTCCTCAGTTTTTGTCAGTATTCAAGAGTCTCTCATGGTTTGCCTCTCTCCCTTTCCCCCACCATTTCCACCCTTCTTCTCCCCCTTGGTCCTCTGTTAAGTTCCTCCTAATCCTCCTATACGTGCACACATATGATATTTGTCCTTCTCTGCCTGACTTATTTCGCTCAGCATAACACCCTCAAGGTCCATCCATGTTGCTACACATGGCCAAATTTCATTCTTTCTCATTGCCATGTAGTATTCCATGGTATAGATAAACCACATCTTCTTGATCCATTCATCTGTTGATGGACACTTAGGCTCTTTCCAGGTTTTAGCTATTGTGGAGAGTGCTGCTATGAACATTGGGGTACATGTGCCCCTATGCATCAGCATTTCTGTATCCCTTGGGTAAATTCCTAGCAGTGCTATTGCTGGGTCCTAGGGAAGTTCTAGTGTTATCTTCCTGAGGAACCTCCACACTGTTTTCCAGAGGGGCTGTACCAGTTTACATTCCCACCAACAGTGTAGGAGGGTACCCATTTCTCCACATCCTCGCCAGCATCTAGAGTTCTGATTTGCTCATTTTAGCCACTCTGACTGGTGTGAGGTGGTATCTCAGTGTGGTTTTGATTTGTATTTCCCTGATGAGGAGGGATGCTGAGCATCGTTTCATGTGTCTGTTGGCCATCTGGATGTCCTCTTTGGAGAAGTGTCTGTTCATATCTTCTGCCCATTTCTTCACTGGGTTGTTTGTTTTTCGGGCATGTAGTTTGGTGAGTTCCTTATAGATTCTGGATATTAACCCTTTATCTGATATGTCATTTGCAACCATCTTTTTCCATTCTGTTGGTTGCCTATTAATTTTCTGGGTTGTTTCCTTGGTGGTGCAGAAGTTTTTAATCTTGATGAGTCTGAACAGTTTATTTTTGCTCTTGATTCCCTTGATTTTGGGGGTGTGTCAAGTAAGAAGTTGCTGCGGTGGAGGTCAAGGAGGTTGTTTCCTGCTTTCTCCTCTAGGGTGTTGATCGTTTCCTGTCTCACGTTCAGGTCCTTTATCCATTTTGAGTTAATTTTTGTGCATGGTGTGAGAAAATGATCTAGTTTCATTCTTCTGCATGTTGCTGTCCAATTCTCCCAACACCATCTGTTAAATAGGCTGTCTTTTTTTCCATTGGATATTCTTTCCTGCTTTGTCAAAGATCAGTTGGCTGTATACTTTTAGGTCCACTTCTGAGTTCTCAGTTCTGTTCCATTGGTCTATGTGTCTGTTTTTGTGCCAATACCATACTGTCTTGATGATGACAGCTTTGTAGTAGAGACTAAAGTCTGGGATGGTGATCCCTCCCATTTTGGTTTTATTTTTCAGTATTACTTTGGCTATTCGGGGTCTTTTGTGGTTCCATACAAATTTTTGGATAGTTTGTTCTAGTTTTGAGAAGTATGCTGGTGCAATTTTGATTGGAATTGCATTGAATGTGTAGAGTGCTTTGGTAGTAATGACATCTTAACTATATTTATTCTTCCTATCCATGAGCATGGAATGTTTTTCCATTTCTTTGTGTCTTCTTCAATTTCCTTCATTAGTTTTCTATAGTTTTCATCATACAGATCTCTTGTATCCTTGGTTAGGTTTATTCCGAGGTATTTTATGGTTTTTGTGCAATTGTGAATGGGATCAGTTTCTTGATTTCTCTTTCTGTTGCTTCATTGTTGGTGTATAAAAATGCAACCGATTTCTGTACGTTGATTTCGTACCCTGCAACTTGGCTGAATTCTTGGATCAGTTCTAGTAGGCTTCTGGTGGAGTCTGTCGGGTTTTCTATGTAGAGTATCACGTCATCTGTGAAAAGTGACAGTTTGACTTCCTCTTTGCCAATTCTGATGCCTTTGATTTCCTTTTGGTGTCTGACAGCTGATGCTAGGACTTCCAGCTATCTGTTAAACAACAGTGGTGAGAGTGGACATCCCTGTCGTGTTCCTGATCTCAGGAGGAAAGCTCTCAGTTTTTCCCCGTTGAGTATGATGTTAGCTGAAGGCTTCTCATAGATGGCTTTGATGATGTTTAAGTAGTTCCTTCTATCCCAACTTTCTCGAGAGTCTTTATTAAGAAGGGATGCTGTATTTTGTCAAATGCTTTTTCTGCATCTATTGACAGGATCATATGGTTTTTATCTTTCCTTTTATTGATATGATATATCACATTGATTGATTTGCAAATGTTGAAGCAACCCTGTAACCCAGGAATGAATCCCACTTGATCTTGGTGGATGATTCTTTTTTTATGTTCCTGGATTCGATTTGCAAGGATCTTGTTGAGAATTTTTGCATCCGTATTCATCAAGGATATTGGTCTGTAGTTCTCTTTTTTTGCTGGATCTCTGTCTGGCTTGGGAATCAGAGTGATGCTGGCTTCATAAAATGAGTCTGGAGTTTTCCTTCGATTTCTATTTTTTGGAATAGCTTGAGAAGAATTGGGATTAATTCTGTTTTAAATGTCTGTTAGAATTCCCCAGGGAAGCCATCAGGTCCAGGGCTCTTATTTGTTGGGAGATTTTTGATCACTGATTCAATTTCTTCACTCGTTATGGGTCTGTTCAGGTTTTCTATTTCTTCGTGTGTGAATTTTGGTAGTGTGTGTTTAGGAATTTGTCCATTTCTTCTAAGTTGGCTAAATTGTTGGCATATAATTTTTCATAGTATTCCCTGATAATTGCTTGTATTTCTGAGGGGTTGGTTGTAATAAGTCCATTTTCATTCATAATTTTGTCTATTTGGGTGCTCTCTCTTTTCTTTTGGATAAGTCTGGCTAGAGGTTTGTCAATTTTGTTTACTTTTTCAAAAACCAACTCTTGGTTTCATGGATCTGTTCAATTGTTTCTTTGGTCTCTATGTTGTTTATTTCTGCTCTAATTTCTACTATTTCTCTTCTTCTACTGGGTTTAGGGCGTTCTTGTCGCTCTGCCTCTAGTTCCTTTAGGTGAGCTGTTAGATTTTGGGCTTGTGCTTTTTCTAATCTCTTGAAATAGGCTTGGAGAGCAATGTACTTTCCTCTTAGGACTGACTTTGCCGCATCCCATAGATTTTGAATTGTTGTGTTTTCATTTTCGTTTGTTTCCATATATTTTTTAATTTCATCTCTAATTGCCTGATTGGCCCATTCATTCTTTAGAAGGTTGTTCTTTAACCTCCATGTTTTTGGAGGTTTTCCAGACTTCTTCCTGTAATCAATTTCAAGTTTCAAAGCATTGTGATCTGACAGTGTGCCTGGTATAATCTCTATTCTTTTATATTTATTGAGGGCTGCTTTATGTCCCAGTATGTGATCTATCTTGGAGAATGTGCCATGCGTACTTGAGAAGACAGTAAATTCCCTGGCCTCAGGATGTAAAGTTCTAAATATATCCGTCAGGTCCATCTGGTCCAATGTGTCTTTCAAGTCCATTATTTCTTTAGTGATTTTCTGTCTGGTTGACCTATCCATTGCTGTAAGCAGAGTATTAAAGTCCCCTGCTATTAGCACATTCTTATCTATAAGCTTGTTTCTGTTTGTGATTCATTGTTTTAGATATTTAGGTGCTCCCATATTCGGTGCGTAGACATTTATGATTGTTAGTTCTTCCTGATGGATGAACCCTGTAATTATTATATAGTGCCCTTCTTTATCTCTTGTGATTGTCTTTAATTTAAAGTCCACTTTGTCTGATATAAGTATCGCTACTCCGGCTTTCTTTTGTTTTCCTGTAGCATAATATATATTTCTCCATCCCCTTACTTTTAATCTGAAGGTGTCTTCCAGTCTAAAATGAGTTTCTTGTAGACAGCATATAGATGGATTTTGTTTTTTAATCCATTCTGCTACCCTATGTCTTTTGATTGGAGCATTCAGCCCATTTACATTCAGTGTTATTATTGAAATATGTGGGTTTAGAGTCTTTGTATCTTTTGTAGGGTTCATGTTTGTGGTGGTGTCTCTGGAATCTTTGTTCCTTGCAACCTTTCCTTCAGAGCATCCCCCTCAGGATTTCTTGTAGGGCTGGCTTCGTGGTGACAAATTCTTTCAATTTCTGTTTGTTTGGAAAGGTTTTTATCTCTCCTTCTATTTTGAATGACAGGCTTGCTGGATAGAGGATTCTTGGCTGCATATTTTTACTGTTCATCACATTGAAGATCTCTTGCCATTCCTTTCTGGCCTGCCACGTTTCAGTAGATAGGTCTGTCACCACTCTGATAGGTTTCCCTTTGTATGTGAGGGCCCTTTTCTCCCTAGCTGCTTTCAAAATTCTCTCTTTGTGCTTGTATTTTGCCATTTTTACGATGATATGTCGTGCAGAAGATCGATTCAAGTTACGTCTGAGGGGAGTCCTCTGAGCCTCTTGTATTTCCACATTGACTTCCTTCCCCAGGTCGGGGAAGTTCTCTGCTATAATTTGTTCCAGGACTCCTTCAGCACCTTTCCCTCTCTCTTCCTCTTCTGGGATTCCTATGATACGGATATTGTTGCGTTTGACCGTATCGCTGAGCTCTCGAATTCTTCTTTCCTGTTCCTGGATCAGTTTGTCTCTTTTTTTGTCAGCTTCTTGTTTTTCTCTAATGGTGTCTTCTAAATCACTTCTTCTCCTTTCTGCCTCTTCAATCCGTGCATTGGAGGCCTCTAATTTATTATGGATCTCATTTATCGCATTTTTTAATTCTTCATGCCTATTTTTATTTTCCATTCTGTCTGTAGCCATAGTTTCTTTGATGTCCCCTATGTTTTTTTCAAGCCCTGCTATTAATTTTACCATTATTATTCTAAAATCTTGTTCAGTTATGCTGCTGATATCTGTTTTGAGCAGTTCATTAGCTGTCATTTCTTCTTGGGGTTTCTTTGGAGGAGAGCTCTTTCGTTTCGTCATTTTAGTTAGCTTTCCGGCTCTTGTTGGTTTTAAAGACCTGTTATGCTCTCTGTATCTATGAGCGCTGCTATATCCAAGAAGACTCTTTGACTTTCCAGGGCCTATCCTTTCAGAGAGTGTTTTCTGAATGGTATCCCCTGGTCTCTCCTGTTGGGACCTTGGTTATTTTATTTTCCTATTCGTAGTGATATTTGGGACTCTCCACCTTGTGTACTCTAGCTTGTTTCTTGAGGTAGCCCTGGAAAAGAAAACAGACAGACAAACACAGAGGGAGCAGGAGCACACAAACGCACAGGCTAATTCAACTAACATGCAAAGCGAGAGGGAAAACGAACAACTTAAGAGAAAAGATGGAGGAGGGAGGGCGAATAACAGGGAGTATAAAATACATAAAAGGGTCAAAAAGGGAAAAAAAGGAAAAAAGAAGAAAACCAATGGACAAAGAATGGTTTAAAGCATATACCTGGATTTCCCCGCTACAGTTAAATAGCCGTGTATATGTACTGCTGGTTGTAGAGCATAGAGAAAAAGAGAGAAGGCAGGGTGGGATGAGGCACAATTGGAAATAGAATGAACAGGCAGAAAGGATAAGAAGGTTTTTTCAAAGAGGTAAAGGGTAGAATATGGTTGGATAGGTGAGAGAAGGATGCTGGAATTATCTAGAGAAACTATATAGTCTAATTACTCCTGAGAGAAAGAGCTGAAGATGTCGGTAGGTGTAGAATTTACATTTACAGAATGGACTCGTTGTGATTGTTTAAGCAAGCTGGCGACCAGAGTTAATCAGGTCTGTGTTCTGGGGAAAAAAGAGAAAAGAGAAAGAAGAAGAAAAAAAGAGAAAAAAAAGGGGGGAAAAAAGAAAGAAAAAAAAGGAAAAAAACAAAAAAAGGAAAAAAAAAAGGAAAAAAGAAAGGGAGGAGGGCACCTCTCAGGCAAGGATGTGTGTGGTGTGATCGAATGCTTCAGGCGGGGGTTCTGCCTTGGGGGTTGTGGGGAGGAGAGTGACGGTGCTCCAGTCCCTTCTTGAACCAAGCGCTGCAAGTAGTTTTTTTGGGTGTGTAAACTCCCCGTTCCGGGGGCGCAGCCGAAGTTGGTTGCACTCTTCAACCCAGGCCAGTTCCAATCTCCAAATCCCAGTCCGCGCGCCCCGCTGAAATTGCCTTACACACAGCTTCCCAGGCAAACCCCTCAGGCAATTCCAGGCCCCCTGCCGAGCTCTGGGGGCGGAGTCAGAATCGCAGCTTCCTTCTCTGGGTCAGGCTGGCGCACATGCGCGGGGGCTTGCTTGCCGGGTCCGCGTAGCCTGAGCCCGCTGGAGTGAGGAAAATCGGGTCCCTCTTGGCTCGTCACCCGAAACACGAACTCACAGGCTAATATCCCAGTTTCTAGCTCTTTGCCTTCCCTCTCGAGTTCCAGCCAGCCAGGAGCGCGGATGCCCAGTGTCAGCGCGGCTCTTTCAGGGACCCCAGCAGCCCTGGAGCCACAATGGCGGCAGGCGCGCCGCTGCTCTGAAGTCCAACCTCCAGGAGCGCACAAAGAAGCAGTCTGTGCGCTCAGCACTCCCCTGCCCCCCCAGGACTAGTTGGTGCGAGGGATCCTGGTGTGCAGGTATTTGGCAAGCACGGTCTTTCTATGTACCGAGCAGAGGTTTTTTCCCCCCCGAGCGGAGATTTTTCTGTCTCGGACTCTCTCCTTTTCTCCTCTCACTCCCCGTAGAGGGTAGAGGGGGATCGCCTCCCACCCTGGAGTCTCCAATCCCCGCCTGATTTTATCTTCCCTGGTTGGCACTCACGTTAGAAGGCTCTCTCAGTGGATTCTGCGTCCTTTTTCTCCCAATCTCTCAGGTTTTGTAAGGTTTCCAATGGCTTCAGATCTTTTCTGTGTGATGTATGAGGGCGAGTGCAAGTACGGAGCTCCTTACTTCTCCGCCATCTTGCCCCCTCCTCCTCTTTTTTTATTTTTAAATGTATCTTTAGAATGCATTCTTCTTTTTATTTGAGCAAACACCCAAGTCATACTCTTAAACTTTCTCGAAGAATTCCTTCTAAACTACTGTTATGCAGAATTTTGATTCTCTACTAATCAATAGGACAAAATATTCAAACATTCCTTAGAGAATTAATTCGTGAATTGACTGCAATTTTGCTCTTTTATAAAGGCTCATTTGAGGCAATTTAAGGAAAAACAAATCCAAGGTAGATGTGTTATCTATCTTGGTTGGTCCTTTAAATTCAAGCCTTGTATTATAAAAGGTTATTAGAAACCAGCAGGCATTAACCATATTCTCTTGGCTTCCTGAAGATTGGCATTTAGTCACCGTTTTGGTATAAGAAATATCCAACTGACATGAATTATTTTTTATATCAATAATAACAGCTTAAAATAAGGCATAACTGGGGCGCCTGGATGACTCAGTGTGTTGAGTGTCTTGGCTCAGGTCACAATCTCACCATTCGAGGGATTCAGTCCCGCACCAGGCCCTGAGCCTGCTTGGGATTCTGTGTCTCCCTGTTTCTCTCTGCCTTCCCCAGTTGCACTCTCTCTTGCTCTCAAAAAATAAATAAAATAAAATAAAAACATTAAAAATTAATTAAAAAATAAAATAAATAAAATAAGGCACAGCCTTTTGCAGAATAAGTATACATTATCTGAAAATGCAACTAAAGGCATTTTACTTTTTATTGAAAAATATATAAATACCCACATATCGTATTTTTATAACAATTAGCACGATGAAACACTTTTCTAGACAGGCTTGCGATTTCCTAAAGCTAAATTGGTATTCTTTATTTGTCACATACTCGGATCTGTATTCGGTCAAGTTCAATAACCAAATTCTCCCAAGTGGCTGCTGATGTCTATTTTACAACTTTAGTCTCTTTATATTGAATTAATTATATAATCCGTTTCAACTCACTTTTGAAAGCTAGTGAAAATATCCCCAGGGGCATGGATTAGCAATGTATATGTGGGTAGATTACTACCCACTAACTGAATTCCCAATACTCAAAAAACAATCATCATGTATATGTATATATAATTATTATTAAGAACTACTGTGTTCTTCATAATGTTTGACATATTATGGGAGAGTTTGCAAATAAACTGTGATTTAGGTCTTGCTTTCAAGGGGCTTCAAATGATGATATGATAAATGTAATTAGGTGTCAAGTTACATGACATAATCTCTAAGTACTGAAATGTTTTGAAGAAAAGAGAAATGAGGGAGGTCTGGGCTTGTCAGGGAAACTTCACAGAGCAAGAAAGGATTTAGTTTGGCCAGGAAGAAAATGAACTAGAATCCAGATAGGTAGAAGATCTTCTTAGTAGCTGAAACCACTTAAGGAAAACAGCCCATGGGCTGTTTGTTTGACAGTGTGGACACGAAAGTGAATATTTATATCTGAGTGAATTTCTAGTGATCTGAGGAACTGAGCCTTCCAACTAAGGCTGCCTCTGACAGACCATACTCTGCTCTTCTGGTTCACATGGTGAGGTTATGTTGTTGTTGTTGCTGTTTTTCTAGATTATTGTACATCCAAGATCTTCCTCAGGCCATCTTCACATACTGCCGGGCTCAGAGTTCAAACTAACTTTGGTTTTAGTTTCACCTTAAAAAACAAACTTTGGGGTCAATTCTGAGAAGACTAGATCCTTCTGGTAATAAATATGGTTTTTCCTACTGCCAAATTCTAGCACTCAATGGAAAAATGAATTTCCTATGCTCTTTCTATGAGTGTCCACATTGGGTTTGAAGTCATGGGAAACTCTAGAAATTTAATCTAGAAGAGAGCATGACACAAAGAAGTAGAGGAAACCAATATGAGCTGGACCTGAAATGGCTCCCAGTCAAGCTTTTGAGCACATTCAGTGTTGCTCATGAGGGCACTTTTAGGGTTTCATGCAATAGTTGTCCTTCCTCTATTGTCCCATTCTCCATGACACATACCAGATAGTGTAGGATCATTTGGAAGAAAGAATACATCTTTTGTTTCATAACCAAACATTAATCTGCAAATTACAGCATTTGTTTTCTGTGTTGGTTCCATAAGGAATACTGTAATGGACTCATAATAGACCATCATTATCACATCAGCGAAAAGTAAGGTGCCTCCAGTAGGATAAACTATTATATTACAATTAAGTAAGTCCAGTGGACTCATTGGTACTTCCACAAAATTATACCCAAATGCTTGATTATGAAAACCATTGAAAGGAGGACCATAATTAAAATACCTCTCTGTTTCTAGCAAGGAGAAACATTGCAAAAAAAATAGCAATATGTTTTTCATATATAAACTTTTATTTTTATGATTCTAAAAGTATTCTCTTGTCAAGTGAGGAACAAACAATGTCGAGGGCTCACTTGTTGAGTACATCAAGCATTTTATACACTGAAAATACAAATAAAATTGTACGTTTTTCTGTATACATTTAAAAAATTGTATACAGGGGTGCCTGGGTGGCTCAGTCGGTTAAGCGTCTGACTTCGGCTCAGGTCATAATCTCTCGGCTTGTGAGTTCGAGCCCCGCGTCGGGCTCTGTGCTGACAGCTAGCTCAGAGCCTGGAGCCTGTCTTCAGATTCTGTGTCTCCCTCTCTCTCTGACCCTCCCCTGCTCATGCTGTCTCTCTCTCTCTCTCATAAATAAATAATTAAAAATTGTATATGAAACATACAAACAAGAACTTTTTGTGAAGGAGAGGTACTTCCAAGGATGGCAGATAAATGAACACTTACCGTTCCAGCGGTGCACCCAGTTAGAAGGAGGTACAGGGTCCTGGCATATTCTGCAGAACCTATGAGAGATTAGAAAATGTAGCTCCGGGAAGACATTTGAGAAAGAGCTGAGGGATGTGAGGATGTGCAAGGATTTAATCAGGCAAAAACGAGTGCGGTGACACTGTTTGCCGGTCCTGGACGTGGACCCCAATATCCTTTGGGCAGAGGAGGTGAGCATTTCAGTTACGTGAGGAGGATGTGGCACAATCGACTAGTAGCAAATGCTCCACATGGTAAGTGTACAGTGTCCCTGGCATCTGGGCAAGGGGCCCTGGAGTAACCAAACGGGAGTTTGTGAAGACAAGGGTCCCGGCTAAGGAGAGAAACTATTCTGTGGTCAGTGGAGCTCACTAAAGGATTTTAAGCAGAAGAATGGCAAAATCAGATTTCTGTTTGGAAAAGCAGAGTCACAGTCCCTTTCTGAGCAGAATCCTTCCTCACTAATCTTTCAGGAAGTGATGATTGACTCTCTAATTGCAATGAACCTCCCTGTAAGAGTGTTAGATTCTTTCCTACTGGTTCAAAAAAAACTAATGGATATTCTGGCCTAATTTTTCTTAAACATAACCATGAATTCAGCTACTTTGCTCTGCTTTTATGCCTTCAACCTCAGGAGTCTTGCTGTGTTTTCTGCCAGATATATGAAAACTGCAGGATTTGCAAGAGTATTTCCAAACTTGAAATGAAATACTTACCAGACTCTTAAACCACGGGTTTTCACAGAATTGCCAAATTGCCTAAACTCAAGATTAAAAGGAAAAACCCAGCCACTTCTTTCAAAAACTGTGAAGAGGCACATTTAATCAGAACTCTCTAGTACCTGTGCTTTGGAAATGGGGTATTTCAGGCTCATCCCTTACTTATTCGACAACTTACAAATCACCTTTCAATAAGAAACAAAGAGGCTGTGTTCTTCACCCCCTCTCTTCCTCTGTGTGTACTTCACATCAAATAGTTCAAGTTGCTTATATAATGAGATGGCTCGAGATTCTGTGATACCATATGATTTTATAGCAAAAGTAAAAATAAACATCTGAAAGAATCGTTCTTTTTCATCCCATTTTGCCAACTATGCCAATTATGTTTCTAAAATACAAAATGTGAGTATGGTTTTCTTGGTCAGAGTTAGTCATTTCCTTCCCAGACACAGTTACTGGGCAGTATTTGGGTTTGTTGTTGTTTTCTTTATTGAATCCTATATTGATTGTCCAGCATCTTCTGGATCCATCCCTTTCTATTTCACTCCCTCCTCAGTTGGCTTGATTACAGCATCCACTTCACATTATACTTAAGAACAATTCCCCTCAACAAGGAAATGAGGATGGTCTTGTGCTATGGGATTCAAACCATCTAGGTGGGAGCTTGAATGTTCTGTTTTTATTTGCTCTGTTATATTCAGAAATAAGCCTTTAAAGCTCTAACATTTCTCAAATAAAGTTAGCATCTAATGTTGCTAGAGTCTATATTATGTATTGTCTGCTCCAGACTTTTCATCTATATCAACCTCCCCAATCCTTCTGGTGACGCTACCAGGTGCTACGACCAATATCTGCAATGCAGAGGAGAGAACTGAATCAGTAAAAGAAGTGCAGTCACTTCTCCAGTTCACATACAGCGAGTGGAGAAACTCAGAAAGGCGGTCCCTTAACCACCTTTAACCACTGTTAGTGCCCGTGACCACTGTTCTCACCCAGGAAAATGAAGCCATGGTCGTTTTCTTTCTCTCAGATGTGGCATCTGTTGAAATGGTATACAAATTCACATCTGCCCTACCAGTGTGAGGTGGTAGCCCTGGTGATGTTTTTTACTAATTTTACTCATTTTACTAATAAGCAATCTGAGATTGTTCCCATTGTACGGGTAAGAAACCCCACATTCACTGTCAACATGATCACAATGCTGTCTCTTGGGGTTCTGCATCTACCTCCCAAATCCCATTACTTGCCCTATGAAGGTGGATTATATTGGAAGCAAACAAGTATAAAATGACACTGCACATGTCAATATATTTTCCAACAAGACCCCTGGTAAGTCCACGCCTACTGCCTGATAATGCACTAACATGTAAAAGCTAAATATTAGAAAGGAATGTGGTTTCCACTTCTCTAAACTTTTTCCCAAAATAAAGTACTCAAGGCTCCCCACAGACTCTTGGTGTCACATGCAACAGTCCCTGTGTTCCTAGATCTGGGAAAATAGAGCCTTTATTTTTCCCTTCCATTGTCTGAAAGAAATTCATTCTTCCAATGCTTGTTCCTTGAATCTTTGACCCTGGGTGTCTGGTCCTTTTCTGGCTACTGGGGGGAAGGAGGCACAGCAATGAAAACAATTAGACAAAAAATCCTTTTCCTCCCTTCCGTAAAAGGGAAGGAGCTGACTGACAATAAGTGCATAAAGTAAAACGCATAATAGATCACGTAGTGATAAGTGTTAAGGAGAACACTTGTAAAAATAAGGAAGAGAATGAGACTGGGGACTAACAGAGGTTGTCACTTGATATGTTGATCAGTTTATATACCATTGGGGAGGTGACTTGGAGCAAAGGCCCAAAGGAGGTGAAGGACGGAGATACAGAGGGGGCTAGCAAAGAGTATTTCAGGCAGAGGGGGACATGTGGGAGCCTGTCTGTGAGGTTTGGGCCTGGCGGGTAGTCGGTCTGGTGTGGCTACAGCAGAACGAACAAGGGCAAGAGTGAGGGTGACTAAAATGGGAACCTACTGGAAGGTTTAGAGCACAGGAGTGACAGGATTTCAAGGCAGAAGGATCATTCTGACTGTGAATTGAGGACATTCTGTAAAGGGACTAGAAGGAAGAAGGACAATCTTTCAGACGGGGCTGTGGCAAAATCCCGGTGAAAGGTGACGGCGGCCTGGGCCAGGTGGCGGCAGGAGACGTGGGGACAAGGGTTAATTCTGTATCTACTTTGTGCAGAGAACAAACGTTATCTGCTGATGGGTAGTGTGATGGTACATTAGAGAACCAGAGGAAGAAAGATGATAACAGATTTTTGGTGTTAGCAAGTAAAAGAGGAAAATAATAGAAAAGAGTGCATATAAAGGAATAACAGAAATTGCCTCAGGAAAAGAAATAAATGAATTTTCGATGAATAATGAACCAACTGGATTCAGGCCCAGACAGAACAGCCTAGAAAGGCAAATAGTTTTCTAGAGGATAACATAAAAGTTACACGTTGATGAAGATAAATACTATCTAGTTTCATATTCATGAGAACAGAGACTTTTAAAGTTAATTAGAAAATTATATCAGGTGCTGTTTTTTTTTTTTTAGCCCTATTTGCCAGTATACATTCTTCTGTCCACCAATATTTAGGATCCCCCCCCCCCACGTTTTTAAAAATTCAGCATGTTACCAAGTAGAAAAATTATGGTCTCGTTTTTCAACAGAACAAAACCTGTACATGTAATTTTAAACTGACTGGATCTAAGTCAAGAAGCTAAGTAGGTTTGGATGTCTTTGTTTCCATGAGTGATAGCTCAGTGCATATATAAAACCTCTTATCTAATTCTTGGAAATTTCATAAGGCATGAATAGAATTAAATCAATCTGGAAATAAGAATTTACTTGGAAAAAAAATTTTGGTCATATTATACACACGACCTAAGCATGAGATCAGCATTTAATGTGTGCATACACACACACACACACACATACAAACACACACACACACACCTGTTTAATTGCGGGACACCTAGTGGCTCAGATGGTTAAGCAGCTGACTTGATTTTGGCTCAGGTCATGATGTCACCATTCCTGAGTCTGAGCCCTGCCCCAGGCTCTGTACTGACAGTATGGAGCCTGCTTGGGACTCTCTCTCTCTCCTTCTCTCTCTCTGCCCCTCCCCTGCTTGCTCTCTCTCTCTCTCAAGATAAATAAACTTTAAAAAATTATTTAAAAGGAATGATTTATTTGCAATAAAATGTCCTATGTATTTTCTCAAGTCACGTTGCCAATAACAGGTTTAAATAGTGCCGTTTTCATCATCTTCTTTCATTGTACAGTTGGAAAAGGAAGTTAAATCAAAGGACTTCTCCAAGGCCACCCGTTAAGTGTGTTGCTTAGGAAAGACTTGAACCCAACATTTTAGAGGCAATTTTTTTCCTACCACCACATCTCCAGACACCTTCCCGATATATAAATTAGATAACCTCTAATTCTTTTTGTTAAAAGTCTCATGAGTTTGTTCCTCTCTTTTCTTAGCTCAAGTATTTAAAACCTAGCTGAAAACTCCTCATCGTGTTGGTGTTATCTGCTCCAATGGCCATGCTTGGCCAGTGGGTTTTCATTCAGGATTTGCGGCTTATGGCAGATGAAGCACTTGGATTTTTATTGTCCTGACAATTTACCTCCTATCAATACCTCATTTGCTAACACCTCACAGTCAGATTCAAATCTGCAGCATTTATTTTATTTTGATGGTCTTAACTGTAAATGATCAATGCTACATAGGTTATACACATGATTATAAAAAAGCTGTAATTCTGTATTTGTCATATCTTAGAATCATTAGATGCTCTCTAACTCAGGTTTACAGACAAAGAAAAAAAAGAAATCCTGATTGCTTCATCAGTTAGGTTTCTTTAGCTTTTTGATTTAATGTCCTGTGGTCTCCTTTTAATTTCCTTTTTCTTCGGTTATTCGTGAGGAAAGGCCAAAATGCTATGAAAATATGCCATTGAGCCTGTTATCTGTTCAGCTTTTTTCTGTGCTCAGACAAGCCTTCTGGGAGCAGACCCTCAGTGCATGGACTATAGAGATGTTATCCATAGTCACTTGGTGACTCACCAAGATTTTTAAAAATGTAATACATTTGTTCATATAGTAAGCATTTCGTCTTATTAATAAAATTTGTGACTTTTGTTATGAGGACTGTTTCAGAATTTTCCAAAGAAATAAGTCCAAGTTCTTGGCATGGAGAAATCAGTCTTGAAAAGGAACGATCTGCTGCCCCGGGGAATGGGTGTCATAGAGATGTACCCAAGGATAGCTTGGGGTTTTAATGCTCAGCGTTATTGAGAGGCAGTAACAGGGCACAGTGGACAGTTCAGACAGGGTTCTACCCTTGGGTAATGAACAAGAGAATCCTGTTCTTTCCCTTTCTTTCCTGAAATTTGTCACTGTGGTATTTTTAGCTCAACAAAAGTAAGTGACTCTGAGTGAGCGACTCACACTCTATACTGTGGAAAATGCTATTTATTATTGATACCGCTATGCATATTCTATGGAATATAAAACACTCTAAATTTTCTACTGGTGCCTTTGGCACAGTGGAGGAGAGAACTTTTTGAAAGGAAAACATTGCCTCATCTATAATAAATTAATAACAACTCAATATGTGGTTTTTAAAAGTAACTAAATGCATTCCAGCTATTTTTGAAGGGATTTTAGGCTATATGCAAATACACAGCTCTAAAAATTTCAATTTGGGGATTAGCATTTTGAAGCTTTCTCTCCCTTAGGTTATGCTTGCCCTACCTAAAGTGTTTGCAGTCTTTCTGGAGTTTTGTATAGGAACAGACAGGAAATAATTAACTCTCATTTGTCAAGTGTTTTAGAATCTACAATTCAGTATTTTGTTGTTTATATCCTTTTTCTCCTGTTAACGATGGAGAACAATCACAGGATGTTATTATTAGTCCATGTTCCAGATGAAGAAAAATGGAATCTTGGGAAAGCTGTGGATCTGGTCATGGAATGTGCTGGTTCACCCAGACCTGAAGTCCTCATTTATGTCCTAAGTCCTTCGAGATTCTTCTTCTTCTTCTTTTTTGGCTCTAACTTTCCTCTTCCAATTGCCTCCTTGCATGATCTCCTTAGATAGATACTTCATTCGGCCCATCTGTTTCTTCAGCTCGCCTTCTGAAACTTTGCTGTTGGACTATTTCTGTGTCTCCTATTTGCACTTAGCTTCTGGAACTCCAGTCCCCAGTCCTTGGTCCTCAAAGTGAGTTAGACAGAAAAGCAGATACAGAGCAAGTAAAAAAAAAAAGTGGTTCTCAGTTTCCAGAAGGTCTGTTTATCTTCAGAATTAGAAAGACAAGATGGACCCGTAGTCCTGTGCCCGTATCTGTTGGGCGAGATGGGATTCCAAAACCATGGGTTGCTGTTCACTTCTTTGGCATTTGCGAGATAGATGAGTCTTACCATTTGCAAGTCATATTCGCCGCTCTGGTTCTCATTCTCCTGATAGGAAATGTTGATAACAATCGCTCATTTTCTGACAAAGCTATTATGAGGAGCAAATGGTCTGTGAAAGTGAGTATTTTTTTGCTTTGTAAAGCTCTATGTAAGGATATATTGGCTTCTATAATTATCATTACCATAGACCTCCTCAGAGCAACCAATGACAACTGCTTACTACTAATAATAAAACAAAAGGAAGCCACAATGAATATTATGCTCTCTGTGTGAAGGTATGAACCTTCAAGAAGAAACTCATATATGAGAAGTTTAAGGAGTCTCTATTTTCTTTAAAACGATTTTAGTTGAAGTCTCCCCTCCTCCCTCCGGATGGGCAGGATATACAAGAGAGCAAAGCTTTGAAAGTGTCTGGATATTAGAGTGGTCCCTCTTGTGACTGATCTGTGTTCATACCACTTGAGTATCTTCAGTCCCACCACTGTGAGATAGGTTAGGTGGGTGTGCTGTCTCCCTCTTGGGCTGAAGGCACACGATTCCATGAGATGCCTGAACATCTAAGCATCTTGAACTTCAGTATCCCAAATCCACCAGGCAGTTAACCCTAAGAGGTCTTAACATCTCCCAGCAGGGGGCCCAGGTCCTAGGCTAATTGCAAGCCCGTTGAGCTCCAAAACTTTCCAACTTTCTACCAGAGTTAATGTTCTCTTCCTCTCCAGACTTCTAAAAGACCTAAGAGCCCTAAGTTCCCTATCTTAGAACTCTCACATCTCTTTAAATATCTCATCTCTTTGAATCAGGTTCCGTTTTTCTTCTGTAAGGGACACTGAGGGAAGGAAATAAAAAGATTGTGACTACCCTTTTACAATGGTAGAAGAGATAAAATATAGAGAAGATGAAAACAAATGAATCGGTCAATAACTACATGTGTAATTAACGATTCAGGTAGGAAGAGTTAAAACACAAAATGAGGTTGTTTTACCAAGTTCCTGGTTTGCAGCAAGGTTCTATCCAAGAAGTTGACTCGATGCCATTATACCAGATTTTCCTCAAATTTTCTGGTACTAAAAAGAGGTTCACTTCACATACAGTGATTTCAACAGTATGGGTGAAAAACTTCAACATGGGAGAGGCTGAGAGAGAGACAGAGAAGAAGAGGAGGGAGGGAATCACAGAGAAGACTAGATCAATAAGCAAGGAAAATAGGTTAGGGTTAGGGAAAGCAGGTTTTGCTTAGTCTTCAGATAAGAGATGTTTGAGGAATGGGTTTCTGTGGGGGAAAAATTTGTTTCGTAATTGCAATCTCTCACTGAAATAATGAAGATGAAGTGCAAAGAGAAAGTAATGTGCAACTAAGACACAGCAATCCTTAGATATTTTAATTACAGTATTTACATTTTTTTTCTGATGATGAAAGTGACAAAGGAGCCCTTGTAGAAAATACAGAATTTAAGTAAAAAAACCATCATTACTCATAATCTATTGTACACACATGCATATGTAATAAAAATGGCTTTATCACAACTTTATATACAGTTTGTTCATGCTTTGGAAATTTTTAAAAAAATTTTTAATTTATTTCTGAGAGAGAGAGAGAGACAGTGTGAACAGGGGAGGGTCAGAGAGAGAGAGGGAGACACAGAATCTGAAACAGGCTCCAGACTTTGAGCTGGCTGTCAGCACAGAGCCCGACGCGGGGCTCGAACCCACGAACCGTGAGATCATGACCTGAGCCGAAGTCGGACGCTTAACTGACTGAGCCACCCAGGTGCCCCTCATGCCTTGGAAATTATTTGAATGGGTCATTTTAATGGTTATTAACATTCCTTTCTATAGACATATCATAGGCTGTTTAATTACTCTCCTTTTCCTGGAGGTTTAAGTTGTTTCCATTTCTTTGATATTATAAATCACATGGAATTAAAAATCCATGTACATAAATCTTAATCATTTCATTGTAAAGATTCCAGGAAATTAAATTATTTAATCAAAGGAATAGATGTATTTATTACTCTGTATGGTGATAATTTTTTATAACAGATGAATTTTAAAACTAATTTTAATCATTTCTCTCTGATTGTCCAAAACTTATTTCATTAATTCATTTAATGATAGAAATCCATTGTATCCTCCAAATGTAATCCTTACAAAGAACATCAAGACCTCTGGAGTTAGTCACATCTTATATTTACTCCTGTTAGTCTTGTTTCCTGGTTTTATGGGTAAAATGGATAAGGAGATATCAGGATTACTTTCTCTGACTTGGAATAAAATTCAGTATTCTCTCACTAGCTACTAATGTGCTGACAGCATCAGTCCCCAGTCCTGAGCCACACTGCCCTTGGAAACAGGAGTTCCAGCAACAGGCCAGCTAGCTTTCTAACATATACCACGTCTCACCACAGGTTCGAGCCTGATCAATATGGATTGAAATCTGATATTTGAAAATGAGAAACTTAAAGCTTTGATAGTAAACATAGGTCAGTTTACCGTACATATCTCAAGTCCAACATCATGATTTTCCTCAAAGGGTCCAGGAACTGAAAAATCAGCCTGTTAATTCACACATGAAGAATGCCTAATCATGTCTCAATGTGTGATCTCTTTTGCTGGGGGCCCACAGAAAACCACTTGAGACACTGCAGACTTTCCAATACCAAACAGTAAGTGAAATTGCCTCTCTTAGCAGGTGGGGCTCGACCTAAATAAAACTCAAAAGACTCTAAAAGTAAAGGAGAATGTTCAATCCAAATTTTACTGTATGAGTCAGAATCTGAAGCCCTTTTCTTCATGAGATTTATTTTCTATTATCTGCTGTCGGAAACAAGAGAAGAAATGGCACCTACGTGTTGAGGAAGAGTCTCAGAAAAGCATTGACTTTGTTGTCAGAATAAGTTTTAGACGTATGCTGACTGTCCCCCAGCATTGTGGCCATATGTCATTAACCTCAAAGATTTCTTCATATGAAAACTGGTTGGAGTTACACCTTGCTGTGTGAATTCAGTATGATAACAAACATGGTAGTACTTTGAACCTTGCAAAATACCAGAATGTAAAATTATGCTTTGGCATAATAGTCCAGCTTCTGGCCCTAAAACCTACATGAGATCTTTCAGGCTGAACCACCTGCATTGCCAAGGCTTTCTGCCTGGCAGGTCTCAGGGAAGAGGCTACCCTCCCGCACCTCAACCTTGGGGCACGGCCAGTGCACTACAGTGTCTGAAGGGAGCTATGGTCAAGAACTGAGGCCCCCCTGGTGGCCATAAGCTTATGCATGTGTGTTTTTCTTCAGTATCCTTAGCTCACTTCCTTTTGGGTAATTTTCCTACCCTAGCCTTCTACCATCTCTCTCTCTCCCTGGCCCCAAGGATGGGACTATTGATCCTTCTTTGGTCACTGACCTTGTGGCTGAACTTGCCCGGTGGGTCCAACTATATCCATCAGATGGGCTTCAGGCCTCTTCGAGAGCGTGGCCTGCTTTAAAATGCTGGTCTAAATGCAGACTTACATTCTCCTGGATTCTCTGTAAACTAGCAGAATTTTATGAGGTTATTTTTTTCTTTTCTACTTTTTATATAATCATTGATCCATAACTCAATCACCGTTTCCAAGTAATTTCACTAATGGTGAGAATCTTTATGCAGGGATTTTTTTGGTTTCATTCTTTGAATGTGTTAGATGCTTTGATTTTCTTTCTGACATTTTTTTTTACCTGCTTCATTTTAATGTTTTTTCTCCTCCATGGTTTCATTTTAGTCTTGTCTTTATAGCTTTGCTACTTTCTTTGTCTTCCAATTAATCTTTTACTTTCTGGGATTCCTTTCCTATGAAAACATAATATTTTAATACAAAATATTGACCATCACATTTTAACCTATTAATGTGCTTTCTTCTCTGGTGTACATCACATATTCTTTTTAACTTTTTTTTCTTTTTCATTAATGTGAAATTCATCTACTATAAACTTATCCATTTTTAAGTATCCAGTGTAGTGGCATTTAATATTTACAGTCTCATGTCACTGTCATTTTATCTAACTCATTTTCATCCCAAAAGAAGACCCTGTACCCATTAAACAATCACTCTTCACACATTATGTGACCTTTTGTATCTGGCATCTTTCACTTAACATAATGTTCTTGAGCTTCATCCACATTGTAGCATAGATTGGTACTTCTTTCCTATTTAGGAAAGGCTGATTGAGATCCATTGCATGAATGTACCACAATTCATTTATACATCTACTCATCCATTAATGGACATTTGGGTAGTTTCCACCTTTTAAAAAAAATTTAGTTTTTTAATGTTTATTTATTTATGGAAGACAGAACACGTGTGGGTGGGAGGGATATAGAGAGAGGAGGACAGAGTATCCAAAACAAGCTCTATGCTGACGGCAGCAAGCCCAATGTGGGGCTCAAACTCACCAACCGTGAGACCATAACCTGAGCTGGAGTCAGTGCTCAAGTGACTGAGCCACCCAGGTGCCCCTCCACCTTCTGGCTATTGTATCTACACACATTAGTTTGTGTGTCTCTTTTCTTTTGGGTGGAATTGCTGGGTCATATGGTTATTCTACACGTAACTTTTTAAGAATGAACAAACATGTTCCCAGAGCAGCTGAACAATTTTACCTTCTCATCAGCACTGCCCAAAGTTTCTCATTTCCCCACATCTCCATGAACACCTTTTATTTTCTGGTTTTCTAATTATCCCCATTCTAGTGGATATGAAGAGGTATCTCAGTATGGTTTTGACTTTCATTTCCCTGATGGCTAATGACATTACGTACCTTTTCAGGGGCTTCTTGGCCATTTATATATCTTCTTCGAAGAAATGTCTATTGAAGCCCTTTGGGCAGTTTCTTAAAACTTAGGTTGTTTGTCTTTATAGCGAAGATACTGGAATGTGTATGTTATTTGCAGGATCCTTACATTTGCGAAATCCCTTACATTCTGTAGGCTGTCTTTTCACTTTTGCAGTAATATCCTTTGATGAACAGTGTTTTCAAGTTTGATTTAGTCCAGCTCCTGTGTTTTTGTTGCAGCTGATCTATCATAGGCTTCTTGTCTTATAATTTTCCTGGTTTCCTGGTACCATATTCAAAACAACAGCCTGAGGGGTCTAGTGTGTTTTCACTTTACATTTCCTTTTTCTATTCTTTTAAATCTTACTTATTTTTATTTTTTATTTTTTTTTGAGAGAGAGGAAGAGTGCACATATGGAGGAGGGGTAGAAAGAGAGAGGGAGAGAGAGAATCCCAAGCAGCCTCAGCATTGTCAGCACAGAACCCACCGCGGGGCTCCATCTCACTAATGTGAGGTCATGACCTGAGCCAAAATCAGTTGAACCCATCACCGTCTGAGCCACCCAGATTGCCCCTCTTTGTCTTCTTTTTAAACATAGCAGCCACATTTGTTTTAGTTGTTTTCCCACTTATCTTTCCCACCTATGGTCTCTCTTTACTTTTCATTTTAAACTTTATGCTCTTTTTATATTTATCTAACCAAAGCTAATGTACTTTTTCATCTTTAACTGTCTGAAAGAATTATTTTAATCATAGTATTTTGGATGTCTGTGTTACAGAATAATTCATGGTGGAAAACTAGACCAACCCAAGTTGAAAGAAGGTCCTGAACTTAATTTCTTTTGCCTATGGCTGTTTTTTTTTTCTCCTCTCCTTTCAGGACTGGAGGTGACTTTCCTGGGTACTAAATGAGGGGGATAGAGAAGTGAGGGAGAAGGGAAGAAGAAAGTGAGTTAAATAGCCCAGTTCTAATAATGTGTTATCCAAAAAAATTTCAGCCAATCTATCTGAAAGCACGGAATTTATGACAATGTCCTCTGATTCTTAATTTAATCTTTAAAATACATTAGGGCAGGTGACTAGTTTAGAAGGACAGAAGGCAGTGTGGTACTAGAGAGGAATGGAATGGACTTTTAAGCTAGAAGTGCCTTTGAAACCTGGCTCTGCTCTTTGAAACAATGTGCCTGGCCACATACACATACACACTTTCTTAACCTTTTCTGCCCTCTGTTCTTTCAGCCATGTTTTTATTTCTCTCTCAGCTGTGGCATTTTAAGAAGACAGAATAGAATAATAATTGTGAAGCTCTGCATGTGGTAAATATTCACCAAATGTTAATTCCATTTTATTATTTTATGATTCTTATTGCAAAGGGAAAGATCACTGTATAATGTGATAATCATAACTTGATCGAGGTCAGACATATTTATATTAGGCTTCTCTAAGATTCAGACATAAAACTTCTAAATGCAAATTATTTAACTCACTGTATACCACAGCAAAGCATAGATAAGGTAACCCACATAAAGACCACTTGCACATGGCATGACCCAATAAATTTTCCTCATCGTTTCAAACTACTCAAAGCTGTTTTCTCTGTCCTTCATCTTCATTTTAGGATGAAAAATCTGGAAGCTCTTAAAAACAGAATTAGAAAAATAAACATTCAGGGCACCTGGCCAGACCAGCCAGTAGAGCATGAGACTCTTGATCTCAGGGTTGTAAGTTTGAGCCCCAGGTTGGGTGTAGAGACAGCTTAAAAATAAAATCTTAGGGTCCCCTGGGTGATTCAGTTAAGCATCGGACTTCAGCTCAGGTCATGATCTCATGGTTCATGGGTTCAAGCCCTGCATCGGGCTCTGTGCTGACAGCTAGCTCAGAGCCTGGAGCCTGCTTCAGATTCTGTAACTCCCTCTCTCTCTGACCCTGCCCTGCTCATGCTGTCTCTCTCTCTCTCTCTCTCTCTCAGAAATAAAAACAAAACAAAACAAAAACAAAATAAAACAAAACAAAAATCTTAAAGAGAAAATAAAAGACTCTTAGAACTCACTTTAAGATATAGGAGACAAGGAAGCAAGCATGGAGAGGCAAGAGCCATCAGAGTGGGGAATTAAAGGTGGCTGGTGTCATAAAATATTAAAACATGGCTTAATCAGAAGTGAGATATGTAAGCAGGCTTAATTAGAAATGCATATTATTATTTGACTTTAAAGTATAAAATGAAAAATTAAAGCAATCTTATAGGATATGTAATCAGCGAGGAATAATATGTTGTAAAATGAGTCTGATGTTATAATTGGTGTATGTAATTAAATTAATTAATTTTAGTTAGCATACATACATGCAAATATGAAATCAACAAATTTTAAATATTAAACCCATAATTATAATGACAGCGGTATGTTGCTATGAAGAAGCAAGATAGTACTCTATGACATTTAGTCCCCTTCAGCTATAATATACTGTTTCTGACCAAATCAGGGAGGTATTCTGTCTACAGGATGTTTGAGCATTTGTGATTATGTGAGGTATACCCATTCCTAATTTTTTAAATTAAAATTAACAACGATGCTTTGCCTATGTCAAATTTTCTTTCCTATCACATCTTAAATGAAAAAGGGACTTAATTTTAATTAACACATCATTGCAGGTAGTCTAATATTAATGTTCACTAAGCTCTTTATAAGATTCATTAACGATCATTTTGTGAGGAAAGTACCCAGGAGGCAGATATAAAGTTGGGAGGCTATTTTTTACTGATGTCTCTATTGATTTTACAAAATACTAAAGACAGAACTACAATGCTTTAATAGTCCATAGTCTGGTAGGAGTAAAGTCATTCTAAGAGGTAAGAAGAGTGAGAGTAAGAGAAAGGGAGAGAGTTAGACGGTATCTGTATATCTATCTATCTATCTATCTATCTATCTATCTATCTATCTATCTATCATCTGTGGAGAGACAGAAAGAAAGACAGAGAGAGATAGAAAAAGCATTGTCTGACCCAATGTCAATATTGGTAGATTCCAATGAAATTGTCAAATAGGCCAAACACCAGAGTGCTAACAAAACGATGATAATCAGAATGAAATTTCTATTATTTAAATGTGATTCTGCTTTGATATATTACATAAAAGAAGATGAATTAATATATCCTTGGCCTTTAGATAAGGTGGTTTCTGCCATGTATTATCCCCAGCCAACAGCAGTCCATAATGCAATCTGAAATTCTAAGGCCATTTCTCTGTATCCCTGCTTTGTGCTACTACTGTTCATCTCTGCATCCTTGCTTCTGAAATATTCTACTTTTTGCTAGATTCCATCTTCTTGGCTCTATTAATTCTATTCAGGTTAATTTTTGACTCTAGTTCAGTGGTTAAACTTGGTACATGCAGTGAACGCCCCACAACTTCCCCTGTACATGATGAAGGATTAGGCAGAAGCTTCTCTCCAAAGGTAAACTCATGACACATGCCCTCAACTTCAACCACTTCTCCCCTCACTGCAGCTTATCTGAAGATACCAGATGTAGATGGGCAAAATGAAAGGGGGGAAAATGATCAAGAGGAGGGAACTCAAGGAGAGACAGCATGATTGGTGGGATCTTCTCAAAAGTTTCTCTGGTCTTCAAGACTAGATTAATAGATAATAAGAAGCGTCAATTGAATTCCACAGCTGCTTGGCAATCAGCTTCCATGGTGAATTCAAGTTCTGGCTCTGGGTTATTGGCTTTCTTTCAACCAATGAGCTCTTTATGACTCCAAATAGAGAGAAAGAGCGGGCAAAATGACTTTCTATCATGCCCTATTCAATAACCAGATGTTTCTGTAGACCGTCACAATTCCCCTGATGACATGGTTAATAATTTGTCTTTTTAAAAATAGGCATTTATTTATTTACTTACTTATTATGAAGTAGTAGTTATCTTGGCCATTGTCTAAAATAAACACAGCAAGACTGTCTTCTTGGGTCTTTCTTTGTGACTTTATAATATGGTTCTCCAGAGAAACAGAACTGACAGATGTAAGTATGCATGTTCATGCCCACACATGTGTGTGTATATAGATAGAAGATACATAAGTAGAGATACAGATATATAGATATATAATTACTTGCAGATAGAGAGATAGATGCTGTCAAAATCTCAACAAGATTTTACTAGATGTATAAACAAAGTTATTCTACAACTTAAAAGGAAAGACAAAGGAACCAGAATAACAAAAGTTCTAAAAACAAAATAAAATAAAATAAATATAAAAACAAAATAAAAATAAAAGGGGGAGAAAATACTACCTGATTTCAGGCTTTAGTAGAGGGCTACAATAGTCAAGACTTTGTGGTTGTAGGGATAAACGCCTCAGTCAATGGAAAACATAGAGGATACAAAAATAACTTAACAAAAATATGGAAAACTTTTATTTTTTTAAAAATTTTAAATGTTTATTTGAGAGAGAGAGAGAGAGACAGAGCATGAGTGGGGTGGGGCAGAGAGAGAGGGAGGCATAGAATCTGAAGCAGCTCTAAGCTCTGAGCTGTCAGCACAGAGCCTGATGCAGGGCTAGAACCCATGAACCGTGAGATCCTGACCTAAGCTGAGGTCTCAAGCTTAACCAACTGAACTATCCAAGCATCCCAATAACTTTTTTATTTTATTTTATTATTTTATTTTATTTTATTTTATTTTATTTTATTTTATTTTATTTTATTTTATTTTTAATTTATTTTTGAGAGAGAGACAGAGACAGCATGAGCAGGGCAGGGTCAGAGAGAGAGGGAGACACAGAATCTGAAGCAAGCTCCAGGCTCTGATCTGTCAGCACAGAGCCCGAAGCGGGGTTCGAACCCACGAACCGTGAGATCATGACCTGAGCTGAAGTCAGACGCTTAACCGACTGAGCCACCCAGGCACTCCAATAACCTTTATTTTTTAACAGCTCCATTGAGCAATAATATACAACCGAACACTTCACCCATTTAAAATATGGAGTAGAAAGATTTTTAGTATATTCATAGGCATTTATAAGGATCATCACCATGGATTCCCTCAAAAGGAGACCTTATACTCATTAGCAATCACCTGATCCATTCCACATCCCTTCACTACCAGCCCTGAGCAGCCATTTTGTGTCTCCTTAGATTTGTGTGATCTAGATACGATACCCAAAAGGAATGTGATATCATGTGACTAGTTTCTTTCACTTAGTATAATATTTTTCAATCCATTCATGTTGTAGCATGTATCAATATTTTAATTTTTATGGCCAAATAATACTACACTGTATGGATATACCACATTTTCCCCTATTCATCAGTTAATGAACATTTGGGTTTTACCACTAACTGCCTTTTGGCAAAGTTTTATACACAAGTCAGTGCAGGAAGGATAATCTCTTCAACAATGATACTGAAACTATTGGATATCCGTAGTGAAAAATAATTAACTTCATTCCAGACTTCACAACTGACATGACAATTAATTCAAATTATTGATTGTAATATAAAATGTAAAGATTTATATTGTAAAATATAAAAGTTTTAGAAGAAAACATAGAAGAAAATCTCAGGATATAAGGCTTGATGAAGTATTCTTAGACACGAAACAAAATGCATGATTATTAAAAATATTGACAAATAGGACTTCTTCAAAATTAAACCTTTTTTTTTCTCTGCTATAGACTCTTTAAGATGACAAACATAAGGTAGAGATTTAGAGAAAAAGTTTAGAAATCAGCTATCTGGCCAGTAACTCCTATCTAAAGATTATAAGAAATTCTTAAAAGTTATAATTAAAAATAAAGAATCCAAAAAAGGGCAAAAGCTATAGATGTTTCACTGAGTAAGATATATGGCCAGTGAAGAGTACATGAAGAGATGTTTAAATTTACCAGCAATTTTCTAGACATATGTAGACATATACTTTCTACAGTCTTTATCGACAATGACAATTAGATGTCAAGTTAATTTATAACACATGAGCACAATCAAAATTATCCAAAACATTTCTAAAGCTATTAATATTATTTCTCTGAATGAATTTTTCTATGAAGAAATAATCAAAAGTGAAATGCATCGTGACTACAATTGACATACACTAGCTCTCTAGACCTATGTTTCTATAGAGTGTGTGATCCACTTAACTTGCCCTGATTCATTTTATCAACTACAGTAAGAAATGTTAATTAAAAACTTATAACTCCTTAGAATAATATGATATTTAGTTAAGAGAGTTAACTTCGACCCAGAAGTTCTCTAGTGTTGTATTTTTTTTTTTTTAACATTTCTATTATTCCAAAAATATTCTAAAGGTCAGTGTCAGCTCTTTTGTTCTGAGATCCAGATCAAAAGCCATGCAAATCATTTTATTAGGGTTTGCTTGCAATTTTTAGAACTGAGAGTCCCCAAATTGGCCAATGTTCTTAGACTGCCAGGGAGGGGCATTTTCATGTAGGTCAAGATGAGACTCATCATAAATCAGGTCCTACCCTACTTCCCTGAAAGAGTTAAGTACTGTTTCCGACATATAAAAACATAAATAAATAAAACATTTAAATTCATCTTTGTCATGATCATGGTTACAAATAAGATTACTGTGGGGCGCCTGGGTGGCTTAGTCGGTTGGGCGTCCGACTTTCGCTTGGGTCATGATCTCGCGGTTCGTGGGTTCGAGCCTCGCGTCGGGCTCTGTGCTGACTGCCAGTTCAGAGCCTGGAGCCTGTTTCAGTCTGTGACTCCCTCTCTCTCTGACCCTCCTCTGCTCACGCTGTCTCTCCCTCTCTCCTAGAAATTAAACAAAACAAAACAAAACAAAACAAAACCAAATAAGATTACTGAGATATAAAACTTAATAATGGCCTATGTAACTTACACGCTATGTAATAGCATAACTTGTGGGGTTATCTTTTCTCCCAGACAGAAAAAAGTAATTATGGTTATATATGTTTTTTAATTTTTATCTTTGCAAATTACCATGTAAATTTACAAAGTTGTAAAACATCTGGGCTCAAATCAGTTTGCCTCATGAAATGAACAAATGTACATTCATCCAGAAAGAATGATAATCCTTATTGGGCATATTAGAAGCTCTGACATAATATTAAATAGTCACATAATTATCATTTTGCTTTATTCTAATTTATTCTGAGCACGGTCCCTAAATGGTATAAGTTTATGTGTTTCTAACATTTATGTAAATGGTACCTTCTGCAAATAGACTGTCTTGTTCTGCTCAATATTGTGTTTGTGTGATCAATGTTGCTGCTTAAGCTCTTGCATTTTTTATTTCATTTGATTGCTGTATTGTATTCCATTGTGCAGATATAACCTATTTCCCATCATACTGGTGAACAAGCTCAGAGTCCTTTTGCTATGTAAATTTTATATACATATGCATGAGTTATCTATTAGTGTGTAACAAATTACCACCTTTGCCATATTCTATTGGTTAGAAGCAAGTAAGGAGACCAGCCAAAACTCAGGAGAGGGGATAACACAACCCATGCATAACAAAAGGTGGGCCTTTTCAGTGGCTGCCTAGCACAATACATTATACATTTTTTTTTAATAAATGAAATTTCACTCTACAAATGTCTCTGCAAGATTTAACAACTACATCGTAGGAGTTCTGCAATAGGAATTTGCTTAGCACTGAAAGTAAATAATCTCTAATCCTCTTAACTGTCCTGCAAGTATTATTCTCTTTTTACAATTTAGGGAAGAACGGCTCAGCAGGGTTAGTAATTTGCCTTTGGAAGGTCTGGTATGTGAGAGAGAACATATTGTATTACTGTCTTCAGAACGAATGTTGTCAGTATGCTATTTAAATATAATAATAATCAGCATTAGTAATAATAGAAAATAAATATCACTGTTGCTCATCTTGCTGATAATGGTCACCCCCTAACACAATAATGGTCACCAAACACAAGATACAATTTAATGACTTTCCTCTACACATGTACTGGATGGATTCACCAGGCAAAAAGTGACAGTGCAGCTCTACTTCAAATTGCCATGTATGAATCATTCTATGACCTTTGGATTCTTTGAGATATCAGCTTGGTACCTCTAATTCAATAATATGTAGGCACTCCTGGCCAAAGTTAGTACAGTTATATGATTAACTGCCAATAGCCACACCACCAGCTCTGTGTAGCATTGGGCCAGTCGAAGTGCAGATAGTATTGGCAATAAGTCCTAAGCAAACATTTACACAGAAAGAAAGATAAATTTCATCTTGTTGTGTTCTTACTGTTAGAATAAAGAGAAAGTTTCCTTTTCTTTTCTATTGTCTTCCCCCTCCCCCCATTTTAAGTGCAAGTTCTCTCCATATGGAAGCATTCTTTAAAAGACCGTAGGCAAGAATCTGGAATTGACAGCCATGTCTGGTATTACCTTATTTCATTGCTGATTAAGTCCATAAAGGATTGTATATAAATTTCATGATGCATAGATATAGACTTTTGGGAACATTTTTCTAGCTCTTAACATCTCTTCCTTGAACAATTTTAATAGCCTCCTAGCTATGCTCTTTTTTTTCCCTCTTCTTTCTCCAATTATTTATTTACTCAATCAATGAATATTTAGTAACCTTCCAGGTACTTGCTCCCAGAAATCTTTTTTAAAATGCACAAATGATCATGTTACTTCTCTGCATGGCATTTTACCTTCTTTGGGATATAGTCCAAAGACTGGAATAGAGAGATTCACCCGAGCTACCATTGGGAATACACCATCAGGGTTTACCAACTAACTTTTCTGTCCCAACTATTCTCTCCTGTTTTATTCCTCTATATTTTCATGGTCATATGCTTTTATTACCTTATCGTTCATTGCCAATTTTTAAATTATATTTTAAAGCTCAGACAATTCCTTACCTCCTTTCTAATTCTCTTTTTTTTTGTTCCCATAATATCTTTTACATTAACACTTTCTTACCTATTCAATTTTTATCTATTTTTGTTGCAGAAATAACTACAAAGTATCCCTACCACAAGATTAAAATGGCATGTGAAAGACAGAGTCATTGCCCAGGTGGTTTACTGGGGCACCCATCAATGACATTCAAATTCTCTAAGTAAGGTAACTCTAAGTAAGGTAAACCACCTGGATGCCACATAATTTTTCTTATGATTTTTGTGTAGCAACAATGTAAATTCCCTTTGGAAAATGGAACTTGTTACTTCAGCTTCCTCTTAGGCTTAGCAGTTCAATAGCACAGGCAGACCAAATTGGCAAATGGATATTCTCAGCTTCTAATTTGGGGACCTATGGATATGTTCTCTGATGAAAAAATTCCTCTCTTAGGAACTCTAAATTAGCTAAGTTTGTGGTTTTAGGGATAAGAGACAACACTCTCGTAGCGACTTCTTAGGTGAGTAGAACCCTTCTATATCTACCCTAAATTCCTGGATGCGTATATTCTGATTACAGGGAATCCTCATATATTGGCCGCAGATTTAGAGATTATTCCACATCCTTCAAAAGGTATTTGGATCTTATATGGTGGTATCTTTCAGTTGGTAGTGCAAGTCTTCTTTTAATAGACCACTTCACTATTATAGCAAGTTGATTACCTTAGGGTGATGGGACACATGGTAGACCACCAAACGTCATAGGTACTAAGTTCATTGTCTACTTTCATGTGAAATAAGGTTCTCCACTATTGAAAAATGGTGTGTGATGCCATGGCAGAGAATGTCATTCTGTCAGTCAAGATGGGGTTGATAGAAGAACTGAGGACAAAGAAGACAAAAATTGCATTCAGAATATGTATCTCTCTTACAAGGTTGGATTGCTGTTCCCCCCAAGATGGAAAAGTTCCAGTGCAATCAACCTGTCACTAGGTGGCTGACTGGTCCCTTCTACCCCTCAATTCTGGGAATGGTAGCTTGAGTGCTCGGATTTGACCTCTGTTATCCGCAATTTGCATACTTGGTAGATAGGGCAGTCAGATCACCTATAGGGATAGAGATTTCATGTAGTGGAGCCTCCGTGGAACTCTCAGGGCTGCCAAAGTGTCTACTTTGTTCCTGAGTCCATTACGCAAAACCAGAGAGCTGGAAAAAGAGGCTTACTGACAGCCCCCAGAAAAATTCTTTCGACCACCTGGATATTGGCAGCCTGAGTCACACTGAATGCAATGAGTCACACTGAATGCAATGTGTAGGCATTTTCATGGGACACAAATATATTCTTATTCTATTTCCATTCTGAGGAGAACATCCACATTCTTCTTTAGACTTCCCAGGCACTGGCATTTTTCTATTTTATGCAGTGACTATGAGAACTAGAATCGGATTTATCTCCGTTGGTCTAGAATTTATCTGATTACAGTCAAGTAGCACCTTAGTAAACTGTCCATCTAGTTGATTCCTGTGGGCTGTATGAGGAATTAGTCACTGTCATATGTCTCTGAAAGTCAACACACTTGGATTGTGACTATGTCCTTGTGGATTATTGCGGCAGTTGTGTCTCCCTGTTAAGAAAGGATTAAATGCCACCATGTGGCATTTACCACCGCAGGACCATATTATTTTCACCAAAATTGGGAGCCCCAATTCCTCTTTTCTCTCCAGACTGAAGACACTATAATAGACAACCAGCCATAACAGAGGCTTACAAAGATGCTGATGTTCCCTTCATCAAAGTATTTTTAATAATTTAGTGGAGTTTCCTCTGAGTCTCCTGAGGTGTAACAAACATCCCCACAGTCCAGAGTTTTCAACTCCTTTTCTCTGCTGTATGCCAGAGAATTTTTGGATTTCAATCTTGTCAAACTTAGTGCACCAGTGAACTCAAGTTTCAGTATACAAACTAAGAAAAGCTTTTAGTCTCACCCCTAGATCATAAATCCCTATGTTTTGACCTCCTTTGTCTAAAACCATTAGAATCTCAATTCCACCAATGTTTTCCAGATTCTTCCCAGAGCAAAATGTAATGTAAAATGTAGAGAGTGAAATGCAGGAATTTGAGTCTCCTTCTAGCATGGATCCTGACAAAGGCAAGATTAATCTTGCCTCGGGGCGCCTGGGTGGCTTAGTCGGTTAAGCGTCTGACTTTCCCTTGGGTCATGATCTCACGGTTCGTGGGTTCGAGCCCCGCGTCGGGCTCTGTGCTGACTGCCAGCTCGGAGCCTGGAGCCTGTCTCAGTCTGTGACTCCCTCTCTCTCTGACCCTCCCCTGCTCGTGCTGTCTCTCTCCTAGAAATAAAGCATTAAAAAAAAAATTAAAAAAAAAAGATTAATCTTGCCTCCATTAGTTTTCATATATAAAAGAATATATATGAAATCTTCATATATAAATTTCTCTTTCTCTCTCTCTCTCTCTATCTGTCTGTCTGTCTATCATCTATCATCTATCTATCTATCAAGAGAAGTTCTGAAAATCAATTAATGATAAGCACAATGCATTACCATCATCATCATGATCTCAGGGGAAAGGAGTAGAATGGAATTTGGACTGGGATAAAAAATAAAAATAAAAGTAGGAGGAGAATTATTTTTGAAAAGTGACAGATGGGGGTCAGAAGTAATTTGCATCAGTAGAGTCATGGTCTTTCATAAGTTAATGATTAATTGTATATATTCTATGTCCCTTTTCTATTGTTTATTTCTAAGAGAGATCTTTTAGTTGCTTATGAATATGGATCTGTATTTCGTACAAATCCATGTTACAAACAAGTTTCCACATCTGTCACATGTCGAACTCTTATGGTAATTTTTACAATTCATATGATATGTGTGAAATCAATTCTGTCACAATTTTACCTTCTGACTTTTAGATTTTGCATCTGGAAATACTTTTCTATCACCAAGTTACATGTATATTACCCCATAAAACATTTTAATACTACCATATATATTCCTAAAGTGTGACTTTTCTTTGTACCAAATCTTTAATCTCTGTCTCTCTCTCTTTCTCTATTCCTACCTTGCTATCTCTTTTACTTTTATTATTACTCTTACATAAAAGAGTAGCCTAACTTTGTGTCAACATTTACTGATTCTTCATATGTTCAACAAGAGTTTGAAATTCCACTTGTGTAATAAATTAAATTTCTGTAAATTAATGGGTATGATCCTGAACTCTATTCTGTTCTTTTAATCTATCTTTTTCACTAATACTTAAATTCTTTTTATTACCATACCATTGCAGTACGTTTTAAAGTCTGAAAGGTCTGTTCGATCTTTCACAGTTTTATCCCATGAAAGAAGTGCCGTCTTTCACATTGTCTTCTAGATAAAACAACTCAGGTTGTTGAGTGTCTAACATTTTGAGGGAGTTTTGAATATACAGGGGTGATTGTTTGCTCCCAGAAATATTGTATGACTTTCCCTTTATTCAACTCTATGCTTATGTCCTTCACTGTGTCATTCTAGTTTTATGATAGACCCTTCACATTTATAATTAAGTCATCCCTGATTTGGTCAAGGTTTTAGTTTTACTGTGAATGAATGACCCATTTTTCTAGTGCATTTTCCAATATTGCAGGTGTCCAGAAAAGCTTTTGATTCATTTATGTAGGTCTTTTTGTTTCCACCTACTTACTTGAACTTTTGGATTTTTTCTATGTAGAAAGTAATATTATTTGAAATAAAAAACATTTTGCTTCTTTCCCTCCAATATTCATATACCATTTATTTATTGATTTATCTTTTCACCTTCTATTTATTAAACACTCCATTGCAATGTAAAAACGTAATGTGATGGGATTCTTTCCTATCTTCTCCTTGATTTCGGTCAGAATGTATAAAATATTTTATCATTAAAATTTTATTTCATTAGATTTCTGGTAGAAAGGCCTCATGATATTAAGTAAAAGATAAGAGTTTCTTCTATTTTTAGCTAATATAATAGTTTTGGCTCCAAATGTTGAATATTTTACTGCTTTTGCCATCTGATGGAGATCTTCACATAATTTAATCTCTTTGAGTATCTTAAAGTATTAGAATACCTTAATATTTGCCGAAAACTAAACTATGCCTGTTTTCCTAAAATAAATCTGCTTGGTATAGTAATCTTTTAATACACTTACAGATTTGTTGATTAGATATCTATTTATTTATTCTGTTTATATCTGTGTCGTGTATACAGTTGAGTTTTGCGGCCACTGCTATAATAATCTGGCATAGGATAGGCAAAGAAATTAGAAGAGATTTCATCGTATTGTATGACTTATGACACTTTATCAAAGTTAAGATATTATTTGTCCAGGTCTGTATTTGCCAAACAGCTCATAACATGTATATCCTTCATGGCAGGCATCAGATTGAGCTTTGATATGGAGTAATTTAATCATCTTAAAAGAAAACACTTGATGCTCTTATTATCTCCAGTGTTAGAATTAAGGAAATTGAGGAATAAGGAGAACCTGTTATTTATGCACAATATCCTTGGTGGTGCATGAATTAGAAATCAGACAGCCTAAACTTACATTGTTGCCTCAAGGAATCTTGATTCCCATTTATAATGATTTAAAAAGTTATGTTTAGAATACATGAAATATTCATTGATAATCTCTAATGTAAAAGGCATAGTTTAAAGGATAACAGTTAAATCATTGCCCATGTGGCCAACACCTTGTTTAGGAAATGGAATAATAATTTTTTTGTTATTATCGTTTTTAAAGTTTTCATTTAAACTCCACTTAGTTAACTACAGTGTTAGTTTCAGGTCTACAATAAAGTGATTAAACACTTCCATACCCATATGTCACCCGTACTCATCACAAGTGTCCACCGTTTCTTTGTTTTTTGTTTTGAAGGAGATATGGGGGCGTAAGTGAGATAGGGGCAGAGAGAGAGAGAGAGAGAGAGAGAGAGAGAGAGAGAGAGAGAATCCCAGGAGGGACAGAGGAAGAGAACGAGAGGAGAGAGAAGCGAGGTTCACCCAAAGCAAGGCTACTGTTTTTACCCCAAACAGGGCTTGTGCTCACCCAAAACAGAGCTCACAAATCACAAATCCTGAGATCATGACCTGAGCCAAAGTCGGATACTTAACAACTGATCCACCCAGGTGCCCTCAAGTGCACTCCTTAATTCCCATCCCCTATTTCACTCATCCCCCACAGTCTCCCCTATGGTAACCATCAGTTTTTTTCTCTAGAGTTAAGAGACTGTTTCTTGGTTTGTCTCTCTTTTTCCCCCCTTTGCTCATTTGTTTTGTTTCTTAAATTCTACAGATGAGTGAAATCATATGGTATTTGCCTTTCTTTGACTAACTTGTTCCACTTAGCATAATACTCCTTACCTTCATTTATATTGTTACAAATGGCAAGATTTCATTCTTTTCTATGGCTGAATAATATTTCACTGTGTGTGTGTGTATGTGTGTGTGTGTGTGTGTGTGTGTGTGTGTGTACCACATCTTTTTTTAACCCATTCATCAGTCAATGGAAACGGCCAATTTTCACAAGTTGGTGACTGCAGATAATACTGCTATAAACATTGGGGTGCATGTATCTCCTTGAATTAGTATTTTTGTATTCTTTGTGTAAATACGCAGTAGCTCAACTGCTGGATCAGAGGGTAGCTCATGAACTCTAAAAGTCTCCGTGGTTCCTCTTTTATGTCCTCCTACATCTTCTCCAGAGATAACTGCTCTCCTGAAGTTAATCAATCTTATACAGTTTGATTAACACAGTTTATCTTCACAGTTTATCCCCATTTATTTATTCTAAAACCTGTATCCCCTTGTTTGGATATTTTGGCTTTTATATCCATAGAATCCAAAACATGGATTTCTTGGTGTTCCCTGTTTGTTTTCAGTGCTAGTCAATAATTGATTATTGATTGAGTCTCTTTTATGCACCCATTCTTCTCCGAATTAACTTTTGGGTTGTTAACCATTCCTTGCCACCAAAACTATTTTGAATATTCTTGTACGTATGTCTCAGTACATATTGTAAACCTTGTCTAGGATATATACCTAAGAGGTTTACTGCTAATTTAATGGATATGAAGCTTGTAACATTTCCTAGGCAATGCCACACTATTTTCCAAAGTAATTGTATCTTTTTATAGCAGCACATAGAGACTATGTTGCTTCACATTCTTGCCAAAACTTAACTTTTTTTCAGAATTTTGAAAAAGATAAATATTTAAAATTTTAAATCCACAGCCAATACTGGATATAAGGTTCTTTAACTTGAACTTCTCTCATGATATTGAACATTTTTCCACATGTATATTGGCTATTGCTTTCCTATGACTCATTTTACCTTTCAGATAATTTGTTTTATGGATATATAAGCAGGATATATATATCCCAAACATCAATATTTAATGCTTTTCCTTGTGTGAAAATATTTTAGCTGGATTGAAGTCAAGTTCATCTTCCATTGCCTGAGAGAACAGTCATGGTCGCTCTTCAGGCATTTGTCGTGCAAGACACTGCTGATTCCTGTCAGGACCTATCTCCACCACTGTCTTTGCTACCAGACCCATAACTAGACTCCAATCCCAGCAGGCCCCTAAAGGTGAAATACAAAGTGTGATCAAAGAGGAGGTGTGATTCTCTAAAAGGACTTGAGTTTTCTGACTTTACCAACACAAATCCAGGGAACACATGTGGGAACAGACATGGCGTATGGGGCAATGGTGGAGGGACATAAAGTTGGATCAGGCCAAACTAACTGACATGGACTTACTAAGCAGAAGTTCTACATTTAATGTTGCAGCCTGAGCTGCTGGGGATTAAGAGTCCAGTTATGGGCTGAAATATGGACCAAAAAGTGACCCACGGTGAATTAATTTGAAGTGTCAGACATGCCTGGGTTTAATGTAGAAGAAAGGTTCAAAAGCCCAAGGACATTGGAATGCTAGGCTGAGTTTGCCATTTAAGGGCCACTCATCCACCTTGGGTAGGTCTGTAAGACACACCACTCATCCTGTGAGAAATAAATTTGTGAGCAGAACCCGGGCATCCTTGAAGAACTTTGCGAGGACTCTTCTTGGAGGCCATACCTGAGAACACTACTTGCGATGGAAGTAATTGGATCTCAGGGCAGCATGGGGGTCAAACTGCCACATTCAATACCAAAGGTGAGGTGGGCATGGTTACCATGACAGACAGCAGAGTCAAAGCAGCTATAAGGAAAGTCTGGCATGTGTAGACATGTGGTATTGGCTTATCCACCATGGTGCTCCTAGGTGTGAAATAGATAGGAAGTTTACTAAATTCTTACTTGATCTGTAGACTCTGAATTGGCTCTGAACTGACACTGACTGATTCCAGGAGATGCAAAACATCACTTTGGTCCAGGAGTCAGAGTAGGGGTTGTAGGAGGTCAGTGGAGTTTTAGCTCATGTCCAGCTCACAGTGGACCCAATGGACCCCCATGCCTTTCCTGTGGTTATTTCCCAAATTATAGAATGTATAATAGGAGTAGACATGCTTAGCAGCTAGCAGAATCCCCACACTGGTTCCTTGACCTGTGGAGGGAAGGTCATTGTGGTGGAAAAGTCTAACAGGATGCCACTGAAACTACCTCTACCCAGAAAAATGGTACAGAAAGCAGCACTGGGCTCTTGGAGGGATTGCAGAGATTAGTGCCACCATCAAAGACTTGAAGGGGTAATTCCCACCACATCCCCACTCAGCTACTTCCTTGGTCTGTGCAGAAGACAGACAGATCTGGGAGAATGACAGGGGATTATCATAAGCTTAAGTAGGTGGCACTCCAGTTGCATTGTTTCACTGCTTGAGCAAATTCACATACCCCGTTGTGCCTAGTTTTCGCCTATTAATCTTCTATCTCTATCCAGAATGTCCAACAGAAACAATTTTCTTTCAGCTGGAAAGACCTTCATTGTGCCATTTCAGGGGTATATTTACTCTCCAGCCCTTAGTCATACTTCAGCTTGCACAATCTGGATTTCTTTTTCCTCCATAATATATCATACTGGTCCATGACATTGATAACACTATGCTGACTGGACCTAGTGACCAAGATGTATCAACTCTTCTGGACACACTGTTAAGACATTTGGGTGGTAGAAGGTAGGAGATGATAAATAGAGGATCTTTGACTTCAGTGAAATTTATAAGGGATCACGGGTGTAGGGCATTTTAAGATATCCTTTCCAAGATAAATGGTTGTATCTGGGCCCTCCTACAATCAAAAAGGACACACAACACCTAGGAAGTCTTCCTGGATCTTGGAGGCAACCCATTCCTCATTTGGATGTATTACCCACATCCACTTACTGAGGGACCCCAAAGCTAGTTTTGAGTGGGACATAGAACAAAGGAAGACTGTGTAACAAGCAAGTCCAGGCCGCAGTGCTAGCTGTTCTTCTATGTGGGCAGAGACTCCAGAAAGACCCAGTGGTGTTTCAAGTGGCATCAGCAGATTGGCATGCTGTTTGCAGCTTTTCCTAGACCCCCATAGGTGAATCACAGGGCTGGTTCTAATGATTTCAGAGCAAAAACCCCGTGATCCTCCACAGGTAACTACTTCCTTTTGAGAAGCAGTTCTTGGCCTTAGTAGAGATTAAACATGTAACCATGAGGCATCAAGTTACCATGTGTCCTGAACCGTTTATCCTGAACTAGGCATTATCGGATCCACCAAGTCATAAAGTTGGGACATACTCCTTTACCAAATGGAAGTGGTACACACATGACACTTGTGGCCTGAAGACACAAGTAGTTACATGGAAAAGTGGCCCATGGCCTCTACTCCTACTACATCACCTTCTCTCTCCCAGGCTGCACCGATGGCTTCATGGGTGTCCCCACAATCAGTCAATAGAGGAAGAAGACCTAGACTTGGGTTAAAGATGGTTTTGCATGACGTACAGGCAGAAAGTGGACAACAGCAGGTGCATAGCCCCCCGGGCCGTCCCTGGAGGACACTGGTATGGTACATGCTCCCAGTGGGCACAACTTTAAGCAATTATGTTTGCTTGTGCACTTTGCCTAGAAGGAGAAATGGCCTGGGCAGACATGCTATGCTATATACCAGTTCTTAGAGTAATGAACTAAGGAAATACATGAAGCTACCGGATAACATTTCCATTCCTAATTTGTAGACTTGAATTGTAAAATTCCTTGAATCATGATTTTCTTCAAATCTACAGTTGAAAATCCCCCTGTTATGTGAACAGACACTCCCCCTACCTGCCTGCCCCCCAGCTTCCTGAGAGTCTTTACATGCTCCTCGCAAGCCTTCTGTGACTGAGTAAGGGAGGGGACAGAGGAGGGAAAGAAACTAAGTATTTGGGCTGCCTGTCAGAGGCCAATCCCCATGGCAGGGGTGGGCTTTGAGCTTCTCAAAATCCATCTGCACGAGGAACACCTCTGTCCTTCTTTCCCCTTCTGTACCCTCTGCAAGAACACTGGACAAAACGGGGCTGCCTGTGAGCTCACTCTGGTAGGCTCAGAAGCTCCAAATTTGAAGTCTGTTACCTAATAAAACATTTTTATGTGGGGATGATTGCACTGGGAGAGTGTGTGGAAAGGTGTATGTTTGCCAGAACATGCTGGAAATTTAAATTACATTTTATTTGTTTGTTCAAGGAAAATGTCACCCCTTTATGAAATGCCTTAGGGTTATATGCAATAAAATTGCGTTAATTGGAATATATAAAATATCTGAAACAAGTAACAGCCCCACAACCACACAGGACCACATGAAGGCAGCAAGAAAAAACCCAGCACTTGTTTATTGCAACCCCAAGGGGAAGTGAGATTTTAAAATGTTGTGTCTCCTCCTGGTATATAAAAAAAAATTCACCTGCCGCATCACATAGAACACTGGTTGTATTTTGAGACTGAAAGAATGCAGGGGACTGTTGAGCTCCAAAGCTATGGAGCTGTAAGTGTGCTCACGGTGCATTTATCCTAAGAATTCTGAACTGAACTTAGGATTTCTGGGGCAGATTGAAAGCATACAACCATAGAGATGAGACGTTACTTCAGTAGATGTGAGTGGGTTGTGGGCAGGGGACAAGGTTGGTTCTTTTTTATTGTTACGCTCTATTCATATGTGTTTTAAGGTTTATAAAATGTTTTTGCCAACTCATATGTGAAAGGAGTAACTATCATTTGAACTCGTATTTTCTGAGGCACTGGGTTCCTATAACATTGACCTGAGGTGTTGTGGGTTACACGACAGAGACTCGTGTTGATAGTCTATGAGAAATGCTCATCTTCCATGTCCCTGAAATAGTATGCTTTCTCATATCAAATGTCTTACTTTTCCAGAAATCCTCTGTGTGTGTGTGTGTGTGTGTGCGAATGACACACATTAAAAAATACTATCATTTAAAGTGTTTTCAACAGAGGCTATTTAATATATGGAATTGGTTGCCTATTTTTAGACAGCTGAAGGAGAGGGGCGCCTGGGTGGCTCAGTCTGTTAAAGCACTTAACTTTGGCTAGGTCATGATCTCATGGTTCATGAGTTCAAACCCTGTGTCAGAGAGAGAGAGAGACATAGTAAAGAGTAAAGAAAGAAACAAAATAATAAATTAGAAGAAAATCAATATACTCAAGCAAAATGTCAAATAGTATTCTAGAGATAGTAATTTTAAATCTTTGATTCATAAATAACTTGTGTGTAAACATATCCCCTTCGTTTTCCCTTTCAATGCTTGCTAATTTGTATGTGATATTGTGTATTATTTTTATAATTTTTAAATAACTTGCTAACAATATACATATGTACATCTATTTTACATTATTGCTTCTTTTGGTATGAAAAGAGGGAGTCATTACTAAACTCTCCTTTAAGGCTTTAGTGAATTCTGTTGGAAGGATATTATCCTAAAATTAAGGCATCTAGAAAAACCGGATATTTGAATCTCTTTCTAAACCTATGATATTAGTCAAATTATTTATTTAATCTCCATAGTTTCTCATATTTATTATCTCTAATTTCATATATATATGTATATATATACATATGTATATATATGAACTGCCTAACACATAACACTCAATAGAATGTAAATATCTTTTCATATTTACCCATCTCTTTCCTTGTTAGGAGAAACAGCTACTAGCTCTTAAAACCACATGGCAGGGCATTGGGCTATATTTTAATTTTAATCAAAATCCAATAGTCTACAGCTTGGTTTATTTTATACAACCACATACACCTGAGCGGGAGGCCAGAGCTCAAAAGGGAAAGAAAGGCAGCTCATAGACCATTTATTATCACAAGGAATTCAAGACACAGGTAGGCTGAAAATAACCGTTCTCCACAATCATCAAAACCCAGCACAGGAAATCAACGTGCCATTTCAAGGCTTCTCTAAAAGGAAAATTGTTAAATGGAGTTCAAGAATTCCAAATTTATGAGAACATCAACAACAACAATTGGTCACTAAATATCAAACAGCAAATGGTTGGACGGAGCCTTATTTCAAAGAGACGCATTTTGAACTCCACCATGTATTTAAAGCTGCTGGGAAATCTCTCTTGTATTCAGTTTGTTTTGCAGATGGCTTTATTTCTTCTTCTTTTTTTTTTAAATATTTTTTATTTATTTCTAGGAGAGAGAGAGAGACAGCGTTAGCAGGGGAGGGTCAGAGAGAGAGGGAGTCACAGACTGATATAGGCTCCAGGCTCTGAGCTGGCAGTCAGCACAGAGCCCGACGCGGGGCTCGAACCCGCGAACCGCGAGATCATGACCGAGGCGAAAGTCGGACGCTTAACCGACTAAGCCACCCAGGCGCCCCATAGATGGCTTTATTTCTACTCTCTCTTAGGCTTTGGGGATCAGGTCTCATTTCTAAATTCAGGTTGGCAACTCGGTGAAAGGCAAGATGTCCGCACTTGTGAGTACACCTGAAGGCGGAAGCCAGTGCAGGAAATTCTCTCAAGTTTTTACTTTTCAGTTTGCCTTAGATAATCTCTGAAAAGTTCAGATGCTTCTTGGAGACTTATCTGAGGGACCTCCAGGGACTCCAGGAGTTCTCTGGAAACAGTTTTCTGCAAGATGTTTAATATTTTCTTATTTCTCAACACAAATAACACCAAAACATTTCTATTTTTTCTTCTCAAGCCAGTTCTGTTGCATTTTTCTTTGTAGATAGATTCTGGAAGGGTGAGAAAACGTTGGAACAAAGTGAAATTGGAGACAGTGTGTGAATTTTTAAATAATTTAAATAATGTGTTTTGCAAATAAGCTATGGGCTAGAAAGAGAATGTTTATAATAGCATTCTGACTACTACATTCTTATTTATAAATTTGGAGCATTTTACTAGCACCAGCTAGGCATGCAAAATGGAAGCAAGCAACTTTCTGTATCAAATTATGAAAAGCATTTCATTCTTGATTTTGTAATATACTGTTCGCTATTTGTTTTCATATATGAGCACAGTTTTTGAGAGGGCATTATGACCCAATGGTGAGACAATTGAGCACAAAAGATGACATCATTCCTGGAATAAAAAATCATCAAAAAGTTTTGACCTATTTCAACGTTACTACCTGCACTGGCTACATATAAACTTATTTAGACCTAGAAATATAAAATATTATAGTTTTATATTACATATGATCCAAGATTAACATAGAGTTAATCTCATCTCTCTATATATGTAGCTTTTGTTGCATAACAAAACACCATACAACTGATGGTTTACAAAGGCCTTTTTATTTGGCTCACAAGTGTGTGGGTTGGGTCCCTTGTTCTTCTGGCCCATGCCACTTGGCCAGATTTTGCTGGCCTGTGGTCAGCAAGTGGGCGGGCTCATGAAAAAAGGATCTAGGTTGGCCTAAGTCAGATATCTGATGGTGGAGAAGCTACATTAGCCAAAGTGAGTTGTTTCTCCTCCCTGTGGTCTTCTGTTTTCTAACAAGTTAGCTAAAGCTTATTTACACAGAGTTCTCAAAGAATATCAAGAAGAAAAGTCCAAAATGAAGGACTTTCAAGAATGTGCAAACTACACAGTCAGACCTAGGGTTAGTGTGTGAGAGGATTACCAAAGCAGGTACTTGAAGGAAGGTGTAAATGAATTGAGAGGCATTACTGAAATCCCAACCACATAGTCCCCTTGCTTCATTTCATTGATAAAAAACTAAGATACAAAGCTCCTACACAATTTTGAAGACACAGTACTATGATATCTTTGCCTGATTACTTCTTTCCACTTTTGTCCTTGTCCAAGTTGTTCTGTGCTTGTACAACTCCAAAAGCCTTGTATCCCTTTAGCAATTGTTTATGTTTATCTTCCTTATAAGAATCTGAACTCTTTGAGGAAAAGGACTTAGTTCTGCATATAATAAGTATTGCATAAAATAAATGATTAAATGGATGAGCAAAGGAAGAATTCATCAGTAAATAATCTTCTCAAAGGGGTTACTGTGTGCTGAAAGAGCATTCATATACTATCACTCAATTTGTAGAACTACTCTATAAAGATAACCTTACCCAAAGGAAGTTCTGACCTTTGTCCTCAGCTCCTGGAGGTGATCTTCACATCCTTGGAATGTCCTACCTAACAAAAGTATATTTATCTGGGGTCCTTGGGCCAAACTGGATAGTCAACAATTTATTTTGGGTTCTTTATGCCATGAAGTATCTGGTCTACCTCTGGAAGAGCTGGAGACTAGCCACATGGAAAGTCAACCATGTTTGTGTGATCAAGCCCAAGTAACATTTCTGGATGCCAAGTCTTAGATGATCTTGCCTGGTGAGCAATACTTCATGCGTGGTACTACACATCATTGCTAGGGGGAATTGATGCTGTCTAGAACTTCATGGACAGAAGACAATTGGAAGTTCCATATTTGAAATTTTGCTGAACTCTGCCTTACACTCATCCCCCTTGCCTAATTTTAATCTATGTTCTTTTACTGAAACAAAACCCAACAGCTTTCAGCGAGTTCTGAATAATTTTTTGGCAAATTAGTCAATCCGAGGGTGATCTTGGGGACCTCTGAACACTGCAGTCATTGCCAGAAGTGAGGGTGATCTTGTAAATTGCTCTCTAACTTCACGGCTACACATCTGAAGTTAAAGCACTATTTCCCCATCATGTAGAGCCAACACGTCCCAAACTCTGTTCTAAACAACCAGTGTTCTGTAATCTGCCAAGAGACGTTCTTTGAAAATAAGAGTCTACGTCCATATTATGCCTTAAAAACATAGCATTGAAAGACAGACAAGGTCACTGCTCTCACAAAGATTACATTGAAGGGAGGTGGGCAGGATTTAAATCATTTCAGAGAGTAATAATTGCTCTAAGCTTAATAAGAGGGTGATATTAAAAAATCGATTGCTAGGGGCTAAGTTAGCAGAAAAGAAGTTAGAAACCGTGGTCAGGAAATGTGACTCTGAAGATGTGATATTTGTCCTTCAACCTGAAGACAGAAGCCAGCCATGCCTATGTGCATGGCAAGAGATTTCAGGAGAAAAGTACGGTTGAAAGAAGCTCAGTGTGGCTGGATCCGAGTCACAGTGGACCGCATTTGGGGGATGAGGTCAGAGATGTAAAGAAGGACTGAATCATACTCGACAAATGGTTCTCCACGTGTGGCTCTAGGAACAGCATTACCAGAGTCACCTGAGAGCTTATGAGAAATGCACATTCTGAGGCTGATCTAGACCAACAGAGTGAGAACTTTGGGGAAACGCAGCCCACCATTGTGTCTTAGCCAGTCCTCCAAGGAATTCTGATGCGTGTTTCAAGTTTGAGTACTATTGTCTGGTGCCTCAGTCTATCCATTCTAAGGCTACATGCTAGAAATATCTAGAGGCACTCATCTGGGCCCCAGTGAGCTTCCCACAGACATCTCCCCTTTTCCAACCAATGTTACCACTTGATCAACCTTTGTGGTTCTTACTGTGATTGCAAGATGCCCTTCCACAACAACCAGCAGGAAACTTAGAAAAAAGTAAAGGTTTATTACATACAAGACCTAGAAATTACATAGCACACAAGGGACCATGCCAGGAGGTCACAGGTAGAGGGAAAGAGAGATTAGCATGGTCCTGGGCCTCTAATGTTATTGGGCTGAACGCAGAGGTCTAGAGTTGTGTGAGCTCTTGCTTTATTGATTAATTTAAAATGTAAGAGTGATCATTTAAAGCATCAGAAAAGACAAGTGGCCCAAATGGTCAACTATCCAAATAAACCAAGATCTCTGAGAAAAAGGAGGCTCCATGGGGGAAGGTGGCCTGGCTCTTTTTATCCAGTTGTGTGGCTGGTAAATGGTTATTGAGATGGTTATCTTTGAAGTGCATGTCTGGGGGATCAAAGTTTAAGTCAGGCATTTGCACTACATAAAAGAAAAAGAAAACAAAAATCAGGGCTTACATTGCAACCACTGAGAGAGGGAGAGAAAGAACCCCAAGAAGGCGCCATGCTGTCAGCGCAGAGTCCCATGTAGGGCTCGATCTCACAAACTGTGAGATCATGACCTGAGCCAAAGTTGAGTCAGATGTTTAACTGACTGACCCACCCAGGTGCCCCTCTATAACTTACTTTAAAAAGAAATGTGGTTTTCAAGAATATTAAGCAGCTACATCCAGGCTGACCAACAGGCTTTACTAATAAAAGTCCCACTTTGGTAAATAGATCAGAGTAGCTTGCCATTTTAAGAACTTCTCCAAGACAGTTGTTCTCTTTGTGAGTCATAATTATAGTTATTCTCGGTCTAAGTGGTCATTTTAAAAAAATGCAAGAACATTGTAATCAAATTGGAAAGAATTACATTCGCTTATGTATTTATTTTAATAATTTATTTAGCGAATCTCTCAAAAAAAGTAGAAGGGAGTGTTTGACCCAGGATCTCTGCAAATTCTAGATTTTAATTTAGTGAAGTGTGGTTTTCAAACCTTTTATTATATGAATGTTCAAGACTTGTTACATTTCCTAGCAAGATCCAGGTTAATAACTTCGTGTTTTCCTTTCAGGATGGATGTGACACTCAGAATCTTTCTTTTTATACTAAAAAACCCGACAACAAGATGAATTAGATTTCTTCATTCTGGAAGCACAAGACGTTTAGAATTCATGATGTTGCTTATTGCTTTTACTTAGTGTATATACCCCCTGTTCCAAAATTATCCAGGGAGACTAGTAAAATAAAACTTAGACCAAGATCCTAGTTTTTAATAAGCAAGTCCCTGGATATACTAGGCCTCATACTCCGCATTTACAAGGTGAAGGTTTGGGTGCTTATACCAGAGGGTCGATATTTTTAGGAAAGTGCATATTTCCGCAAAGTCTAGTGATTCCTTGTAAATGGGATGGAAGAAAATTTAATGCAGCAAAGAAAACTGACTTTGCAAATCCCCGATACACTATTTTAATCTTCCCCATTTCCATTTACTTGCTCCAAGTATAGGTAATAAAATCTTCTCTTAAAAGTCATATGTATGTATCCACACAAGCAAAAGTGTTCACATATCATTCTGACACTGTCAGCATGGCCCACTCTACCAACCAGAGCCTGTATAAGCCCCAAGGTCCTTGTGCCCAATCACCTGACAAGATGATTATGAGACACCCAGGAAGTTTGGAGGGCATCAGGCACTTTAGCAGTTAACATGTTCTTTGTGACTCTTTCAGAATCACTGGAAATATCTATATCTTTTAATGAGAGCAACATTTAAATAGTCCCATAGCTCTTGAAAGAAGCTGAAAATTTTTCAAGAGACACTGGGTCTGTGTCTTCATTATTTGAGAATTCCAGAAGACTTTCAGATCTATCTTCTACTATGAAACATGTAAAATATGCAACAGACCATGTTTGGGGGAAGATCAAATCATATAATATTTATGAATGCCAGACATCATGCCAGCATGTTTTGCAAGACTTAGTTGATATAACAGTTTAAATGAACAGATAAGTCACTTCATCCATCCATCAGTCGCCAAGACCTAAATCCCATGCTATACTTTAATCTAAATTGCTTGGGATATGAAAGAACACGTCATTATTAAGTCATTCATAGCACAGAACAAGGATTGACAACTCTGAGTTCATAAAGCAGGGGCTCTATGAGACCATCCTTGGGAACATGGAACCAATTAGATTTGGCCTGCAAGTGACAGGCTTCAGGTCTATAAAAAGACTCCCAGGTGACATCTGGACCTGCCTGTGACATGAAGCAGGGACCACAGAATTTTCCTTTCTTGAGTCCATCGATTCAACTCCCTGTGCTACCTCCCACCAAGAAGAAAAACAACAACAAAAAAACCCCCCAAAATCTGTAGAAAGGCCAGAGTACTTTGCTTGCAAGGTTATCTGAGGATGACAGCACAATGTGTGAACGGTATTATCATTTTCAGATACAGAAATAGTGTCCTGAGATTTTAAGTGGTTAAGTCACACTCTCATGACAACATATCCCCTTCCCGCCTCTATATCTTTCCCTGCTGTAAGCTGCCTTCCCTGGTAACTACTGAATTTCAATATCCTCAAGTGTGAAGTTGGTTAATAACACCTATCACATAGTATCATGGCGAAGATCAAATAAGATAGCAAACATGAAAATACCTTATGAATAATAAAGTGCTCCACAACGTGAAGCATTAGTCTTTGGGCTTTAGTTCTATATGGTTGTTACTATGTCCTCAGATAATGGCTGTTCTTTGCAAGGTCTTCAATAGTGAAGGCTCTTTTTCAAAACTGGTGAGATCTACGCCATTTTCTCTATTCTATCCCAGTATGTCTGTTTGAGAGATAGAAAAAATAATTCATAGATTCTGCGTTACAGTTCTTAGTCCCAAAATGTCTATGAAGTACTCTTAATCTGAACACCATTCTTTCCTGTGTCTCAGTGTTACCATTCATCATCGTGAGTGATTTAATAACTTGTATCTCTCAAAATGAGAGTAGGGAGTTTATCAGAAAGATAGAGTTGAAAGATCGTGGCCTTCACAGATGACAAGGGAAACCATGTTTTGTGTCCACTTTGATGTAGGTGGATATCAAACAGCCTTCCGAAGGGTAGTCATGGAGCACAAGACTCCTTTGATCCAGTTAGAATGCTTTTGAGGAGCAAGGATGTTCGGATGCCATTTTGTGACTTTTAAATGCCCCTCAGCTTCCCCTGTTGTGTAGAACCTGCTGATCACAGATTTGTCGATGGCTGGCAATTTGGATTTTTAATTTGGTAGAATGCCTAGGATTGTAATAAGCCCCAGCAAACCACTGCTGCATATGCTCCAAATTGCCTAGAAGTTATCCTCTTCAAAATGACACCGAATATAATTTAGAAGTGTCAGACTCATAACATTCATGGTCCCATGAAAGTTCACGATGAAAAAACAGATACGTCCAATCAGGATTTCTTCGGGAGTTTGCCTGAGAGATCATTGTTTTGCCTGACTTGTATGAAGGTATGTTTTAAAATCTGTGCACAACTTCAATATTGTGGTGTTTTCTGATACTCACTTTTATATTGTCAACAATTCCATCTTCCCTCCATTCAGCACATTTTTTTTTCTCTTTGTGAATTTTCCTTTGAAAATGCTGAGCTATTATTAAGGCACAGTAAACAGAACTCTTGTAAAAGAATGCCTGTTTCAAGTAGCCCCCTAGGCCTTCAGACAGGACAATAGAACAGAATCTATTAATTATCATTTCCTAGAATGAATGGGGGTGAACTTTGACAAAGCACGCCATGGAAAAGCTATCAGCACCAAGCACTCCTCTCCATGTTTAGGGTATTTGACCCCCAGGGAATGACACAAACACCGAAGGTATTTTTTTTCCTTCCTTTGCCTACATTTCAGTAGAAATTTAAAAATAGATTACAGAAAGATTTAAGACTCCAGAGTGGTTTGTTTCCTAGCAGAGCTCTTAAAAGCACTCCAAATTGTTAACAATTATAATTGTACCTTCGCTCCTGGATACCGGAAATAATAGCACTGTTACTGCTAAGGTATTCTTTTAGTTCAGATTGATACTTGCACAAAAATGTACGAGGTTAAATGGCAACGTTAAAACGGGCACTGTTGATTGTTGTGTCGAAACTGACATACGATATCGAACATTTTTAAGAACATGTTGTCTTCGTGCGAAAAAAATTAAGAATCAAGTGCTAACAGGGTTGGGTACTCCTGAGTAATTGTCTGATGATGCAGTTAACAGTACATAAAACTAAGATTTGAGGTAAATGTTTAGATAATTCAAACATAAATAGTGCTTTCTGTTACTCGACCCCCTGAGATAGGTATTTCAATTCCTCTTCACCAACTTTTTGTGTTCTCAGTACTTAATGTTAAAAGAAAAAATCAAGGGCACCTGGGTGGCTCAGTCAATTAAGTGTCCACCTTCAGCCCAGGTCAAGATCCGGTGGTTTGTGTGTTGGAGCCCAACATTGGGTTTTCGGCTGTCAGCGCAGAGCCTGCTTCAGATCCTCTGTGCTCCTCTCTCTCTGCCTCTCTTCTGCTGTCTCCCAAATAAATAAACATAAAAACATTTAAAAAACAAAAGGAAAAAATCATATTTAAATTTCCTTAAATCAAAATCTACACTTGTCTTGGTGTATAAATAATTTGGAACTTAAAAAAATAAACGTGCAGTTAACCCATTCCTTAGGCCATGAATTAAACTTGGAAGTGGCTGTATGGGGGTCTATTATTTGATTTCAACCTCTCTCATCCTTCTCAACCATCCTACCACACACACACAGAGACACACACACAGACACAAACACGCACACACAGCACACTCGTTCACATACAGACTCACACTCACAGATACCCATGCTCTTTTTGGATTTACTTATCTCTGCTACAAGTATTCCACATATATTACTGATCAATTGTTTGGTACACATTTGGGTCAATAGAAGAGGGGGTCAGAAATCTTCTCCAGGATATCCCAGATTGGCCTTAGATGCTATTCTTCTCTAGTAATAAAACTTGAAGCATGAGCTTCATAACTCTTTTTTTTAAAAATGCCCATTAGTATTTGGAATAAAGTATTCCCAGATATTCAAGTGGATCCAGCTCAAGTTGGCTTTCTGTTTATTTCAACCCAACAAGTCCTGGGTAATCCAGTAAGAAAGGATGCTTATTTATGAATGGAGGAAATGTCTATTTTCTGATGGTTCTGGATTTACATTCCAGGTCAATCATTGGATTGGCCATGTGTCCAGGGGTAAGTACTTATTCCTCTGAGCCTCAAATTTCTCTTTGATTAAAGTCTTTTATAGCCTAAAGTAGTCTACCTATTTTAGGTATAATAGGACCCAGTTTACTATAAAGACTAATATCTCACAATGGATGAGAAGTTGAAATGATGGTTCCCTTTCCCTTCTTATCCAGTTATTTATAAAACAAACTAGAACAATTACAACAAATTAACTAAGCAAACAAATATCTATGATAGAGGTAGAACAAAATGATAACTTCCTTCATCTCTGCTGTTTATCAATTTTAAGCATCAGGGATTTTTCTTAGAAGCTGACAAACACCTATTTGTATGCCTGCAATGATAACAATATTGTTTACTCAAAATTAAATGGTGCTGGGTGCAAGTTCCAACAAAAGATTGAAAATATCATCTTTAGATAAATAGAGGTCAGTGGAATGACTTGCTAACCGAAACAGCAATAAGCAATGGAAGAAAATAGCCCAGGAAGAAATAAATGTCCACACTACTTTAGAAAAGGAAAAATTCAAAGTTGAAGGGAATGAATGGTCACATGTGAACACTTTGTTTCATGCTGAGCTCCGTTCTGATTTGCACAGCAGTTTCTCAGATTAGTATTTTCTGCTAATTATGGCACAAGGACCTTGCATATTTCGTGTCTCCTGTCACCTCCTTGGACCTTAGCCACAGAACAGAGAGAGAAAACCAGATCCCTCCTGGTAAGATGAGTGAGCTGACAGAGCATCTTCTTTGTCAGATGCGGTTCCATCAAGGGCTTGGCTTGAAAGCACAAGGGACAAAAAAACTGATTGTGGTGGGGAATGTCACAGCCATTGTTTGATGACAGAAAATCCTTTTTTTTTTTTTTTGAGATACAGGACATTCATCTGTGGGCATCATAGAAAATAGGGACCTTAACAAACTGATAGCTACAATATACTGGGAGAAAATGTCAGTTGGGCGCCTGGGTGGCTTAGTTGGTTAAGTGTCCGACTTTCGCTTAGGTCATGATCTCGTGGTTCGTGGGTTCGAGCCCCGCGTCAGGCTCTGTGCTGACTGCCAGCTCAGAGCCTGGAGCCTGTTTCAGAGTCTGTATCTCCCTCTCTCTCTGACCCTCCCCTGCTCACGCTGTCTGTCTGTCTCTCTCTCTCTAGAAATAAAACATTAAAAAAAAAAAAAGAAAATGTCAGTTGCAGGTAGACCAACTTCTCTGAACACTTCTCTCTATAGCGGGAAGAATCCTTTTTCGTACCTGAGTTCAGCTGACCTCTAGCAACCTGGGGTAAGAACTCAGTCGGGAATTCAAGCCTCACTTATCTCGGAGGGCTTCTATGTTTTGCTCAAAGGTATAGCAGGTGAATACTAGAGCAGGATTCACGGCCAGGCCTACCAGATTCAGCTGAATTTTGTTATCCCCTCCCCATGCTGTCGGTACACCCATTCACCTGTGAGTTAGACCACCCCAAGGGACCAGAGATGCAAGAAGAATAGTACTCCTTCTCCACCATGGTGTTTATGCTTTTTTCTTTCCCTCGATTTCTTTTTTTCTTTCTTCCTATCTCCATTTAATTCACACTCCTTCTCTGCCTTCTTTCCCTTATTTTATTGCATTTTTCTCTACGTACAAGATATATTTTCAAAGTATTTTAACAGACATAACCCAACCGGTCTTAGCAGCAATGCTGTAATGGAAAAATATAATTTGCAGACTCATTTTCATGTGAGAGAAGCTGTTATGCAGGGATATTCTCTGATCAAGCATGGCATGAAGCCAATATCAGGATCAGGTTCTCAGATGTGTGAGGGCAGGCAGAACCTTGGTGCTTTTCACTTTTTGAAAGCCTTGATAAAAAATGAGTTTCAGAGGTGCCTTCATGGCTCAGTTGGTTGAGTGTCCAACCCTTGGTTTCAGCTCAGGTCATGATTTCACGGTTTGTGGGATTGAGCCCCATGTTGGGCTCTGAACTGACCTCATGGTGCATTCTTGGCATTCTCTGTCTCCCTCTCTCTTGCTGCTCCTTTGCTCTCTCTCTCTGTAAATAAACAAACAAACAAACAAACAATTATCAACTAATTTTGCAGCCAGAAACCAGATTTAAGAATGTGTTCAAATTCATCCATCTGCCCATCCATCAGCCTACATATCTAACCAACAATGTATATTATTCTTGACTCTGAAATGACAAAAGTAAAAAAGACCCACTAACCCTGCTATTATAGAACTTACACTATGTTATACAACTATGTTATACAAGAAACATTTTGTTGGATACATGGTGGAAATAAGGGGTGAGCCCCTATTCTAAAGAAGTGTACCTCCAGAAGGAGGAGACCCATAGATAAACTTATACATGGGGAGCACATTCAAGTTGAAAATCAAGATGTGGTGTTGAAGGGCTTGGACCTTGCATTAATTACCTGTGTGGCTTTAGGCAAGTTACTCACCCTCAATATTTTAGGTGGAGAAAGTAACATATTGGGTGAGGGGAGGGGTATTTGGGTCAACAACCAAATTAAATACAGTGAGAGTTTGAATTCTTCCATTCTTGTCCAAGTGAAGTTGGGCAAATTCTCTAGGCCAGCTTCTACCACAACCCCAACAGAACATGGCAACAGACATGCTTTTATACTAAGTTTATGTGAATAAGTTCTTCAAAAAAAGCTATATAGTTCACTGAATTCAGTATTCCCAGGTCATTTTTATATTGCCCTTTCAGCTAATTGGTGCCTTAGGAAATGTATGTGGCACAAGACTTGGGAGTATATGATACAAAGCCAAACAAAGTTAACTGCAGCAACAAACATACTGTAAATAAAAAATTTAATTATCTTGCCAAGTTTTCTGTGGACAAACTACATATATCGGCATGTTAAATGAGGTCAAGGTGAGCAAGGGAAATACTGATTAAAAGAACAGAATTGAACTTTAAATTCCAGTTAAAAAAATAAAAAAGGCTAATAAGAATCAATGGTATTGAATAAATCAAAAAGAACTAGTAAATTGTTTTTAAATAGTGCACTAAGTGCAAAACAGGAGCACCTGGGTGACTCAGTTGGTTAAGCATCCAACTTTATGACCTCATGTTTCATGAGTTCAAGCTCTGCATCAGGCTCTGTGCTGACCACTGGGAGCCTGGAGCCCGGTTCAGATTCTGTGTCTCCCTTTCTCTCTGCCCCTTTCCCTGCTCATGCTCTGTCTCTCTCTTGCTCTCTCAGAAATAAATAAACATTAAAAAAAATAAAGATAAATAAAGAGTGCAAAACAATATGGCCAAGAATTAGATTGCTATAAATGAGCAAATAAATAGAAAATGCAGTTTATATTTTCTAGGAAATTGTGAACCTTGAAAGTGAGGTTCAAAGAATACTTCTGCCAAAATGTCTACATTATATATTGGTGTGTCACATTTTTGGCCCTCCCCCACATCTAAACACACTACCTCATCTATTACCACTTCACTTTGGGTCATGATTATTACCTGGAAGATTTCATCTTCTGAATTCATAAGAACATAGGAAATTTTCACTAGGGTTTCCTACAAGTTTGAGTAGTTCTGCTAAGGAGTTAGGAGCAATTAAGAAACTAGGGGTATTTAGCTTGTAAAAGAGAACCATTAGGGGCATAAAGTAGCTATGTTTTTAAAAGTCAAAGATTGCCATGTAGTATTCCATCATATAGATAAACCATATCTTCTTGATCCATTCATCCATTGATGGACACTTAGGCTCTTTCCATGTTTTAGCTATTGTGGAGAGTGCTGCTATGAACATTGGGGTCCATGTGCCCCTGTGCATCAGCACTCCTGTGTCCCTTGGGTAAATTCCTAGCAGTGCTATTGCTGGGTCCTAGGGGGGTTCTGTTGTTAATTTTTTGAGGAACCTCCACACTGTTTTCCAGAGGGGCTACACCAGTTTACATTCCCACCAACAGTGTAGGAGGGTGCCTGTTTCTCCACATCCTCGCCAGCATCTAGTGTTCTCTGATTTGCTCATTTTAGGCACTCTGACTGGCGTGAGATGGTATCTCAGTGTGGTTTTGATTTGTATTTCCCTGATGAGGAGGGATGCTGAGCATCGTTTCATGGAATACTACATGGCAATGATAAAGAATGACATCTGGCCATGTGTAGCAACATGGATGGACCTTGAGGGTGTTATGCTGAGCGAAATAAGTCAGGCAGAGAAGGACAAATATCATATGTTTGCACATATAGGAGGATTAGGAGGAACTTAGCTGTGGACCATGGGGGAGAATAAGGGGGAAATGGTGGGGAAAAGGGAGAGAGGCAAACCATGAGAGACTCTTGAATGCTGAGAAACAAACTGAGACTGATAGATGTGGGGGAGAGGGGGAGATGGGCGTGGAGGGGAGCACTTGTGGGGATGAGCACTGGGTGTTATATGGAAACCAACTTGACAATAAACTATTTGTAAGAAAAAAAAAGTGAAGACATTGGGACAAAAAATAAAATAAAATAAAAGTGAAAGATTAACCTGTGGAAGAAAGATGAGTTTTACTATGAAGATGCCCAAAAATAGAGTCAGCATCAAATGATAAAAGTAGAGAGCACTATTTTGTTCATATCAAGAAAGAATTGTCTAACAATTAAATATGATTGAAGCTGAATGGCAAAGAGGTGGCCAGTTCTCTGGTCTTGGAGGAATTTTTGAAAACACTTTGTAACTACTGAGTTTAAGTGTATAAAAAGAGATTAAGTGGCAGTTGGAAGGTTGAAATTGAGGAGTGTTTGGAAACTTTGGGTCACACAACATGAATAGAACATGAAATCAAAGTAATGGATCTTTTTTTAATTTAGTGTTTTATTTTTTTCTGAGATAGAGAGAGAGAAAGAGAGAGACAGCATGAGCAGGGGAGGGTCAGAGGGAGGGGAGACACAGAATCTGAAACAGGCCCCAGGCTCTGAGCTGGCAGTCAGCACAGAGCCTGACGTGGGGCTCAAACCCACGAACTGTGAGAGAATGACCTGAGCCAAAGTCGGATGCTTAACTGACTGAGCCACCCAGGTGTCCCAAAGTAATGGATCTTGATCAGCATTTTAAAATGGGTGTGTTAGGGGCGCCTGGGTGGCTTAGTCGGTTAAGCGTCCGACTTTCGCTTAGGTCATGATCTCGCGGTTCGTGGGTTCGGGCCCGCGTCGGGCTCTGTGCTGACTGCCAGCTCAGAGCCTGGAGCCTGTTTCAGTCTGTGACTCCCTCTCTCTCTGATCCTCCCCTGCTCACGCTGTCTCTCTCTCTCTCCTAGAAATAAATAAAAAACATTAAAAAAAAAAATTTTTAAATGGGTGTGTTAGTTTTTATACTATTAGTCGTTCATGTTTTTTTAATTTTTTAAAGTCTATTTATTTTCAAGAGAGAGGGGGAGATGGAATGTCAGCAGAGGAAGGGTAGAAAAAGAGGAAGGCACAGAATCCGAAGCAGGCTCAAGGCTTTGAGCGATCAACACAGAGCTTGATATGGGGCTTGAACTCACAAACCATGAGATCATGACCTGAACCGAAGTCAGTCACTTCGCTGACTGAGCCATCAGGGCACCCCTAGTCACTCATGTTTATTGCAGAAAATATACAAGTATGGGAAAACCAAAAGAAAAAAAAATCCAGAAACAGTATCATAATCATCTTAATCTTTACTTCCATACATCTTGGTCTATAGATATCTATTTAACTGATTTACTACCTGTCTATACATGTATGTGTGCATATTAAATGCATATTTAAATATATGTATGTATTTGTATATGCACTTTAAATATATCTATACATACAATGGGATGCATTTTCCACACTTGTATGGAGAGCTAAGGAGCCCTATCCAATATTTTAAATTAATGCCATGCTGGTAAAAATGTGGAAAGCCCATTTGTACTCTTATATATTAGTTTGCATAGCCATTATATCTACAATGAGGTAGATGTTATCATCAATAAACAAAAATTGTTGCATATTTATACACTAATAAGAGACTATCAAAAATAGAAATTAACAAAGCAATCTCATTTACAATTTCATCAAAAAATATCTAGGAACAAGTTTAACCAAAGAGGCAAAGGAGCTAAACTTTAAGACATTAATAAAATAAATTGAAGAAACACAAATACTTCATGCTCATGAACTAATAGTGTTAAAATGTCCATACCATCCAAAGAATCTACAGATTCAATTAAATCCCTATCAAAATTCCAATGGCATTTTTCATACAAATAGAACAATCTTAAAGTTTGTACAGAACCACAAACTTTGTTCAGTTCCTGAACAACCAAAGCAATCTCGAGAAGGAAGAAGGCTGGAAACATTATGTTCTCTGATTTCAAATTCTATTACAAAACTCTAGTAATCAAAACAGTATAGTACTAACATAAAAACAGACACATAGGTCAGTGGAATGGAATAGAGAGCCCAGAAACAAAACATTGGTAGTTAATCAATTTATGACAAAGGGGCCAAGACTATACAATGAGGGGTAGACAATCTCCTCAAGAAATAGTGCTGGAAAAAACTTGATAGTGGCATGCAAAAGAATGAAATTGGACTGCTTTCTTATACTATACACAAAAATTAACTCACAATGCATTAAACACTTGAATATAAGACCTGAAGTATATAAGAAAACATATGGGTTTAGCTTCTTGACATGGGTCTTGGTGATACTTTTTTGGATTTGATACCAAAAGCAGAAATAAACCAAAAAGCTTCTGCATAGGAGGGAAACCATCAACAAAATGAAAAGACAATCTAATGAATAAAAGAAAATATTTGCAAATCATATATTTGGTAAGGGACTGCTATCCAAAATATACGAAGAACTCATACAACTCAATAGCAAACAAAACAAAACAAAACAGAAACCTCTAAATAACCCTATTTAAAAATGGATAAAAATCTGAACAGACATTTTTTCAAAGAAGACATAGAGATGACCAACATGCACATGAAAAGATGCTCAATGTCTTTCATCATCAGAGAAATGCAAACCCAAACCATGAGATACTAGCTCACACCTGCTAAAATGGCTCCTATAAAAAAGACAACCAGCGCTGGCAAGGATGAGGAAAAAAAAGAAAACTCTTGTGCACTGTTGGTGTGAATATAAATTTGTGCAACTATGATGAAAAAGAGTATGGAAGTTTCTTTAAAAATTAAAAATTGAATGAGCATATGATCCAATAATTTCACTTCTGGGTATTTATCTAAAGATAATGAACACACTAATTCAAAAAGCTATCTAAACCTTCATGTTCATTGCAGCATTATATACATTAGCCAAGACATGGATACAACCTCAAGGCTCATTAGTGGGTAAATCAGTGGATGAATGGATAAATAAATATATATTTATACATGTGATAAATCTTTATATTATTATAATATATTAATATATTATTTACCTTATACTCTATTATATAATAATAAAATAATAGAACATTATTAAGTCATAAAAATGAGTAAAATCTTGCCATTTGCAACATGGATGGACACCTTGGAGACATTAGGTTGAGTGAAATATGGCAGACAGATCAAGGTACTTACATACAATCTTACTTATATGTGGAATCTAAAAACAAACAAACAAACAACAAAACCAAAAGTCAAAAAACCCCTCAAAACCCCAAACCTCCTGAGCTTATGTGTATAGAGAATAGATTGGTGGTTGCCTCAGGTGAAGGGTGGGGGTGTAGGTAAGATAAGTGAAGAGGGTCAAAAGGTACAAAAATCCAGCTGTAAAATGAGTAAGTCAGGCAGCTGTAATATACATCATGGTGACTATCTTTCATACCATATTGCATATTCGAAAGTAGCTAAAAGAGTCGATCTTGGGAGTTCTCATCATGAGAAAAACATACGTAACTCTGCGTAATGACTCACATTAACTGGTCAAGCTGTGGGGACTATTTTGCAGTATATACAAATATGGAATCATCATGCTGTCCATCCGAAATCAATGTTATATCAATTATGTCTCAATAAAAAAGAAGTGAATTGAATTACTTTTTTTTTTAAATTTTTTTTTAATGTTTTATTTATTTCTAGGAGAGAGAGAGAGACAGCATGAGCAGGAGAGGGTCAGAGAGAGAGGGAGTCACAGACTGAAATAGGCTCCAGGCTCTGAGCTGGCAGTCAGCACAGAGCCCGACGCGGGGCTCGAACCCACGAACCGCGAGATCATGACCCAAGCGAAAGTCGGATGCTTAACCGACTAAGCCACCCAGGTGCCCCTGAATTACTTTTAATGAGTAATACTTTCTCCCCTTTTCTCTAAAGGTCTCAAACGTGACAAAAGCTTTATTTTATGGAATGACCTTTCAAAGACGAGAATGACTACTTGCAATTAAGAATGAGCAAAAATGGTATTCTAAAGCTGGTTCATAGCTTAAAAAATAATAATGGGCAATGGCCTATTGAAAAATAGGACTTACCCCATGTTACTGTGTTTTTAATCTTCCCTTCCCTTCCCTTCTTTCTGTAATTTTCTTGTAATTTTTATTTGAAGAGCAGAGAGAGAGAGAAGAGAGAGAATCCCAAATAGGCTCTAATCTCAGCGCAGCGCCCCATGCGGGTCTCCATCTCACAACTGAGATTATGACCTGAAATGAAATTGAGTCTGAGGCTTAACTAACTGAGCCATCCAGTTGCCCGCGAAGGCACCTTTCCATTGCATATCCTTGTGTTCAGTTGTTCCTCTGGACAGGGCCTAGAAGTAGCAAAGGTCCTGGAAAGTCACCCCGGAAGACCATAGCTACCTGTTTCCCTAGCCTTTCTTTTGAAGGTTTTACCACTCAGGCAATTGCTCTGCCTTTCTGGAAATGTAAATTGGTTGAGTCACTGCAGAAAACAGTGTGGACTTTCCTCAAAAAAAAAAATTAAAAATTAAAAAAAAAAAAAGGGTGCCTGGGTGGTTCAGTTGGTTAAGCATCTAACTCTTGAAATTGGCTCAGGTTATGATCCCAGGATCCTGGGATAGAGCCCTGCATTTGGCTCTGCCCTGAGCGTGAAGCCTGCTTACGACTCTCTCTGTCCTCCTTTTTGCCCCTCTCCTGTACTCACATGCATTCTCTCTCTCTCTCTCTCTAAAAGAAAAATAAAAAATTAAAAGTTGAACTACTTTATGATCCAGAGATCCCACTTCTGGGCATATACTCAAAGGAAATGAAAACAGGTTCTGGAAGAGATATTTGGACTCCCATATTTATTGCAGCATTATTCACAATGGCCAAGATATTGAAACAACTTAAGTGTCCATGAGTGGATAAAGGAGTCGTGATAACTGTATATATATTATATGTATATATACGCACATATATGTATATATATACCCGTATATATGTATATATATGCATATGTGTATGGATATATATATATTCACCCACACAAAATGAAGTATTCAGCCATGAGAAAGAAGGAAATCTTTCCATTTGTAATCACATGGATGGACCTTGAGGGCATTATGCTAAATGAGATAAGTCAGAAAAAGACAAATGCTGTATGATAACATTAATATGTGAAATCTAAAAAAGCTGGACTAATAAAAACAGAGTAGACAGGTAGTTATCAGAGGCCAGGGCATAGGGGAATTGGAGACACACAGTTTAAGGGTACCAAGGTGGACCCTGGAGAGAAGTAAGTCCTTGAGATCTAATGGATTGCATAAAGATTACATACAACAATAGCGTAATATAAATTTCAAAGTCGTTAAGAGACTAGGTCTTAATTGTCCCCACCATATAATTCTGTGAAATGATAGAGATGTTACCTAAAGCTGTAGTGGTAATCATATGGCAATGTGCAATTGTATCAAATCAACATGTGTTGGACCTTAAGCTTACCCAATGTTCTATGTTAACTATATATCAATAAAAACAATCTTTAAAAAATACTGTGTTTAAAACACAAATGCATCGCGAATTATAATCAACTCATTTTCAATACTTGGAGACCGAGGTTGAACATGTGGAGGTTCTCACTGCCTCAAATTTAGATTTTTCTCCTGCCCTGGCTTCTAACTCGTGGCAGGACCTTAGATAAGTCACTTCTGAGGTTCCCGTTACAAACATGAACATATTGATTGTGATTCCCCTTTCTCCCCTCCCCTCCAGATCCCTGTGATCCATACCTGAGTGGTTTGAACTTGTCCAGGCTCCTCCCTCTCACCTGTAAATACACTCTGCATTCTGCCTGAAACATCAAAACAGCTGAAAGAGTTTATATAAGATTTTTAAGAATATTAAATGTGTGCTCAATTAGGACCATATATTCATTTAGAAAATCCTTCCCACATTTTGCCTGTATACCCTTAGGAAAATGAACTCATCCCTTTCTTTTCTCTCCCTTTCTTTATAGTAACTGACTCCTTGGCTAGGCATATGCCTATTTAGAAAATAACATTTATATTTCTTGCAGCCCTTGCAGCTATGTGTGCCAGTGTGATAATGTTCTTACCAATGGGACTTAGGCAGAAGAATCATGCGGCAGACGCAGGGAGCTTTTTAATTTAATTTATCTTTTCCCTGAAGGAAGTGCTGTTCGGCACACTGTGCCCTACTTTATTCTTTCCTTTTTAATGTGTTCCGGTGACTGGAATGAGCCTGCAAGCTTGCCCATTTGAAGATGAAGCCCCCACCTCCCGATGCTGAAAGGAGTCTGAGTTGCTGAGAACTTCACAGAGTGAAGCCATCATCACAACTGTAGGCAGCACTGTTCATTTAGGAAAACTCAACTTGAATCTTGTTGTGGTTAATTTAGCTTTTTCCCTTCCCTAAAATAACATGCCATCATTCCCTTGGCACTACTTCTGGTTTTCCCTCACCTCTGTAGGATCCTACCACTTTTCTATCTTTATAAATCAGGAGACCACGTTGTAGATCAAGTGAACCTGGGAGTGTTTTTACTCTTTCTCTCTCTTCTCATTCAGCCCATCAGCAAGTCCTGTTTAACCTTCATAGCAGTTACAGAAATCACCCTCTTCTTGTTTGAACCTGGTCAGAGCCATCATCATCTGTTCTGTGGGTTGCCACAATTACCCCCCAATTGGTCTCCCTGTTTCCACCTTTTCCCCCTTCATCCGAAAACCCAGAGGGAGACTATTTGAAATAAGCTAGATCACTTTGACCCTCTGCTCAAACACTGAAAATGAACCCTATCTGGCTTGGTAAACTGCAGAGTCCTTATGTCGATGTGCTTCAAGGCACTGGTTTTTCTGATTCGGGGTATTTATCTACTGTCTTCTCCTTGTTCTCCCTTATGATCTAATCTCTACCCACCCTGACCTGTGTGCTCTTTTCTCTGCCAGAGAACTTCTTACCCACATATACCCTCATGAAAGTTCACACCTTCCTTTCATTCCGATCTCTGCTCGAACATCAAATCATCTGAGAGATTGTTCTTTTTTTTAATTACGTAAAATATTACCCTTCCCAATACTTCATATGTCCCACGCTTTATTTCATATTCTTCAGAACACTTAACCTTACAGACATTTGCCTTTTACAATCCATCTCTCAACTCTTTCTCACAGACTCTAGGACTTGTTTTGTTTACTGATGTAGCTATGACATCTAAAACAGTGCTTTTCACATATATGGCACTCACTCAAAAAAATATTAGTGGAATGAATGAATTATTGGATGAGAAGAGGAGAATGGAATGTCTACTTTTGAATCATGACTCATACTTTCTAACTAGAAGTCTTGAGTGATTAACTTACCTCTGATCCTCTCTTAGCAGGCATACTAATATTTACCTGAGGGTGTTGGAGTAAGGCTTAAATAAATGATCCTAGTTAAAAAAAAAAAAAAAAAAAGCCTAGCACAATGCCCTTTACAGAGATGGATTCACTAAAAGTTTGATGAATCACTGAATGCTGAAAAAAAAAATGTAACCAAAGTTATCTAATGATCTGGAGGGAAAGTATCTTACAAGATTTTCCAAGCTAATGATATGAGTAAATTCAGGTAATCTTCAAGCATTAAATAGAATTTACAATGCCTTAATTCAATTCTCCAAAGCATTAAATGTCCATGATTAAGAAATATCTGTGTTTTATAATTTGTAAAAGGAATGATATTTATTATAAATCTGAAGTGTTGACTAGAGGCTTAGTGGTCTCTGTGGCTTTTGGCCAGCCCCCTGAGAACAATCTGGATAGAAAGAGATTGGCATTTTCCAGTGGGTACCTTGTACCTCTTGAAAGGCTGGTACAGTTTTTAGCATGCAGGAAGAGCCCTTCTACTGCTTTGCTCACATGGAACATGCCTCTCCTTCAAGGGCAAACAGCGCAGACCTGAGTTCCCTTTCCATCAGAATAATCCTCAAAAAAATTAATTTGGAAACTTTCCCGTCATCCCTAACAACTAAGTTCTCAGGCTTCATTTCCTTTGGGGGACTCTTTTCTCCCTTGTTTCCTTGCCTGTATATCTCTTCTAGTCTTCCCGTCCTGTGTCCCCAGTTCTTTCCTCCATCTCAAGGCTTTCCGTTGTGCCCAAAGAAACCCATTTTTTTCTCCTTAACATCTTTAAGTGTCCCTTCTCCTTCTGTCATTACCATATAATTTCTTTTCATCTAGTGAAGACATTTGCTCCCTGAAGTTATCTCAAGTTTGTGCTGCTTAGACTTTTATACTTCATAGACCTCAGGCTGTAGGGGTAGCTTGGAGTTTCTCATCAGTTTTGTGCCATAGGACTTTGTGCGGTGACAGACGTATTCCATACCCATGTTGTCCAATGTGGTAGCTACCAGCCATCCATGCCAATGGGACACATGGAAAGTGCTTAGTGTAACTTAGGGAGTAGTTTTTTATTTCATTTTATTAATTGAAATTAAATATTCAAATGTGCTAGTGTCTACAATATTGGACATCATAATTCTTTTTTAAAATGACTTTTATTTGTTTTTGAGAGAGAGAGAGAAAGAGAGAGAGAGAGAGAGAGGGGGAGGGTCAGAGAGAGAGGGAGACAGAGAATCTGAGGCAGGCTGTAAGCACTGAGCTGTCAGCACAGAGCTGGATGTGAGGCTCGAACTCATGAACCACGAGATGACCTGAGCTGAAGCTGGACACTTAACTGACTGAGCCACCCAGCACCCCTGGACATCATAATTCTTAATCTTTTTCTTCTCTTCCCTCAAGGAAAAGGATACTGTGACTCTGAAGATACCACCCTCTACCCTTCGCCCTTGAACTAATCTGGTTAATCAGTTAATTGACTAATTCTACTCTCTGTCTTCTGGTTTGCTGTCTTGTATTCCATTCCCAGCCCTACCATCGCTCCAGGTAACTTCAGGATACCCCTGTGATATTTGTTTAACACTTGACCCTGATGCTAGCATTCTTAATATTCTCAAATTTAATATAATTCCATCTATCCCATAAGTTACTCACACCTGATTTATGAACTTCACACCATGCCACTGTCTAATCACCATGCCGTATAGCTGAGAGGAGAAATGTTAGATAACGTCCTCATTTGTCTCTTAGATGGCCATCTACTACAAAGTGTTCCCTGATGCTTGTGTTTAGGTTTATGAGAACTTCCCACTATTCATATGGTCCATAACATTGTAGCCCTTAATGGGCTTCCAACATAATGCACTGTGATACTTAACAGTACCTATTGGAACTATCCTTTGACTTCTCTGTCTTTCCACTGAAGTGAAGACAAACTTTCTCTTCATACACTGCTACAGGGCAGTCAGATGGTAGCAGACACATATATGAATGAATGATGGAGTGACTGAATGAATGGATTCATTTCATTTGCTGATGGGATGAATCACAATACTTTTATAAGCAGATTCCTTTTTTTCTTTAAAAATTTTTTTTTAAATGTTTTATTTATTTCTAGGAGAGAGAGAGAGAGAGAGAGAGACAGTGTGAGCAGGGGAGGGTCAGAGAGAGGGAGTCACAGACTGAAACAGGCTCTAGGCTCTGAGCTGGCAGTCAGCACAGAGCCCGATGCGGGGCTTGAACCCACGAACTGCGAGATCATGACCTAAGGAAAATCAGACGCTTAACCAACTAAGCCACCCAGGCGCCCCTTTTATAAGCAGATTCCTAACAACTACCTTAGATGCAGAGGAATTATGAAGAAATGATCCATCGGCTGGTAATCACCGATAGCCAGGTTGGATCACAGGTATATTAAGGTAGTCTCTTCTTGATCAGGATTTGCATTTCTAATTAGAATTTAATCTACCTAGCAGGTCAATTTTGTAGGTGATAATTAGGAATTTCTTCATAGATTTGAGCTATTGCAGCATTCTTAACAATGCAAATTTCACAGCTTTTATTAGAGAAAGCTCACACTTTGGGATTTTTGTGGTTGATTTTTTTGTTTGGTTATTTTTTAAACTACTTTCTTGAGGTACTCCTGACATAGAAAGAGCTGTATATATCGTGTCATGAATGACGAACTATAGTCAATGTCACCAATGTATCTAGCACGGTCAAAATGTTCTCTTGCCTCCCTTATTTTTATATATACAGTAAGAACACTTAACATAAGATCTACCTTCTTAGCAGGGAGTGTGGGAGGCTCAGTCAGTTGAGCATTCAACTTTTGACTTCAGCTCAGGTCATGATCTCAGGGTTGTGGGATGGAGCCCACATAGGGCTCTGTGCTGATCATGGAGCCTGCTTAAGATTCTCTCTCTCTTCTCATCTGCTCCTCTTCCCAACTTGTGCTCTGTTTCTCAAACAAAACAAAACTACCCTCTTAGCCAAGTTTTAATTTGAAACACAGTACAATACGATAACAGTTTTGTTAACTCTAAGCATCATGCTGTGAAGTTGATCTCTAGCACTTATTCATCTTGCATAACTGAAACTTTGTACTCTTTTACCAACATCTCCCCATCCCTCCAGCCACTATCAATGATCATTCTACTCTCTTCTTCTATGAATGTGTCTATTTTAGATTCTTCACATAGTGGGATCTTAGAGTATTTGTTCTTTACTGACTGGCTTATTTCATTTAGCATAATGTCTTCCAGGTTCATTCACATTGTCACAAATGGCAGGGTTTCCTTCTCTTTAAGCCTGGATAATATTTGTATGTAAATACCATATTTCCTTTATTCATTCTCTGAGGACCATTTAGGTTGTTTCCATGTCTTGGCTATTGTGAATAATACTGCAATGAACATGGGGGTAAAGATCATTCTTTGAGATAGTGATTCATTCCTTTGGATACGTACTCCCAAGTGGGATTGGTGGATCATATGAATCAATTGGTGGTTCTATATTTACTATTTTGAGGAATCTTCACTGCTTTCTATAGTAGCTCTTCCAATTTTATTCTTATCAACAGTGCACAAGGTTTTTCATTTCTCTACATTCTTGCCAGCACCTTGCCAACACTGTTTCATGTACCTATTGAACACTTGTATGTCTTCTCTGGAGAAAGTCTATTCCGTGCTTTGCCCATTTTTTTTTTTTTTTATTATTGAGCTGTTTGGTCTTTCTTTGTTTTATGTCCTATTGAATTGTGTGACTTCTTTATATAGTTCAGATGTTAACTGTCAGATACATTATTTGTAAATATTTCCTCACTTCTGTAGGCTACCTTCTCACTCTGCTGATTGTTTCTTTTGCCAGTTTTTAAATTGAGTGTAATTCCATTTGCCTTGTTGCTGTTGTTGTTGCCTGAGTTTTTGGTCTCCTATCCAAAACAGTGTTCTAATTGATTGTTTTTGCTTAATCAAGCACAGTTGGAATAATGCCTCATTCCTACCAGAAATTTGATGAGCTTTCTGTGAAGGAGAACAAAATCACATTTTGGATGATAGTTGCAATATCTGTCATTCAATTGCTCTACTTTTACATTATTAATGTTTAAGTTTTTTTCTTTCTCTTTCGTCTGAAAGAAGAAAATCACATGCTTCAGTTCTGCATTCTGTGGCACTAAAATAGGCACTCCGTTTCTTCCAGTGTCTTCTCTACTCTTACATTTTATGGATAGTGTGTGTTTTGAAGTTCTTTGGAAGAACTTCATATACCATATTATAAATGGTATAATTTAAAATATTTTAACATAGAAGTCTCTCATCCATCCCCAGGAGAAAAACGAAATCTTTTCAATCTGTAAGAGTTTCTTAAGAAACTTTGAAGATTACTTTTGTTCTCTATACATAGTTATTACTATATTTTAAAAGGAAACCCAATGATTTATCTTCAATCCTAGCGCCATTGTTTTTGAATACCATCTTTATCAAGTAATAAGAATAGCAGATCATAATAGCTTAGCATTTTGAGTGTTAATGTCTGTTAAATGGTCTACATAACTTGCCTAACTTAATAGTTGAATATTTATATAAGCATTTTCAGATAAGGAGCTGCAAGCATAGGAGTTTAAGTAACTTTGGTCAATAATAAAAAAAATTACATTTTTGTTGTGAATTCGTTCAACATGTTTCGAGTGCACATGCCATTAACCACTGAACAATATTGCCCTGCTCCTAAAGGCTTCTATACGCAGTTATATAAATCTCAGATGTCTTTTCCTTCTGGTATAAATATTACATTATTTTGATTGCCATTGATTTATAGACTATGAAGCTGGAAATCTGGTGTAGCAAGTCTTCTTTCATTGCTTTTCATTATTTTATTATTATATGTTATTCATTAACTGTATATTATCCATATACTAATTTTGAATCAGAGTGTCAGGATTCATAATACTCCATAAGGAGTCTGATTAGTACTATACTGAATTTATGATGGTTTTAGGAAAAATACTTTTGTGTATAATATTGAAGTTTCATATATACCAATATGGTATGTCTCTTTATGAAGACATTTTATATGCCTCTCATAAAGTTTTATACTCTTCTTTATTTAGATTTTCAATATTTCCTGATGTTCAATATTCTCTGTTTCAAAGAATTCAGTAATGTTTTTGCTATTTGGAATGGCATAATTTTTTTAAAAAAACCTCAATATTAAAATATGTTCTTGATAGTCTATAAAGACTATTTCTTTTTAGATTTAATTTCGAAATAATGTTAGATTTAAATAAATTGATATCCTGTATCCCCTTCGGCCACCTTCCCTTAATGTGAGCACATGTGTATTAATGGTATAATGAAAGAAACTAGGAAATTAATATTCATGCAAACACTATCAAATGAAATAAAGGTGTTATTTGGATTTCACCTGCTGTTAAGATCGTTTTTGTGTTCCAGGATCTCACATAGAAATTTAGTTTCCTACTTCAATATGTGACATTTGTTCAGTTTGTCTTTGTCTTTCATAACTTTGGCATTTTTAGAGTACTGGACACCTTTTTAGGTTTTATATTTTTTAGACTTTCTCTCAGTTAAGGTTTGCCTGATATATCTTTTTCATGATTAAACAGACATTATGTCTTTTTTAAAGAATATTCCAGGAGTGACGTGTCCTTTTTAGTATTGAAAACTTTTTGTTACTTAATGTTTTTTAATTTTTGAAAGTGGGGGTGGGCAGAGAGAGAGATAGAGACACAGGAGCTGAAGCAGGCTAAAGGCTCTGAGCTGTCAGGACAGAGCCCAACTCAGGAACTGAACCCACCAACTGTGAGATCATGGCCTGAGCTCAAGTAGGATGCTTCACTGACTGAGCCACCCAGACGCCCCTCTTTTTTAGTATTTTATATCAGGTTACACAGTGTCAATGTATGTAATTACTCATATGACTCTTATCACTTGTTAAAAGTGGTGGGTTTCTCCAGTGTAAATTTCCTATTACCACCTCCCTTGTCATTAGTAAATATCTTGGGAGATATATTTTGAGACTATGCAAATACTGAGTTTTTTCTCACACTTTGGCTCTCTAATTTGACCACCCATCATGAAATCATTCCCGTAGCAATCATTAGCAGGATCTCGACTTGTAATTGTTTTTACTCCATCATTCCTCTTACCTTTGGAATTCTTCCTTAGGGAAGAGCTGTCTCCCTCCCTTGTTTGCTTATTTCCTTAAGTATTCTTATCCTTTGGAATCAATGATATTAATTTTATTCTCTGGTTTTTAATCCAGTCTTGTTATTATTTATTTTGTTGCTCAGGTTGTTCCAGTTTTGTCTCTTGGAAAATGGTCAGGTTGGCTGTGGTGCACTTTTCGACAGTTCCCCATCTTTTTTATGAGCCCTTACTTTCTGGCACAAGAGGTTCCAGAATCTCTTCATCTTCCCTGGGGAGCTCTGGTTCTGATGTTTTTGTGTTGATATTGAATTTTAAAGTATGAATCATCCACTCATCAGTTGATGGACATTTAGGTTCTGTCCATAGTTTGGATATTGCTGATAAAGCTGTTGTAAACATTGGAGTATATGTGTTACTTCAAATCTATATTTTTATATCTTGTAGGTAAATATCTAATAGTACAACTGATGGATCGTAGGGTAGTTCTATTTTTGGTTTCTTGAGGAACCTCCTTACTGTTCTCCAGAGTGGCTGCATCAGTTCACATTCCCACCAATAGCTCAAAAGTGTTCTCCTTTCTCTGCATCCTCGCCAACACCTGTTTGTTTCTTGTGTTGTTAATTTTAGCCACTCTGACAGGTGTGAAGTGATATCTCATCGTGGATTTGATTTGTATTTCCCTGATCATGAGTGATGTTAAGCATCTTTTCATGTGTCTGTTAGCCATCTGGATGGCTTCTTTGGAAAAATGTCTATTCATGTCTTCTACCCATTTCTTAACTGGGTTATTTGTTTTTTAGGTGTTGAGTTTGACAAGTTCTTTATAGATTTTGGATGCTAATCCTTTACCAGAATGTCATTTATGAATATCTTTTCTTGTTCTGTAGGCTGCCATTTAGTTTTGTTGATTGTTTCCTTTGATGTGCAAAAGATTTTTTATCTTGATGAAGTCCCAGTAGTTCATGTTGGCCTTTGTTTTCCCTGCCTTTGGCAACGTGTCTAGTAAGAAGTTGTTCCAGTTGAGGTCAAAGAGTTTGCCACCTATGTTCTCCTCTAGTGTTCTGAAGGTTTTCTGTCTCACATTTAGGTCTTATATCCATTTTGAATTTACTTTTGTAAATAATAAATTTCCAGGTTCAGTTTCATTCTTCTGCATGTCACTGTCCTGTTTTCCCTGAATCATTTGTTGAAGAGAATGTCTTTTTCCTGTTGGACATTCTTTCCTACTTTGTCAAAGACTAGTTGACCATATAGTTGTAGGTCTGTTTCTGGGTTCTCTATTCTGTTCCATTGGTCTATGTGTCTGTTTTTGTGCCAGACAGTATACTGTCTTGATGACTACAGATTTGTAACATAGATTGAGGTTTGGAATCATGGTGCCTTCAGTGCTGTTTCTCTTTTTCAGGATTGCTTTGGCTACTGGGGTCTTTTGTGGTTCCATACAAATTTTAGTATTGTTTGTTCTAGCTCTGTGAAAAAGGCTAGTGGTAGTTTGATAGGGATTGTGTTAAATGTGTAGAGTGCTTTGGGTAGTATAGACATTTATTCTTCCAATCCATGTAGATGGATACAGAAGATGAGATATGTATATATATTCATATTCATATATATATATATATATATATATATATATATATATATATATATATATATATAATTGAATATTACTCAGCCATCAAAAAGAATGAAATATTGCCATTTTCAGTGATGTCTATGGAGCTAGAATGTATTATACTAAGCAAAATAAGTCAATCATAGAAAGGTGGATACCATATGATTTCACTCATATGTGGAATTTAATAAACAAAGCAGATGAACATATGGGAAGGGGGAGACAGAGAAGAGAGGGAAACAAACCCTGAATGGTGGAGAATAAACTATGGTTTGATGGAGGGAGGTGGGTGGGAGATGAGCTAGGTGGGTAATGGGTACTAAGGAGGGCACTTGTGATGAACACTGGGTTTTATACATAAGTGATGAGTCACGGAGTTCTATTCTTGAAACCTATATTACACTGCAGGTAACAAATTGAAAGAGGGAAAACAGATAATATTTTTAGATAAAATAAATTATGAATAATAATGTATGAATTAAAAAATTAAAAATCCAGCAGAATATTCTCTATTCTGAAGTATATTGGAAAATATCCCCCTAAATGTTTTTCATCTTATTCTCAGGTTATCATTGTATGTCTCTATTTCTATTTTATAGATAATTTAAGAACATTGGTGGGATATTTTTCAATGACCTAGATCACACAGCTAGGGAATGGCAAAACCTTGGGATTGGTCCCATTCTTCAGACTCCAGTATTCATGTTTTCTGTCCATATCACTGAGCCTATCATAGGAGGAGACAGGTAGCATTTGCTTATCAGGGTGTTAAGCACATAAGGCTTTGTCCTTTATTTTTTAAAAAAATTTAAATGTTTTACTTATTTCTGAGAGAGAGAGAGGCAGCATGAGCAGGGGAGGGTCAGAGAGAAAGGGAGACACAGAATCCAAAGCAGGCTCCAGGCTCTGAGCTAGCTGTCATCATAGAGCCCTATGTGGGGCTCGAACCCACAAACTGTGAGATCATGACCTGAGCCAAAGTCAGACACTTAACTGACTGAGCCACCCAGGCGCCCCTGGCTCTGTTCTTTTTAAACCATGGCATTTGTAGCTTTTATAGCTTTCCTGAAATCTCCTGTTAGGCAGCCCTGACACCACATTCACTGTTCAAGGTCATATCTGGAAATGAGATTCATACTCAAGTTCACCCTGATATAAATAATACTCTACTCTGCCATTCTTAAAACATGAGTGATCTTATAAGACATTAAACTCAAACTCTTTTTTGATAAAAACAATACTAGTTAATGGTATCAGAAAGCTTATAATTTTGTATATACTTTGGTCAGTTGATAACTTAAAAAAATGTATGTGTATATGAATGTATATGGATACATACATTCTTTGCTTAACTTATGGATACAAATGGAACCCTTTTGTCTCTGGCTGTATATTATCTTGTTAATTTCAAAATAATAGCAAAATGGTTAGTTCAGTGCTAAAGAACTATGAGTAAGGGAACACAGAGAGATACACAAATTTATTGTGGCTCTTAATTATTATCTGAATCTATAATAGTTCCTGCCCTGGCAAGTGCGAGTTTTTTGCAGGGACAATTTTTGTACTGTCTCATTCTCTCTAGAAATTTCACAGAAATGGCTCCAAATGGGAGAAAATAATCAGTTCTATAACTTGTCACATCTCTCAGAAATACAAAATCCCAATGTACTTCAACAGCAGCATGAGCTTTGAAGCATGACATTTGCCTCAGATTTTGTAAGCGACTGAATGTTTTTTTTTTTTTTTTGGATTGCTCATCATTGAAATAGCTTTGATAAACTTGATTAATGAAGCTAGTGCAAGGATTGAGTCGGATCGTGTTGGTAAAGCCGTCAGCACACTGTTGGCAGGGCTGAACTTCTCTGTTACTGGTGGGAATAGTGGATGGCTTTATCATGAGAGTCATGAAAATTGTTGACATGACTAATATAATATTGAGATCAATTACAGTATCCCATGTATGTACCTGTCTGTATTCTGGAATTTGTTTTTTTTTTTTTTTTTTTTTCATTTCTTATAAAACAAGTTTGGCTGACTCGATGCAGCTACAGTCAGAGACATCTCTGCAAGCATTTTGCTAAGACCTGAACTCGGGGACTATGATCCTGGCAATGATTGAAGAAAAGGACAAGAACCCACTTCACTCAGCAATGCTTTATAACACAGTCTCAGAGAGGACAATTGCCTTCCCCACGACAGTTTTATTATTACAGCTTTCATCTGAACAGGCAGAATAAATACAACATACATAAGATGTGCTCCAGATAGGCCAGCAAATATTACACTGACTTCTGACACAGGAAACACAGCTCCCTTGAATGTAATATTGTCACGTTTGTTTTGTGTTTTGGAGAACTAGTGAGGATATTGAGCACATACCTGATTAAGTAGTGTTAATCATCTGTTAAACTACATTCATATGAAGCAGCCTGTTTTTCCACTCTCCAAATCTTGTTTTCTTCTTTTTTAAATTTATTATTTCGTATTACTTTTGAGAAAGAGAGAGAGAGAGAGCGCATGGAGGGGCAGAGAGAGAGGGAGAGAGAATCCCAAGCAGGTTCTGCACCACCAGCACACAAGTATATGTTGAGCTTGAACTCACCAAGCATGAAATCATGACCTGAGCTGAAACCAAGAGTCAGACATTTCCCCAAGATCTTATACTCTTTCTATTTCCCATACAAACATTCAAGTTTCAGATTAATTGTTCTAAGGTACATAGGGCTTCCAGATGAGATTAGAAAGCATGCTGAAGTCTGCCTTAAGATATTTGCGTTAAAAACATATAAACTCTCGGGGCGCCTGGGTGGCTTAGTCGGTTAAGCGTCCGACTTTCGCTTGGGTCATGATCTCGCGATTCGTGGGTTCGAGCCCCGCGTCGAGCTCTGTGCTGACCGCCAGCTCAGAGCTTGGAGCCTGTTTCAGTCTGTGACTCCCTCTCTCTCTGACCTCCCCTGCTCACGCTGTCTCTCTCTCTCCTAGAAATAAATAAAACATTAAAAAAAAAAAGACTTTTAAAAAAAAACAAACATATAAACTCTTCTATTTTTGAAGCACTAAAGGAACACTTTTTGTTGAAGGAAAAAGTTAAAACAAAAATAAAATTATATACTTATTCCAGCTTCATTTGTTCACATCTTCAATTCTACCCTAAGGATATAATCCTAGAATGAAAGCTGCTGATTTTAAGGATATGCATTTTGAAACATATTCGTTACTTGGATAATCTTTGAGCTCTGAGTTGGATCTGTCTGAGTTGGTATTCTGCCTTGTTACCAACCGTTTAGATAAATTACTAAACTTCTCTGTGCTCCATTCATTCATTCAATGGATATTTAGTGGAGTGTCACCTATGGGCCATGCATCATTCTAAGTTCTGGGGACACAGCCAGCATTCTATAAAAATGATTAAAATCTGTGCCCAAGTATACATATTAGATAAAAATCAAAAAATTATAAGTTCATGTGGGTCAGATCAGGTGTCATAGGGATCTGAGTATGTGTGTGTATACATATACATATATATGTAGAGAGAGTTAGAGACAGAGACAGAGACACAGAGATTTATGTTTAAAGAACTGGCTCATCCAGTTAACAAAGACTGCCAAGTCCAAAATTCACAGATTCAAGACCCAGAGAAAAACTGATGCTATTGTTTGAATCCAAGCACCATCAGGACAAGAAGATTCCTTCTGTTTGAAATGGGAACTTAGTCTTTTTCTTAAGGCTTTCAACTGAATGAACAAAGCCCACCCACAATATGGGCGGTAATCTGCTTTACTCAAAGTCCACTGATTTAAACGTTAATCTTATTTAAACAATACCTTCAGCATGTTTGACCAAATGTCTGAGCCCTCTGGCCTAGCCAAGTTGACACATAAATTTAACCATCACAAGTTCACCCCTTGTCAATGTGGCACGGGGACACATCACCCTAAAACATACTTAATCTCTGAGTAAACACAGTAGCATAGTAATACTTCTACCTAACACGATGTAGTGATACTGCATATAATATAAAATAGACTAACCCTTTTCCAGGGGAGGAAACACAGTCTTTGGGTGATGTTGATTCTTTTCCTTGATATCCTGTAACTTAAACACTATACTATCAGGTTAATATGTATTTTGTTATATGACGAGGGGATAAGATAGGGAGGAAAACAAAGATATGTACTTAAAACATACACACATGTTCCTAACAAAATAAGAACGATATGCACATGACAATTGAAGTGCTCATTTCCATAACTGGTCACATGATTGTAGGTGGTCTTTACAACTACCTTCTTCTACTACACATTTCACGTGTCCTTTGCCCTCAGCAAGCACTTTAGCTGGTTGTGGCTCTCAACTGGTGAAGAAAAGGTTGAAACAAAACAAAACCAAATAAAATAAAATAAAAATATGCTTATCCTGACCTAGTTTGCCTACATACTTCTTTCCATAATAAGGATATAATCCTACAAATAAAGTTGCTGGTTTTAGGGAATTCAAACTCTCATTCCTAAAGAGTTTGGGCCATAAGTAGTTCTGCCTGAAAGGTGTTGTTGTAGTTTTCCTTGACTTTAATTACAAGGCACGGCAATGCTAAGGGAGTTGCCTTAAGGGATCTTTTGTATTGCAAACATACGATTCCTTACTTCCATTTTGGATTTGCAGTCCAGTCTCCCTTTACTAATTATGAATCACACCTTTGCCCATGATTCAGAGACACGAGGAACTTACAATAGCCAGGAGGCCCTATTAACTTCTAGTTCAAATGAATCATTGTTTTTTTCTGGAAGAAGACTTGTTCCCTTTAGAACGAAGACATCTAGGGCAACAGAAAATAAGTCTGTGGTGACAGATGCAATGGTTTTGCTGGTGTGCTACTCGAGGTAATACAGATTGGTGTCATTCCTCTTTCTACCCATTGATTCCTGGACCCGTGAATCCTGGCTACGAGAGAAATAACACCATACACTGGATGCTGGTAGAGCCTATACAAACTTCTGGAGAGGCTTATCTCAGCCCTTGCCCAAGGTATTAGTACTTGTCTGGCACTGTCATCAGGTCTTCACTGTTCTATCAAGGCAACTGCTTTGAACATGGTAACACCAGTGAATTCCACAATCATGAGCCCTTGGCTGTACTCCCTTTGCTGTGAAGTGATTGCCTTGATTGTAAACAATGCAGTGTGAAATGTGACGGTTGACAAGACATTCTATAAGTTCATTGGTGGCAGTTTGGGCAGAAGCATTGCATGCAAGGAAGGCAAATGCATATTTGAATTCAATGTCTATTCCAGGTAAGAACTAAATGTTGCTCTTTTGATGAAGGAAGCACTCCACCAGCTTGCTGGTGATTGCCCCAGGGATTGGTGCCCCATGAGGAGCTCAGGATCAGTTTCTGCTGTTGGCAGTTTGGGAACTCAGCAGTGGCTGTAGCAAGGATGGACGCGATGGTTAGATATCATCTTAATGGGTGTCTATATTGCTCCCGTCCCTTCTGCACAGGCTAAATAAGCAAGTTGAATGGGGACTGGATCAACTTAAAGACTGTTGCATCATAGTTAATCCAGGAATGTGGTCTTGCTTTTGGTTTACTATTTTCTTAGGTAGAAGCAACTTTAGTCTGTTCCTCTTGGCCTTTATTACCATAATGACCCTTATCCCACATTACAGAAGGTAGCCTGCTTTACTCCAAGTCTACTGATTTAAATGTTCATTTCTGGGGCGCCTGGGTGGCTTAGTCGGTTGAGCGTCCGACTTTCGCTTGGGTCATGATCTCGCGGTTCGTGGGTTCGAGCCCCGCCTCGGGCTCTGTGCTGACTGCCAGCTCAGTGCCTGGAGCCTGTTTCAGTCTGTGACTCCCTCTCTCTGACCCTCCCCTGTTCACGCTGTCTCTCTCTCTCTCCTAGAAATAAATAAAACATAAAAAAATAAATAAATAAATGTTCATTTCTTCTAAATTATACCTTCACAGTAACATCTAGAATAGTATTTGGCTAACTAACTGGATACCACAGCCTCACTAAGCTGACACATAGAATTAACTATCGCACAATAAGACAAAATAAGGCTACTTCATACTTCTATTGAAGGTAAGGCAAAAATTAGGTCAATGTGCCACCCATAAAATATCAAACATGTCCTTTCTTAGCCAAAATGAGTGACCACTGACTACTTCTTTTAATACAGAATCATCGTTTTCTTTCTCTATGCATAAGATCCATTGAGATATCCAACCACTGAATGTCCATTGCTTTCTGAAAGTACCTGATCTAGAACAAACCCCTATTTCTTTAGATGCTCAACCAAAGTCTAAATCTCATAATAGGTTTTGATACCCACTTAATGAAATGGTCACATGATTCCCATGATATATGTTCAATATGTGCAAGGAGTCGTAAAAATAACTTGTTCAACTGTGGATATAGTCCTTTGGTCACTCTTTGGCTCTAAGGCATTGATATGGAAAATACTGTCCTATAAATTCACATATTTGGTGGATTGTAAATAAAAGATGTATCAGGATATAGTCTGTGATTTACAAATAGTCCAGTATAGTCTGTTTAAAAGGTGTCACGTAATAGTGGTGAGGAAATGCCAGTGAAGGGGGTAGACTTGGTACCCCATGTCTAAACATCTATATTGTATCTTAAGAAAAAAGGAAGCCAGACAGAACTTTAAGTAGCATCAGAATCAGGTTTTTGAAACACTGAGACACCTGATGTTAGTCACTTTCCATCTGTATTAGGTTAGCCTCCTCAGGACTGGTTATCTGATATGAAACATGGAGGCCATCACTTTAGTTTTTATAAAGAAAAGCTGAGCCTAGTCAGAAAGCCTATGCTCCTTTAAATCCATATGGATGAAAGTTTGACCAGCCGGAAGAGAGTGGGGCAGTGTGGGTTGACTGCATGATACCATTTCTTCTTTCAGAGAGTGAAAACTGAATAGATGAAGAACACTTCCATACAGTCCATAATGATGGAATATCAAGTTATTGGCAGAAAGGGAGCATTAAAACAATAGATCTTATTTAAGCAAGAAAAGTAAATTTCCAAAAATTAAGGGTATGCGCTTCATAAGAATATTTTCTTACTTTCTTTCACACATTCCAGATTTTATGCTTGATCTTCTTAATCCTTACAAATGCCTTTTTTATTTCATTACATTCTCTTTCTTTCCAATTGAGGATGAAAGAAAGAGGGCCAGCCTTTATTTTCACTACTGATCAATCAAGAAAAATAAATAACTCTAAAGGGGCACCTGGGTGGCTCAGTTGGTTAAAGCACCCGACCCTTGGTTTTGGCTCAGGTCATGATCTCACATGTTATGAGTTTGAGTCTCATATTGGTCTATGTGCTGACAGTGCAAAGCCTGTTTTGGATTCTCTCTCTCTCCCTCTCTCTCTGCCCCTTCCCTGTTCTCACTCTGTCTCTCTTTCAAAATAAATAAATAAACATTAAAAAAAAGAAAGAAATGTTCAAAAGTATTACATTTAGAAAGTTGTCATATTATTTTATAGAATGGACAATTAGAATTAAATATGCTATATACTTTTACATTATCTTTTATTTGAGTATAGATGCTACACAATGTCATATTAGTTTCAAGTGCACAACATAGTGATTTGACATCTGTGTACGTTAAGCTGTGGTCATCATAAGTTACCATCTGTCACCGTACAACATTATTACAATACTATTGACCATAGTCTCTATGTTGTGCCTTTTATTGTCATGAGTTATTCCTTCCATAACCCAAAGACTGTTTCTTCTACTCCCCTTAACCCACTTTGCCCTCCCTCATGTAACCATCAGTTTGTTCTCTATATTTAGAGATCTGATTCTATTTTTGTTTGTTTGTTTATTCCTTTGTTTTTTCAGATTCCACATCTGAATGAAGTCATATGACGTCCCTCTTTCTCTGACTGACTTATTTCATTTAGCCCAATACATTCTAGGCCCAACCATGTTGTCACAAATGTTGTGATCTCATCCTCTTTTATGTCTGCATGATATTCTATTGTACGCATCTAGCACAACTTCTTTATCCATTTTCCTGTGGAGGACATCTAGGCTGCTTCCATATTTTGGCTATTAAAAATAATGCTGAGAGGCGCCTGGGTGGCTTAGTCGGTTAAGCGTCCGACTTTCGCTTGGGTCATGATCTCGCGGTTTGTGGGTTCGAGCCCCGCGTCGGGCTCTGTGCTGACTGCCAGCTCGGAGCCTGGAGCCTTTTCAGAGTCTGTGTCTCCCTCTCTCTCTGACCCTCCCCTGCTCACGCTGTCTCTCTCTGTCTCTCCTAGAAATAAATAAAACATTAAAAAAAATTAAAAAAAAATAATAATGCTGCAAAAATCATAGGGATGCATATATCTTTCCAAATTAGTGTTTTCATTTTCTCGGGACAAATACTAAGTAGTGGAATTACTGAATCATGTAGTATTTCTTTTCTTAATTTTTTGAGGAACCTCCATGCCCATTTTCCATAAGGGCTGCACCAGTTTATATTTGATATACTACATATATTTCTGTGTGTATGCGTGTGTGTATTGCATAACATAAAAAATTTAAAGTTGAAACAATGAAAAAGCTAGTATATACATATATAAATATATTTGAAGTGGGAAAGGTGACATAACTAAATATATCAAGGAGTATCTTTTAAATCACAAAAATGCATAATTCAACAGTATAATTAAAGGACAGTATACCATGACTTTCTTCCAGAGTCATGGACTTTCTTTCAGAAATGCAATGATAGAACAGTATTAGGAAATCTATGAATAAAATATATCAGATAAATGGGTTGAATGAGAAGTTATATGAAGATATATTATATATCCTGAAAAGACATTTGAATGACAATATCAGCCCTTAATAAAATATCCTAATAAAATCCATAATATGAATATCACCTTAACATGAAGAATATATGTGGCTATTGGGAAATATTATATTAATTTCTAATAGAGTCAGAAGGCCAAAGAACTGTTCTAGAGGTCTTATCCAATAGAAATATAAAAAGAAAGAAATGGTCCATGTAAATATTGGAAAAGAATATTTAACATGATCACAATTTTTAGATGATTTACATGTTTTCTAGTGGGATCCAACAAACTCTCACAAATGATAGAAAATTAGAGGAAATTTTTGAGTAAAAAATTAACATATATCAGAGTTTTGTATTTAACAGACATATAAGGAAGAACACATTTGGCAACTGTGTCAAAATAGATAAAATACCTATTAATAAATATGCAATACCGAGAAAAACTGTATTAAAAATATGTAAAATCTCTAGAAAGAAAAACCTTAAAATGCTACTATGGGATACAGAAGAAAATATAAACAAATGGAAATGTAGAGCATGAACAAAATAACAAGTACGGTGAAAAAATCAATTCTCTCTAATTTACAATTATCACAAAACCCACAAAAATTGTGAGCAATTTAAAAAGTTGATAAAAAAAAAAAAAAAAAGAAACTAACAGGCATTTTACCAGAGCCTAACCTGCTGAGGTTTTATCAGATCTTGAGGGAAAGAAAATACCCAAATCCACTTCTCTCTAGACATTCTTTTCCACCTAAATTGGAGGAAAATAACTGAAAAAAGCAGGTGAAGTTCACAGTTCAGAGGCACAGTCTCACCTAAAGACAGCTCTAATCATTGGACTATAGAATGTTCCCTTATGCCCCCTACCACACACATACCACTACATAACTAAAGGCCTGTTAATCATAATTCTTTTTACTGAGTACATCATGTCCACTTTTCAGTAAAAAAATTACAGGGAATACCAATGGGCAAAAACTGCATTGAAGGGATTGAACAAACATGAACACCAGACTCAGATATGGCAGGGATATTGGAACTGTAACCTATGTAACTCTTAGAAGATAATAAAGGAGAAAACCTAGATGATTTTGGGAATGGGAATGTCTTTTAGATAAAACACTCAAGGCATTATCCATGAAACAAATACTGAATGAGCTGAACATTATTAAAATTAAAAAACAAAATCTGTGCTGTAAAAGACAAATTCTCTGTGAAGAGAATGAGAGGTCAAGTCACAGACTAGGAGTAAATAGTTGCAAAAGACACAGCTGATACAGGGCTATTATCAAAATACACAAAGTATTATTTAAAACTCAATAGTAATAAAACAAGTTACCGGACTACAGAATGGGTCAAAGACCTTAACAAACAGTTCACCAAAGGAGATATGGAGGTGACAAAAAAAAATTCTGAAACATGCCCCAGATCATATGTTATTACGGAATGTAAATTCAAACAATGAGATACCATTACACATCTACCCGAATGGTCATAACTCAGAACGCTGACATCATCAAATTCTGGTGAGGAGGTGAAGAAGCAGTAACCTTCATTCATTGGTCAGGATGCAAAACTGTGCAGCCAATTTGGAAGACAGTTGGGATGTTTTATACACAATTAAACATATGCTTACCATACCAGCAATCACAGTCTTTGGTATTTACCCAAAGTAACCAAGAACTTGTGCCCACACAAGAATCTGTGTATGGATGTTTATACTATCTTTTATTCATAATTATCAAAACTTAGAAGTAAGATGTCCTTTATAAGTTACATGGATCATTAAACTATGCTACATTCAGACAATGAGATATTTTTCAGTGTTTGAAAAATAAAGAGGGAATGAGCTATAAACCATGAAAAGACATGAAGGAAAGTTATATGCATATCGCTAAGTGAAAGAAGCAATTTGAAAAGGTTGTATGCTATATGGTTCCAACTATATGACATTCTGGAAAAAGTTAAACGGTGGAGATAAAAGATTGGTAGTCAGTAGAGGTTGGGGATAAGAAAGAATGAATACAAGGATTTTCAGGACAGTGAAAATACTCCGTATGATTCTATAGTGACAGATATGTGTCATTTGTCATTGTATGTTTGGCCAAATCCATAGAATTTACACCACCAAGAGTGAACTCTAATGCAAACTACGGACTTTGAGTGATTATGATGTGTCAGTATAGTTTCGTCAGTTGTAACAAATGTACCATTTAGGTGGGGGGTTGGCAGTTGGGAGGCTTTGCACACATTGGGGGTAAGGAGTATAAGAGCATCTTTGTGCCTCCCACCCAATTTTTTCTAAAACCTTGTCAAAATATGAAGCCTTTAAAAATGCACAATAATAATAGAAGACCTACGTTTTCAGACATTACATTTACAAAATGATAAATATTAAAAGAGAAGTTTATGAAAGCATAAACAAGCAGACTAACAGAATCAACTAGAAAGTCAAAAAACATATACAAATACAGGAATTTAGAGTATAACTGACACTTTAAATTGAAATTGGGTTAAGAGTAGGTTATTAAATAGCAACAGAGTTTTGATGTGAGAATTAAAAAAATGATATTGAGATATCATACTTTACAACAAGCATCAGATGGATGAAAGACTTCTATAGGAAACGTAATCCTAAAAGTAGTAGAAAGAAACATAATAGAAATCCTTTCATTATTTAAAGTAAGAATGATGTAAATTATAGGGAGCAAAACAGAAGCTTAACAATAATACAGTGGTAATTGCAGAATATAAGAAATGAGAATACAAAAAGATAAACAATTCTGAGAGCAGTTAATGCCCATAGAGAAGGAAGATAATTGGCTAAGTGACTTTTATTTAGGGTACATTTATTAATACCAAAGAAACAAAACAATAGAAAAGTTTATTTAGGAAAAATAACATGGGCAGAGATTTCTAATGAAGAGTTGGAATATACTTGCAGAGTAGTAAATGATTCACAAATTATACAAAATGTTACAGAAATTATGAAAGGAGGAAACCCCTAAAACTTAATTTATAGGGTAAGTGTAGTCTTGACGCATCCCACAGAAAGGTATGTAAGCCAATCACAACAACAAATAATACTAGTTAACAAAATCCAGCCCCTAGAATTAATTCAATAAAAGGATCGTTTAGTATATAAAAAGATCTTTCAAAAATGTAATTTAACATGTCCTTTAGAGGGAAAGGTCATATATGATTATCAGATGAATAAAATATTCAATTTAGCTTTTGTTTTTAAATAGCTACTTAGAAAACTAGGAAAACTTAAGAATCACTTAAAATAAGACATTATTCTACTAAGTTATGTATTTATATTGAAAGATAGAAAAAAATAATATTACTATTCCCATGTATCCTCCACACTGTAGTACAGATCCTAGCCAATAAAATAGGACAAGAAAAACTATGCATTTTAACAAAACTGCCATCAAATGCAAAAGTGCTGGGTGGCTCAGTCAGTTAAGCATTTGACTTCGGCTCAGGTCATGATCTTGTGGTTTGTGAGTTTGAGCTCCACGTTGGGCTCTGTGCTGACAGCTCAGAGCCAGGAGCCTGCTTCGGATTCTGTGTCTCCCTCCCTCTCTGCCTCTCCCCGACTTGTTCTCTGTCTCTGTGTCTCTCAAAAATAAAATAAACATTTAAAATGTCATCATGTCAAAAAGATTATCAGTTTTTAACATAGTGGTTTGACAATTCCACAGATTACACAATGCTAACCACAAAGTATTGCTACCATCCTGTCACCAGAAAATGCTTATAATATGCTTTCCAAAAGATATTAACTAATTTTATGGAGAAAATAGTTAAAATATTTTAGGGACATAGAATAACACTTAAATAGATGGAGATATGTTTTGTTTAAAGACTTAGTATCACAAAAATGGTGATTTAATCCCAAATAATATATGAATGATAGATCATTTTGGTTACATTCCCACAACAGTTTATGACAAGACTACATGGTTTTGAAGATAAATCACTAAGTAGTAGGTCGATAATTCATTCTTTTTTCACCAAGGATGAAAGGAAGAATTGAAAGGAAAGAAGTGACCAGATCAAGTATCTTTGTAAACTTCGTAGTAAAAACTCACTTGAAAAGAAGATAATGGTATTTGCTGGTAAAGAAGCCTTTACATATGCAATTCTATTTTCAGGATATCCAGGATATTCATGATAACCTGTTTATCTAGGGTATTTCTTTTGGTAAAGAACCTGTCACTTAGATCTATAGCATGGGTTTCCATGTAAACTTCTTATCCAGGTATAACTTGGAGATATTTCAGGAGTGCACACCTTGTTTACAGACCTCGTATGTTTATCTGGGACAAGATAGTGTTTTGATGCTAAATGAAGGAAATTGCATGGCATTGTAAGTTCTAGATTTCTCCTTGTTTTACCTGTACTTTGAGATTATTTGTACCCTTGGAATTAATAGTCAAGTTTGATAATGGGTAGGATTTCTGATTCATATTAGCTAATGTGGCAATTTGATCCTTTTTATTATCTCAAATACAAAATTTAACATGGGAAGTAAAATGGAAACATAGTGCATTATTTATCATTGTTATTCTTTTACTTGAGAGGGAGAGAGAGAGAGTAGGAAAGGGACAGAGGGAGCGAGAGAGAATCCCAAGCGGGCTTGACACTCCGTGAGGAGCCCGATGCAGGAGCACGACCCTGGGATCATGACCTGAGACGAAATCAAGTATTGGATGCTCAACTGACTGAGCCACCCATGCATCCCTGATTTTTTTTTTAAAGAAGAATTGTAAGTATTGACTGGCTATGCCAGAAAGCAATGCTCATTTTAAATCCATTGTAATGAAATTGGGGACTGGATGAAACCAACTCTAGAGCCACAAATGGTCCTTTAGACTATGTGTGAATCAATAACTTCGGTTCATAGAAGATACCACCCAGAGTAAAAGCTAAATCTTGGAAGGGGAGAAAATATTTGCAAGATGGCATATTTTATTTTATGCATTCGCTCACTATGAAAATTATTCACTTTGGAGATGTGATTAACAAGCTCATTTTTAGACAACACCATACTTGATGGTCTGCTTTTTTATGGTGTACATTTCTAAAACATCTTTAAGAGCATATTGGAGAGTCACATTCAATTTATTAGCACGTTAGAAAAACATCAAATGGATTTTTAAAATAATTATGATCCTTTATTTAAAATATTTATGATAAATCATTCACAATTACAAAAATAGCTCTGTGTCATGAAGTTGGAATTTTAAAAGATTTTCATTTCTCCCAAGCGGAGTGCATATCTGTGTGTTCTTTAAGGCGTACATGGTTTAGTCCCTCCGTGATATGCCGCATTTAGACGGTTTCCGTGGAGACAATTTTTGCTTAAGCTTAGGTGAGAATTTAAGTTAATTTTTTAAAGTTAATTTTAAATGAGTTGAAGGAATGGAATTTTCACAAAGTGAATGGTAACTACATTTTATCTAGCTGATCAGTTTTAAACCCCCAAGTTGTTTTTGTCTATTTAATCCATAGGTTTAATCCATAGATTTTTCTTTTTCTCCTTTTTGGCCTCTGCCTATTTTCTCCTCCACCTCCTCCCTTCTCCTCTCCTTTTATTTTTCCTCCCTCATCCCATTTCCTTGGCATTATCCTTCTGTTTCCTCCTTCTACTTCTTAATGAAAAGAATACATTTTTAAATATAAACTATAGCAAATAACTAGAAAATAATTTCACTTTTCTAGATTGAGTATGCTCATGCCTTCATTATGGTTGTCTATAGCATTTTACCATGACTGCAAATACAGATGATCACTGAGGTTATTTTTTTTGGGGGGGTAGGGAGTACTTCTCTCTTAACTCAGCCCAGAGAGAGGCTTTGGAGAGCTGCCTAGAGAGCTTGGTATGCACGCAATGGAGTTGGTGAGATACCACAGATTCAAACCGACACCCCAGTAATAGGTGAGGTCCAACAATTGCAAAACGTTCACTTGCACCAATGACAGAAGATATGTGCAAGTTTCTGATGGAGCAGAGGTGGAGAAGTTTAAAAGACTGGATCACAGACAGAAAAGGAAGTAAGCTCTGTGAGCCATGGAGCCCCAAGGGAGAGAGAGCTTGTGAAGAGGTGATACTGTAGACTGAAGGTGAGTCCTGGGTGGAGAAACAAAGAATTCCCATGTCAGAGGATTCCCAGGACAGAATCTTATAGATTCTCCTAAGAGTCTATAAAACCACCTCGCAGGAAACAGATTCAACTCTAAACATGTGCCTCAAGAGGATATGAGGCTTGGGAGTGCCTGGGTGGCTCGGTTGAGTGTGGAACTCTTGATTTCAGCTCAGATCATGATCTCATGGTTCATGGGTTCAAGTCCCCTTTCTGTCTGGCTCTGTACTGACTGCACGGAGCCCATTTGGGATTCTTTCTTTCCCTCTCTCTTTGCCCTCCCCCCATCTAAAATAAGCTTAGAAAAGAAAGAGGATTTAAGGCTCACATTTCAGAGGAGACTCACGAAGGAAGATATGTATGTATCCTTATCCTTCTCCCTTCCCAGCTCAAGAGTAAAGAAGCAAGAACTGAAGCTGGATGAAGAAGTTGGGGGACCCAGGGAAAAACAGAAAAAGGTCAAACTTGCCCCTCTGCTCAATAGACTTTCTGCCATTGGTGGCCCCGAGCTAACTGAAAGGAGAAGCTTTAACTTTAAATTATTTCGGAGGACTGGGCCTCTAAAGTATTAAACTGAGATCACTCATGTGGATAGGGACCCATGGCTTTTTTCTTTAATTACCTAGGAGTAAATCGGGAAGTGATGTTTCTTGGCTAAAAAGTCACCTACAAACAAAGGGAAAACTACAGGGAAGGTCAGAAAGAACCATGGGGTCTGAGAGACATGTGAAATCCTTTGATGCAGATTTCCTACTCTCTCTGCTTTGAGATGCCCGAGGCCCACTAAATAAACATTCCATTTCAAGCCACGCACCTTTTAGCCATCTCTAAAAAAGTGTTTATCTGTTATCTTAGAATCCAACGGTTTGCTTAGCCACCCCCTAAATTTGGGGTCCCAGTGATTTTCTGGCATTTAGGAACTCTTAAAATGTATTTATGGTAAAGTTGTTTCTACTTTGCAGATGGTGAAATATCAGGCACCGCTAAAAGGACAATTATAGTAATCTACTATTTCTATAAATATGGGCTTCTGAATAACATTTCCTTAAAGTGTTAATTTACGAACACAGTAAACATATCATATGATCAGTAGACCAGCATGTTAATGTAACACTGACAAAGTGAAGTGCACTGTTTGCACAAATTCAGAGTAAAATTCACTAGTCAACGTAAGAAAGGCCACATTTCCAGACCAATACGTTCAAATTAGTATTTGCATTATCAAAGAGTCATTGCTCTTCATAGACAAACAGCAAATCACTCAGAAAGTGTCTAACAAGGGGCACCTAGCTGGCTCACTGGGTTAAGCGCTGGAGTTCAGCTCAGTCATGTCTCACGATTCCTGGGTTTGAGCCCTGCGTCAGGTTCTGTGCTGACAGCTCAGAGCCCAGAGTCTCTTTCAGATTCCGTGTCTCCCTCTCTCTTTGCTCCTCCCTACTTGTGCTCTGTCTCTCTGTCTCATAAATAAACAAACAAAAGAACAAAATGTCTAATGAATGTGAAACACTTCACCTTTGTAGAATATATATAGTGAATAAATCAAAGTTTAGCTTGACAAAACAGCAAGCAATTTGGTAAACAACAGTTAGTGTATCATCTCTGTGTTTCCAAAGGCCTTGTTGGTATGACAAATTTTCATTCATTTTAGATGGAGAGGAAAACAAAACTAAACTAAAACTTTTGTGCACTAGATATATGAATAGTGTAGGTCTGCTCCTGTACTTCCTTATTTGATCTTTCTAAACCATGTCTCTAAGGGAGTTATTATTATTTGCCTTTGACAAACGAAGAATAATTGATCACAACAAATTCTTCAAACCTTCTTTTGCCTGATATATATGCAGATCTTAAGAAATACATCTTTAGCACCTTAAAATCCCCTTCTTCCTTGGCTTTGGAAATACTGCTCTCTCCTGGAAATTCTACCTCTCAGGGTTTCCCTTTCCTCATTCCGTCTTGCTCCTGTTCGGTGCATAGTTAAAGGCTTTCCTACAGAGGTAGGGAAGAAGAACAGAACACCTATTATCATTAATTCTACTATCATTATGCCATGGGCCTGAGCTAGTGCAATATGGCAAGAAAAAATATGAAATATATAACGACTGGAAATAATATATGTTATTTTTATCTGATAACATTGTTGTGAACAGAAAAATACAAAAAAATCAATGAACTATTAGAATTAATAAGCATAGAAGATTTACTACATGCAACTTGCTCTAAAATTAATTATAGATTGCATAAAACTATTACAATAACATCAAATCACTCAAACAAAAGAAGAGATCTAATGAAAGTTGAACAAGCCCTCTAATTTGAAAACTACAATCATGTTAAGAACTGGGGTGCCTCGGTGGTTCTGTTGGTTAAGTGTCTGACTTCTCACAGTCTGTGAGTTTGAGCCCCAGATGGGGCTCTCTGCTGTCAGTGTGGAGCCCACTTCAAATCTTCTGTTATTCTCTCTGTACCTACCCAACTCATGCTCTCTCCAAAGATAATAATATTCAAAAAAGAAAAAGAAATAATATTAAGAGAAATTAAGTAAAATCTTAATAGATGGTCATATCATATTCATAATTGGACAACTCAATATTATTAGGATGCAGCGCCCCTTAAATTGATCAATAAATTCAATGCTATCTCAATCATCATCTCAAGCAAAGCACTACTGGAAATTAGCAAATCAATTTTAAAATGCAAAATGGGATGCAAAAGCCAATGATATTCAAGGCAAACTTGAAAAAGTAGACCAATTCTGGAATGGTTACACTACAGTATATTACAGATTAATTAACAACCAAAATTGTCACACCCTTTTTTGCCCAATTAATTCTCACTAAACTTCCTAAGCTTAAATTCCAGCCTTTTTAAGACCTCCAAATAATTTGATACCATAATCCTATATTTTCCCCTGTGCCATTAATCATTCTTTTATAATGTCATTTATTATTTGTAACGTTTAAAATTATAAATATTTCGGGGCGCCTGGTTGGCTTAGTCGGTTAAGCGTCTGACTTTCGCTTAGGTCATGATCTCACAGTTCGTGGGTTCGAGCCCCGCGTCGGGCTCTATGCTGACTGCCAGCTCAGAGCCTGGAGCCTGTTTTGGAGTCTGTGACTCCCTCTCTCTCTGACCCTCCTCTTCTCACGCTGTCTCTCTCTCTCTCCTGGAAATAAATAAAACATTAAAAAATAAAATTATAAATATTTCAAACATATAGAATATTTTGTAATATGAGTACCAGTATCCATTAACCAGATTTAACAAGTATTCATATGTGTTAATACTAATTTTAACAGAATACTGTTTTCTAATGATCATTTACATGTAATCATTACACCTTTACATGTATGTGTCTGTATATAATCACATCTAGTGAGGGGAGTCTAAAGACGATGTTGACCTCCTACAATCCACAATACTTCCCATTGAACAAAGACTTCTGTAGCAAAAAATGGCAATAGTGCTGTTCAGACACCTTGACATATGGACACATATCCTCCAATTTCATTCCTCCTTTGCTCACTAGCTAGGAATAGCCATGCTTCTGAAGGTAATGTGTACATTCATTAGTTTAAAATATTTCATATTGGGGCACCTGGGTGGCTTAGTTGGTTAAGCGTCCGACTTTCGCTTAGGTCATGATCTCGCGGTTCGTGGTTTCAAGACCCGAGTCGGGCTCTGTGCTGACTGCCAGCTCAGAGCCTGGAGCCTGTTTCAGTCTGTGACTTCCTCTCTCTCTGACCCTTCCCTGCTCACGCTGTCTCTCTCTCTCTCTCCTAGAAATAAATAAAAATATTTAAAAAATAAAATATTTCATATTTATATTCTTGGGGTGCCTGGGTGGCTCAGTCAGTTGAGCACCGCACTCTTGATTTTGGCTCAGAGGATGATCTCACAGCTTGTGAGATTGAACCCTGTATCAGGCTCTGCATTGATGGCGTGGAGCCTCTATGGGATTCTCTCTGCACTTCTTCTGGTCCTTCTCTCCCCCTCTCTCTCTCACGTGTGCATGCACACTCTCTCTGATTCTCTCTCTCTCTAAATAAATAAACTTTATGTACATAGATAGATGATAGATAGATAGATAGATAGATAGATAGATAGATAGATAGATAAGATAGATAGATAGATAGATAGATAGATAGATAGATAGATAGATAGATAGATAGATAGAATACCTGTATTCGTTGCTGGATCACGAGACCTTTGAGGGCTGGGAATGTGTCTCCCTGTGTCTTTGGTCTACTCCAGCATCTAACATACAGCATCTAACATAACATCTGTGTTTTAGGCCTGTATGTCTAATATATTTTTATCTGACTGTCTAGATTTTTAATATATTTTTCAGATTCCATTTTAATGTATTTGTTGGCATCCTGACTTCATTTTTTTTTTTTTGTATAATTGCTACATATTCTTATGTCTTTTCTGGGAATTGCACTATGCGTGACTTTACAGTCTATAGTTAACATTGCACCACTTCAAAATGTAGAAACCTTCTATAGGACTATGCAAGTCCCCTTGACCGCCTCCGGTGTAATTCACATTATAGTTTTCCATTTACATTATATCTACATATACTGAAATACCAAGCAGGCAAGTTTTGCTCTAAATGGTCATACCTATATTAAAGAATTTAAGAAAAAATATTTTCTAGTTACCTAGATATTTCCACTTCTATTATTCTTTATTCTTGAAGATCCAGGTTTCTCTTTAGTATTATTTCTCTTAAGCCTAAAGAAGTTCCATGAATATTTTTTTATAGAGCATATATGCTGGCAAACAAGGTTCTGCTACTTTCCCTTCATTTGAGAATCTTTTTAATCTTCATGCCCCATGACCATTTCTTCTTGAATATCTGACTCCTGTTCACCACAGTGGAATGGTGATTTCCTTTTCCCCCAGATTTTTTGTAACCTACTAATGACTTCTTATAGATGTTTCTTCTGCTTGGATATAAGATCTTTGAGAATAGAGTCATAGTCTACTTTCTCTTTATGTCTCTGTTGCTTGATACAGTGTCTGATAATTATGTGGAACTCAAAATATGTTTGCTAAGGAGTGTGAATGAGGCTTTGACAATTAAGGTACTTCTAACATCAAGGTCTAGGATATTCTACCAAGCCAGTTTATGTTTATTTAAGATTTTCCAAAAAAAAAAAAAAAACTACTTTATTTGCTAGAATTTGCTAGAATATAAACATGCAACACACACACAAACATACATATACTGCTCCCCCCATTACTGCATACTCCCTAAGTGGATGTTCTAGAATTCTTCTGGCCTGAGAAAATTTTTTTCCCAGAAAATTTCCCACGCTTTTTACCTCATTCCAACTGATGGCTTTATTATTACCATCTTTACAAAGACATGGGATGTTGAACATGTGCTCTCATTTTGACCTTTTTCCTTATCTCTCCTGCCATATAATGCTTGCTGCAAAAAGACGGCCCATTGAAGATTTCCTGGTAGTGAATAGTACCAGGGAATCTTAAAAATAAGGGAAATTGATATTCTCTAATATCTAGCTGTAAATAATGCTTTACTTAGCTTTATCTCATTATATTTTCACAAACATAAAATTAGTATGCCAATATCCATTCTCTAAATTGGGACATTGAAATCAGAAGAATCTAGTATCAGAGTATGGTGACTATCAGAGTTTTGTTTTGAGGCTACAAATACCTACCTCCCAGGTATACCTAGAGCATCATGCTGTATGGGTGTGACTCTGAAGATTCACTCTAATTTCTTATGTAGATGTGTTATAACTCTTACAGGAAATGGGGCCAAAGTGAGAAATTAGAGAATGGCTCCCAAAAAAAAGAGAAGTGTGGGCTGAGGACCTGGGAGTCATTGGACAAAGAGAAATATTTATGGGAAGTGGGACTGAGGAAGTCTGGAAGGGAATCAGAGGAAACTCAGGCCACTACATGTGCCATTTCATTCTTTCCTCTTGTTTCTTTGGGATCTTTCTTGTTCCAGATACTCTTTTTTGTTTTCTTCTTCTCGCTCTTTTCTATCTTACAAGTCTGTGCATTTACAAAAATCATCTCTCTCCTTGTTAGAGATACCTTCTTAATTCCTGTTTACTGTCTCATTTTTACTTCATTTTCAAACATTTTGGAAGTCTAATTTTTCTCTGGTATGTCTCTATACTCAAATTTTTAGTTCAACCTTTACTTTCAGTCAGAACTTCTTGGGAAAGGCACTGAGAGCTGGCTGATCACCAAATCAAATGTCCTTTTCCGTCCCTTCAGCAGCTCAGCAAGATAAACACATGCCTTTCTTCAAAAATATTTATTTTTTAGACTTCTATGTCTGGATCTTTCTCTGCCTTTAACTTTACTGTCTTTTTCTTAGACATTTATTGTTTCCTCTCTGGCTTGCAACATGGGTGTTTCCTCCCCCCATCTCTACTTTTCTTACACTATCACCACACACACTAGCATCCTTCTAGTGCTCTGGTTGCCGTTGTCTCTGCTATCTACGTGACTCTTAAATCCCTTGAAATGACTCCATACTTCTGATAATAAAATGATACTTAACGAATTATGATTGTCTTTCCCCTTGCCCCAGAAGCCATCACTCCAAGCCTCACTGCACATCTTAACACCCAGTTTCACTGATGCAACGGTTTTGACAGTTCAGGTCAAAGTAACCTAAACAGGATTTCTTCTCCTGTTCTTACCATTCCCCAGCGTGTCTACTCTTGTTAATGGCAAAAAAATGACTTAAGTCATCCAATCCTGAAGCCTCAGATCTATCTTGATTTCTTTCTCTCCTTTCTTTCTTTCTTTTGCCTGGAGCCTTTCTTTTCACTCATCTCTGCCAATGTTAGTATAGATGATATGAATTATCTTACTGTTAACCATGCAGATAAACCCATGTTGGAGATTCAGATCAACCACTCTTATTTTGCAAAGAGCTGACAAGAATCTTGCCCTGGTTCAGTGTTCTAAGCCTGACGGGGTATGTTGGTCTAGTTCTGAAGTTCAGTTAGTAGGCCTATCACGGTTTCATGCAGAACTCTGATTGCGTTTTCTATCAGCATCATTCAGTCTGGGCAATATCTGCTACTCCGTTACCTTGTTCTTTGAAAGCCCAAAAGATGAATTCCTCTTCTGATGCCACTTGGAAAAAACCTATGCCCACCACTACCAAAACTCGTCCCCATCATGCCACTAAAAATATGTATTTATTTAGACCCTCATTTAACAAATACAAGCTAAAGAGGGAGATTGAGTAGTTGGTGGGGGTGACAGCATCTAAATGATATATTGAACCTTGGTCTTTTTTACTTCGATTGCATCTAGTTTATACAGCTCTCATATCTATCACTTCCCTCCATGTATTATACTTGCATGAATTTTTATTGTAGCTATCCAATGAGAGAGATAGCTTCGTCATCAGAGACACCACATTTCAAATAGCTATACCAACAACTGTTGCACCAAGGAGAATGTCAATAAATATTGATGAATGACGTAATATATACTAGTAGAAACGGTATTGTCTTTTTTTTTTAAATATTTTTATTTATTTCTAGGAAAGAGAGAGAGAGACAGCATGAGCAGGGGAGGGTCAGAGAGAGAGGGAGTCACAGACTGAAACAGGTTCCAGGCTCTGAGATGGCAGTCAGCACAGAGCCCGACGCGGGGCTCGAACCCACGAACCGCGAGATCATGACCTAAGCAAAAGTCGGACGCTTAACCGACTAAGCCACCCAGGCGCCCCACGGTATTGTCTTTTTAATCAAACAGCCATGAGTTTAATATCAGCGTTTTCTCTCACTGGGCACTCTTCTCTCCCATATGTAAATTGGAATAATAGTATAGAAATGATCTTAGAATTAAATAAAATAGTGTATGTGAACACACAAATCAGGGAACCTGGGGATGGTAGATGGCCAATACCTGTTAACATGCTTACACATTGTCTAAGCACTGGGCAAATGGACATAACTTGTAACATTTCCTTCCATGAAAAGTATAGGAGTCCATTGGCTTTCATTACCAATTTCTTCCAATTGCTTAGTATAAGTATTTGGGGAAACTGCTTTGATATTGAGGCTCTGTTTTCTCTAGAGATTGTTTTGTAAAAGTTAAAATCTGTACTGTGCTATTTGCATACTCAGAACTGCTTGGTTTATTGAAGAATTCAGGATGGATGACAAATGTCCAAAGAACTGTAATGAAGGCTACATTGGAAGACGTGTCACCACCCAGCATTAATGACCATTAGTGAGGCAGTAGGGGAGCTCAGTGTGTTCTCAAATCTTGCTAACAAGATGACATTATTTAGATTTTTGTTTCAGTTGCTTAGTTACCAGTCTCTAAATTTTTTCATGTTTCTCATAAGAGTTAAAAAAAAAAAAGGAAATGCCCACAGCTTTCCACTTTTCTTAAAAATAACACATGCATCCAGACTGAAAGAAAACATCTCTCTACTTAGGGAAGGCATGGTCGGAGAATTATAGATAATTAGAGGGAATGACACCACCTAGGTAAAATTCTGAAGAAACAGAAGCTAATAGTTACAGTATTTGGGAAGAGAGATAAAAAAACCAAAGCAGGAATTAGTCAGCAAAACAACACGGATGCGTATATTCTATTATCACTACAAACAAAGCCACTGCCTATTTGTTAAAAACAACAACAACAAAAAAAGATAAACTATTATTTGGGGTACTTTATTTGGACCATGACTGTTTACTTGATGTTTGTTTAGTGGTTTTTTTGTTTTGTTTTGTTTCTCATTGACCTGTCTAGAAAATTGGTAAGGACATATCAGTCTGCTAAGCATCAGTTAGGTCGTGATTGGTCCATGGGCGTTAGAAAGAACTCAACTGATATCCCGGACTTCATTTTTCACTCCTGTAAAAAAACTGGACTTAAACGAGGTGCTAATTGAAAAATATATTTATTGCAGTAAATTACACAGTAATAAAATTTAGTATCTTAACCGTTTTTTAAGTGTACAGTTCAGTGTATTAACTATATTCATACATTGCATAACCACCACCACTTTCCGTCTCCAGAACTCTTATTTAGCAAAACTGAATCTCTATACTAACTAAATAATGGCACCTTTCCCCTTCTCTCAGCTCTTGGAAACCAACATTCTACTTTCTGTATGTGGCTGCTCTAAGTACCCCATATAAGTGAAATCATACAGTGTATATTTTTTATGATTAGCTTACTTAGTAGAGTGTGTACCCAAGATTCATCCACGTTGTAACATATGTCAGTCATGTCTTTCCTTTGCTGAGGTTGAATAATACTCCACTGCATGTACATACTCCATTTGTCTACCCATTCATCTGTCAGTGGACCCTCAAGTTACTCCACATAGTAACAATAATGCTGCTATGAACATGGGTGTACAGACATCTATTCAAGATTCGGTTCTCGGTCCTTTTGAATATATATCCAGAAGTAGAAATGCTGAGTCATATAGTATTTCTATCTTTAATTCTTTTAAATTATAAATATACTGACTTCCCTAGAGGCTGTACCATTTTCTATTCCCACCAAGAGTGCACAAGGCTTTCCGTTTTTTCCACATTCTCATCAACACTTGTTCTCTGTTTTGTTTGCTTTGATAGTGGCTCTCTATACAGGTGTAGGATGACATCTCATTGATTGTAGTACTTTTGATTGGCCTCCTCTGTTGATGAGTAATCTTAAATATCTTTTCATGTGATTACTGGCCGTTTGTGCATCTTTGAAAAAGATGTCTATTCAAGCTTTTTGTTCATTTTTGAATTTTTTGCTTTTGTTTTTATTTTTGAGGTTTATGAGTTCCCTATATATGAAGGATATTAATACTTCATCACATACACAATTTGCAAATATTTCCTCCCCTTTTGTAGGTTGCCTTTTAACTGTGTTGATAGTCTATTTAGATGCACAATTAAAAAGTTAATGAAGTGGTGCCTGGTGGCTCAGTCGGTTAAATGTCCCAGTCTTGGTTTTGGCTCAGGTCATGATTTCATGGTTCCTGAGTTTCAGCCCCATGTCAAGTTCAGCACAGAGCCTGCTTGAGATTCTCTCTCTTTCACACTGTCTCTGCCCCTCTCCACTTGCATGCACACTCTCTCTCAAAATAAATAAATAAACTTTAAAAAAAAATATTTAAGTTTATTTATTTATTTTGAGAGAGACAGAGAGAATGAAAAAGCAGGAAAGAGGCAGAGAGAGTGGGAGACGGCAAGAATTCCAAATAGGCTCCAAACTGTAGGCATGGAGCTTGACGTGGGGCTCGAAATCATGAACTGCAAGATCATGATCTGAGCGGAAACCAATAGTCAGATGCTTAATTGATTGAGCCACCCAGGTGCCCCAATAAATAAACTTTTAAAAAGTTAATTAAGCACAATTTTTCTATTTATTTTTCTTTTATTGACTATGCCCTTGATGTCATAGCCAAGAAATTATTGCCAAATCCTATGTCCTGAAACTTTCCCCTATGTTTTCTTTTAAGAGGTTATTAATTTTATATCCTACACTGAGGTCTTTGATGCATTTTGAGTTAATTTTTGTATGTGATGTTAGATAACGGTCTACGTTTATCCTTTTGCATGTGGCTCTCCAGTTTTACTAGCACCATTTGTTGAAAAGACTATCCTTTCCCCCACTGAATAGTGTTGACCTCTTGGTTGAAAATGATTTAACGATTAATATAGTTAAAATATGCATGAAATATATTAATATATGTTTAAGCATATATTTAACTATATATATTATTTATGGGGTTTTAATTTTATTCCATTGATCTATGTCTCTCTTTATGCCAGTACCATACCATTTTGATTACTGACACTTTGTAGTTAGTTTTGAAATCAGGGAGTCTGAGACCTCCAGTGTTGCTTTTCTTTTTCAAGATTGTTTTGGTGATTTGGAGTCCCTTGTGATTCCATGTGAATTCTAAGAAAGATTTTCAAGTACTGCAAGACAGCATGAAAATTTTAATAGAGACTGTATTGAATCTGTGTTGGTGGGTAATATTGCCATCTTAACAATATTGACTTCCAATCCATGAACATGGGATATCTTTCCATTATTTATGTCTACTTTTGTAGCAATTTTTGGTAATTTTCATATAAGTCTTTTGCCTCCTTGATTAATTCTTAAGTCTTTTGTTATTTTAGTGCAATAATGAATGGAATTGCTTTTAAATATGCTTTTCAGATTGTTAATATATAGAAATGCAACTGATTTTTGTGTGTTGCCTTTGTATTCTGCATTTTGATGAATTTGTTTAGTACTTTTAAAATTTTGGGGGCAGTATGGGGCGCCTGGGTGGCTTAGTCGGTTAAGCGTCCGACTTTCGCTTGGGTCATGATCTTGCGGTTCGTGGGTTCGAGCCCCGCGTCGGGCTCTGTGCTGACTGCCAGCTCAGAGCCTGGAGCCTGTTTCAGTCTGTGACTCCCTCTCTCTCTGACCCTCCCCTGCTCACGCTGTTTCTTTCTCTCCTAAAAATAAATAAAACATTAAAAAAAAATTTGGGGGGCAGTACTTATGTTTTTCTATATATAAGATTATACCATTTGTGAACAGAAATATTTTTTTCTTTATAAATTGGATGCCTCGATTTTTTTATTTCCCTAGTTGTTCTGACTAGTACTTACAGTATGATGTTGAATAAAAGTGGTAAAATCAGCATCCATTCCTTGTTCTTGTTATTAGAAGAAAAGCCTTCAGGTTTTACCAATGAATGTTGTGTTCTCTGTGCATTTTTCATATACAGCATTTATTATGTTGAAGTAGTTCCCTTCTATCCTTAGTTCCTTTTATTACTATGTACTACTATCATGGTAGTAGTTAGTACAAGGGTGTTGAATTTTGTCAAATGCTTTTTCTGCATCAATTAAGATGATCATGTATTTTTCTCCCTTTGTTTTATTAATGTAGTATATTCTATCGATTTATTTTTATATGTTGAACCATCCTTGCATTTCAGAAATAATTACCACTTGGTCGTGAGTATAATCTACTTCATATGCTTATGAATCCAATATGCTGCTATTTTGTTAAGAATTTTTGTACCAGTGTCCATAAGGGATATTGGTTGGTAGTTCTTCATTTAGTGTCTTTGGTATCAGGGTAATACTGGCTCCACATAATGAGGAGAAGGGTATTCTGATCAAGTGCTTTTGATAGATGAGCATTAGAACCAAACATTTATCATTTAATCTAGCAAAACGGTTTTCATTGGTGATCTGGCCTTGATAGAATAAATTTTCAATAGAATTGAAGGTGCAAGCTAGATTGAAGTGGCTTGAAAAGAGAATGGGAAAAGAGAAACGGAAGACATTCACGATTCCTTTCTAGAAATTAATTGTGAGCATAGGGAGATAAATGATGCCATCTTGAAGGGTGAAGTAAGTCAAGAGGGATTTATGTTTGTATGTTTGAGGATTTGTTCAAATGGAAAAATAAGAGCCGTTTTTAATGCTGATAGGAGTTATACAATAGTGAAGAAAATCATATTGTCAGGCCTCGTGCACAAATGGATGAACCAGCCTTCAGTAGGAATGTGGATACTTTTCCTGGTAATGAGGGAGAAAGCAGAGCATGTGAACTCCAATGTGAGTGTCTGAATTTATACGGTGGGAACCTATGGGTATGTTCCTCTAATTGTTTCTATCCTTTCAATGAAATATAAATAAGGGTATCTGCTGATAATGAAGATAGAGACGAAGTAGTGATGTTTTAATTTTCTTGGTATAATTGTTTTGTTTTGTTTTGTTTTTTAGATTTGGCTTTATATATATATCCTGTCTTGGAAAATATATCCATTAGTAAGACTCAGATGTGTGATATGTGATTGATACTTTTCAAGAGAACACTTATACTTTTCTAAAAGATTTTTTTTTTTTTCAGATTTCACTGTTCTTAGACTGAGAGAATAGGTACATGCTAGCTTGGTAAAATTTTTTTGTTTTTTGTTTTCTGTTTTTTTCTATGATGAATGAAGACAGGACTGGAGTAATATTTAAACCCAGTAATGTATTTTCCAGCAATCATACATCCCCTCACATTAAAGAGAAATTAGAGATAAAGTAAACAGCCACACAGTATTTAAAAGCATGAGAACAAGTACGAGACTTCCCAGAATGTACACTTTCCCAACTAAAAACAATTCAATTTGTCAAGGACGAGTGTTCATCTATCTCGGATGATAAAAGATCACAGGAAGATTTCCAGGCAGAGAAAAGTTTCCATTTAGACAATAAACTCCAGACACTCTTTCTAGGTAAATGACCTGGAATCTATTTTATATGACAAATAGGAGACAGCGGCACCACGCACCGAGCCCATCAGCACCCTCCATCTCCATGGGAGACACAATTCAAGAGATCATTCATCATTTCAATTGTATTAGCCACCATGCGCCTGCATTATTTTAGCATTAACCTTTCTCACCTAATATCTTTCAACAGAATTTACTTTAAATTGCTCGGAGAGAAGGTGGCTAACAACTTCTTTCAATTTATGCATTTGGTTGGTGTGGGTGGAGGTACATCTACAGGGATACGAATTACACAAATTTTTTTTTAATGTTTTATTTATTTCTAGGAGAGAGAGAGACAGCGTGAGCAGGGGAGGGTCAGAGAGAGAGAGGGAGTCACAGACTGAAACAGGCTCCAGGCTCTGAGCTGGCAGTCAGCACAGAGCCCGACGCGGGGCTCGAACCCACGAACCGCAAGATCATGACCCAAGCGAAAGTCGGACGCTTAACCGACTAAGCCACCCAGGCGCCCCATGAATTACACAAATTTTTATTTAGGCTAAAAGATAACCAATCAAGCCCTGAGGAGGGTTTATATCTTGTTGATTTATATTAGGAGGGGATTAGGGAGAAGACTATTTCATGTATTTTGTGAGACGCTTGTGTATGTGTCTATATATGACATACAGATTCTTTTTTTTTTTTAATGTTTATTCTATTTTGAGAGAGACAGACAGGACAGAAGTGGGGAGGGGCAGAGAGAGAGGGAGACACAGAATCTGGAGCAGCCTCTAGGCTCTGAGCCGTCAGCGCGGAGACCCATGTGGGGCTAGAACCCACAAACTTTGAGGTCATGACCTGAGCCGAGGTCAGCCACTTAACCAACTGAGACACCCAGGCGCCCCTACGACAGATAGATTCTAATGTGCAATATAAAGTATGCAAAGCCACCACAAATATGGATGCAAGGGCCAAATCTAGGTATTTATCATTCTTTTCCCAATTAAATATAAAATTGGTTTCTTTTGCCAACATAAGAACATGTAATGAATCCTTCAAATCCTCTTCTAAGTTGGTTGGGGAAGGAGTGATGGCATTTCATGTTTCTTGAAATACCTTTAAGAAGATAGAAGTTACTAGACGGCACAGGTGCCCAATTGATGCCTTTGTTGGGAATAAATATCTGTCAAAAAAAAAAAAAACAGACTCTTGGGACACCTGGGTGGCTCAGTTGGTTAAGCATCCGACTTCGGCTCAGGTCATGATCTCACAGTTTGTGGGTTCGAATCCCGCGTCGGGCTCTGTGCTGACAGCTGGCTCAGAGCTTGGAGCCTGCTTCAGATTCCCTATCTCTCTCTCTGACCCTCCCTGCTCACACTGTCTCTGTCTCTTTCTCTCTCTCTCTCTCTCACAAATAAATAGAAACATTAAAAATTAAAAAAAAAACAAAACAAAACCCAGAGTCTCTAAAAGTTCTCAGAGGACTTAGATGGTAATACTTCTATCTCAGAGATTGACAAACTTTGTATCTAAAGTGACAAATGGTAAATATTTTTGGTTCTGTGGACCATCATGTCACTCATATCTATTCAACTACGCCATGGTAGCTCCAAGAAAGTCAGAAGCAATATATAATGAATGGTTATCGCTGTGTTCTAATGAAATTTTACTTACAAAATCAGGAGGAGGGCAGGATTTGGCCCAGGGGCCAGATTTTGCTAACCCCTGTTCTGTCCTCTGGCACGTCTCTTGTTTCTTTACTAAAAAAAAAATAGTTACTGTTTTTCACCCCAGGAAACAAGCAATGAATAATGAAATGAACCTAGCTGGGTATACAGAGAAACTCTATTGATGCAGGTAGAGAGTGTCTTAATAAAACAAACAAACAAACAAAAAAACCCCACATTTCATTAATCTCAATATATAAAATGAGTGTTTGCATGAAATTGTGGTTTCTTCACTAGCACCAAGTGCAGTGTATGTCAAGGTGGTCAGGAAGTTTATTGGATTCACACTTAACTTATATTTTGTGACAGGCGTTAGGACAGAATGCACACGACATTAATTCTGTAGTGGACTCAGTGTGTTTTGGAGAGAGGGTCCAAAGGAGAAGCTACAATTGTCTCCAGGATATGGTGTCATTTGTGACTTTTGATGTAGGGATGGAGACATTCAGAATATACGTATTTCTGCTGTAATGTCATGTGTGTATGTATGTATGTATGAGTATGTGTGTATCTGTATCTATATATATTTTCTTGTGTGTTTCTGAAGAATCTCAACAACATAGCACACTAAAAATTACAGGGCTTATGGGGAATATAGAATAGAGGAAGTCATTAAAACCTTATGAAACTCTATAACCATAGCACTGGAAAATATTAAAAATCAAAAGAAGCAAAAGGGGAAAAAAAAACCCTAGCATGGTTAAATATCCATTGTCATCAACATCATGATCATGAATATCTCAGCCAGCTAATTCTTTACAGCCTTGAACTAAATCATGTGCTTCTCCTTCCAAATGAGGCCCTTGAGGTCATTTGCTTATAAGAGAGAAAAGTTCTTTAAAACTAAAAATCTAATCTAGAGCATAGAAGTCTTCACATTCAATTATTTTAATCCTGGGGAAATGTCTTTGTAGCTCCTTCATCTATATCCCCAAGTTCCCCATATAATTTAACATGACGGAAAGTATGGCAGATTTTCAATCCACTAAAACAATTGTATTAGTTTTCTACTACTGTGTAATACATTATCATAAGCTTGGGGACTTCAAGCATGGCGCATTTATTATCTCACAATTTCTCTGGGTCCGAGTCTGACCAGTGTAGCTGGGTCCTCTGGCCAGAGTCTCACAACGCTGCAATTCAGAGGTCAGCCAGACTGTGCTCCTTTTGGGAGCTTGGAGTCCTCTCCAAGCTCATGTGGTTGTTGGCAGGATGCAGTTTCTTGCTACGACAGGACTGGGATCCCTCCCTTTTTGCTGGGCTGTCAGTGGGAGCTGTTCTCTGCTTCTGGGATCTGCCCATAGCTCCTTGCCATATGTCCTTCTCACAGGTTCTCCTTTAACTCTTCGATAACCCTGCAGCTACTTGTAGGTGATGAGGACCATCTCTACTCCAGTTTGCTAAGACAAAGTCTAAAGTAACATAGCTTAATCACTGCAGTGCCATTCCATCACCTTGGGGATATTATATTTCTGTGAAGGGAATTGCACATCTCAACCATATTGTAGAGGAATGGATTATATAAAGGTATTAAGTTATCAGGGGCTACCTTAGGGTGTATCACCATCTACTTATTCCACTCAACCATCCACTTATTCCACTCAAAGAAGGCATTTTTGTAGGACTAACACCTTGTAAAATTTGCCTTCATACATTGCTAAGTCTTCCTCTTTACATATGAAGGCACTTACCCAGAATGTTTCAAATTGTTAATGTATTGGGGGATATCTTGTATGAACCAATATAATTTTTATGCTCTAATCATATCATCCTCTACTTACTAATTGGATTGAGAAAACTTGGGTTAAAAAATAAGTTGAGGGGTGCCTGGGTGGCTCAGTCGGTTAAGCGTCCGACTTCAGCTCAGATCATGATCTCACTGCTTGTGGGTTCGAGCTCCGCATTGGGCTCTGTGCTGACAGCTAGCTCAGAGCCTGGAGCCTGCTTCAGATTCTGTGTCTCCCTCTCTCTCTGACCCTCCCTCACTCACTCTCTCTCTCTCTCTCTCTCTCTAAAACATTAGAAAAAATTAAAAAAAACTAAGTTGAAGTAATACAGTGGTATTTGTTTCACTTTGTACTCCAAATAGTCTTTGAGTCTTAATTATAACATTAGGTGAGTAAAAAAAAGTGGAGGTTGGGGTGCCTAGGTGGCTTAGTCAGTTAAGCATCTGACTTCAGCTCAGGTCATGATCTCACGGTTTGTGAATTAGACCCCCGTATCAGGCTCTCTCTGTCAGGTTGGAGCCTGGAGCTTGCTTTGGATTCTGTGTCTTCTCTCTGCCCCTCCTCCACTCATTCTCTCTCTCTTTCTCAAAAATAAATTTTAAAAAACATAAAAAACAATTAAACAAAACTAGGGAGCTAATAAGCAGTGGGTATCATTGAGTTGGATGGAATACAGTGGGATATGGAATAAGGTTCACTGATATGTGTGGTTTTGAGCTCCTGTTATTATAAGGATTATGAGAACAGGTGGAAGTTTTAGAGTCAAGGAGGTATGCTGTAAGGTGTGGAGTCTTATAATAAAGAGTGAGCAAAGTTTAAACATAATGTATCATTCCTCTTGGCGACCCCCAGTTTGTTCTCTGTATTTAAGAGTCTAGTTGTTTATTTGTTTATTTGTTTATTTTTTCAGCTTCCACATATAAGTGACATTGTACGGCATTTGTCTTTCTCTGACATTTCACTTAGCATAATAACTTCTAGGTCCACCCATGGTGTCACAAATGACAAGATCTCATTCTTTTTTGTGGCAGAGTAATATTCCCTTGCATACACATACCACATCTTCATTATCCATTCATCTGTAGTTGGGTTGTTTTTCAGATCTTGGCTATTGTAAATAATGTTGCAATAAAGATAGGAGTACATGTGTCTTTTCAAATTAGTGTTTTTGTTTTCTTCAGGTAAATATGCAGTAGTGGAATTACTGGATTTTATGGTATCTCTATTTTAATTTTTTGAGGAACTTCCATACTGTTTTCCACAGTGGCTACACCAATTTACATTCCCACCAACAGGTCACCAGGGTTTCTTTTTCTCCATGCCCCTCCAACACTTGTTATTTCTTGTCCTTCTGATTTTAGCCATTTTGACAAATGTGAAGTGATATATCACTGTGGTTTTGATTGACATTTCCCTGGTGATTACTGACACTGAACATCTTTTAGAAGATGACCAGTTTCCCTAAAAAGTTTTTTGCTGGAATCAGGGGCCTAGTATAGAAATAAACACCAACCCTCAGTAGAAGGAGGACACTAAATGAACATATCACAAGTTTTCTCTGGAGAGACAACATCAGAAGTGAAGTGAGTCCAAGGAACCCTAAAACCTACCATCTTGTGGCTCAAAGGTGGATTGGATGGAGGTGAGCACTGGCCAATCCTCTCCATTTAATGGAGGAAATGATAAGTCCTCCAGGGAGAAATCATGGTGACTGTTTTCTCTGACTACAAAGAAGTTAAACTAGAAATCAGTAACTGCAAGTAAGCTTGGAGCATAAGAAACATTTCTAAAAAGTCATTTGATCAAAGAAAAATTCATAGGCACTTTTTTAAATTTTGAATGAGGGAAACTCAAAAACTATGTATCAAAACTTGAGGAGTGCAAATAAATCCATAACTATAAATGCATATATTAGGAGAGTGGAAACCAGTGATTAAGATTCCATTCCAAGAAGCTGGAAAAATAAGAGCAAACTGAACGCGCAAACTGAAGGCAAGTTATAAGAAAGATAAGCACAGAACACAGGCGTGCAATTTAGTCAGCAAAGACTAAAGCTGGTTTCTTGAAAAATAATAACAAAATCACCTGGAAAAAAGAAAGAAGAAAAAAGAAAGCACAAATTTCCAATATCAGGAGTGAAAAAAATAACATCATACTACAGATCTTCCAGACTTGGGAAAAAAGATAATTAGAATATAACACATTTTATGCTTATTATCCAAAAACTTAGCAAATTAGAAAAATCTTGGGACAAAAGTGACCTTATGTCATTATGGACACAAGAAGAAATAGAAAATATGACCATTCCTACATTTCTTTTCATTCTTTACACAAAGAACATTTGCAGACATTTAACAAAGAATTAATACCAAATATTTAATAAACTCAGGGAATAGATGGAGAGAGGACACATTCCAGCTTACTTTGAAATCCAACATAATGCAAAGGTATTGTAGAGAAGAAATATACAGCCTGCCAAATCTCAGGAAGACAGATACAAATACACTAAACAAAATATTATCAAATGATAATGAAATGTAAGCAAAATATTATAAAAGCTATATAAAAATATATCATGACCGAAGTGGCATTTATTCAGGAATTCAAGATTGATTTAACACTTGGAATATAATCGATGGAAATCACCATATTGATAGGATAAAAGATAAATAACTGTAATCACCTCAAGGTAGAGACAAAGAATTTCATATAATTCAACATCAATTCATGATAAAACTCCTAGCAAAGCAGTAAAATTAAAATGAAAAAATAAAAATCTTATGCATATAACACCTCAGACCCCTTGAAATTCCTCTTTATTCTGGTGGAGTTCTAAGCTCATACCATGTGATTAGTGATCTTAACTCAACACTTTGGTTGCCTCAAATCTCCAAGACCTCTTTGGGCCTATCCCACAAAACCTTACAGCAATCATGCAAGTTTGTCCAATTCATATTTGGGATTTTTAGAAACAAAGCAGATGAATACAGGAGAAGGGAGGGAAAAGACAGGGAAGCAAAACTCAAGAGACTCTTAACTATAAAGAACAAACTGAGGGTTTTTAGAGGGGAGGTGGGAAGAGGGAGGGGTTAGATGGGTGATGGGCATCGAGGAGGGCACTTGTTGGGATGAGCACTGGGTGTTGTATGTAAGTGATGAATCACTGAATTCTCCTGAAACCAATACTACACCGTATGTTAACTAACAAGAGTTGAATCAAAAACTTGAAACAAACAAACATCAATTCAGGTCAATTCAATATGAGTGTTTGCTTACCACCTAATATGCCAGCACTGCTTCCTAAGATACTTGTCACCAGCACAGGGAAGGGGTCAGGAAGAGAACCAAGGAGATGAATAATTTAACAACAAAAATTAATTTTTTTCTTAAAGTACACCATAAAGAAAATGAAAAGGCACCACAGAGAATGGGAGAAAATATTTTCAAATTATATATCTAATTAAGAACTTATGTCCAGCTGCTGGGAATATAAAATGATGAAGATGTTTAGAAAACAGTCTGGAGGTCTTCAAATGACTGAACTTACAGTTGGTTTATGACCTACAGCCCCATTCCTTGCCATATGCTGAGATAAATTAAAACATATACCTGCACAAAACCCACAAAAACTTGTGTATGAATCGTTTTTTTTCCTGTTTACTTGTTTTTTGAGAGATAGACAGAGCATGAGTGGGGGAGGGGCAGAGAGAGAGGGAGACACAGAATCCGAAGCAGGTTCCAGGCTCTGAGCTGTCAGCACAGACCCTGATGCTGCGCTCAAACTCACAGATTGGGAGATCATGACCTGAGCTGAAGTCCGACGCTCAACGACTGAGCCACCCACACGCCCCTGTGTATGAATGTTTATAGAGTAGCATTATCCGGAGCTAAGAGGCAAAAGGTAGAAACAACCCAAATGCCCATCAACTGATGAATGGGTAATGTAGTCTGTCTACAAAAAGAAATATATGATAAGTCCACATAAGTACATGTTAGTCCACATAGTATATGATTACATTAATAAATGTCCAGAACAGGAAAATATACAGAGACAGGAAGTAGATGAGTCGTTAGTTAAGACTGGGGGAAGGGTGATAGCCAAAAGGTTTCTCTCTGAAGTGATGAAAATGTTCTAAAATACTATTTTTTACTACATATATCTGTGAATGACTAAAAGCCATTGAATTATACACTTTAGTAAATTGCCTGTTATATGAATTATCTCTCTCAACTTAAGCTGTTAAAAAAAGGATGTCATAAAAATGGAATGTTCATGGGGGCGCCTGGGTGGCTCAGTCAGTTCAGCGTCCGACTTCGGCTCATGTCATGATCTCACGGTCTATGGGTTCGAGCCCCGTGTCGGGCTCTGCTGACAGCTCAGAGCCTGGAGCCTGTTTCAGATTCTGTGTTTCCCTCTCTCTCTGCCCCTTCCCTGTTCACTCTCTGTTTCTCTCTCAAAATAAAATAAAGACATAAAAAAAATTTTTTTTAAATGGAACGTTCATGGGTAAAATCAAGAATGATATTTAATACAAAGAAAAAAATAGGGGCGCCTGGGTGGCTCAGTCGATTAAGCGCCCGACTTTGGCTCAGGTCATGATCTAGAAGTTCATGAGTTTGAGCCCTACATTGGGCTCTGTGCTGACAGTGCGGAGCCTAGAACCTGCTTTGATTTCTGTGTCTCCCTCTCTCCCTGCCTCTGATCCCACCCTCTCAAAAATAAACATTAAAAAATAAAAAATAAAAAAACTGAAAATAGGGGTGCCTGGGTGGCTCGGTCAGTGAACTTCTGACTCTTGATTTCAGCTCAGTTCATGATCTCAGCTCATGAGACTGAGCCCTGTATTGGGCTGTGTGCTGACACCATGGAGCCTGCTTGGGATACACTCCCTCCCTCTCCCTCTCTCTATGCTCCCCCCCTTTGCTCTCTAAACAAACAAACAAATAAATATTTTTTTAAAGAAAAAAAAACACCTAAACCAATTCAGCAAGTGCTATGTAACGGGAAAGGTATAAATCCTAGTATCATAAACGGGCTGTGTTGTGAACTTCCCTGATCATTACCTCAATGATTTTAATCACTGAGGCTGTTTTCTCCTTTGGATAATAGAGACATCATCATCAACTTTAGAAGTTGTTTTTAGAATTAATTGAGAAAATGTGTGAATAGCACTTGCACAGTGCCTGGCACCCAGCAAGTTCTCCCCAAGTGTGTCAATTTCCAATTCCATCTCCCTGTTCTATTACTGTGGCGTCACGTTAGAAATGCCACGGCATCCCATGCAAGGGGGTGACAGCGGCCACGTGGGGACCAGGAGTCTTTCCAAGGGGAATGAGCTCACAGATGGGTTGAAGAATGCTGCGGATTTGACCAGGAGAGACAGGAGAGACATGGAGGGAGAGAGTTGAAAAGTGAAGGGCAAGGGCTTCTGTCTTCCAGAGCAATGGGGTGAACATGTGTGACAGACATCCGATTGTACATTTCAACTTCAGAAGCAAGAAAACTGAGGCTTAGGAGGGTGAGTGACAGATCGAAGTGCCACTATTGGTATGTGGCAAGGCGAGACATGCCCAGAGACCTTCAGACTCCATGTCTGAAGCATCTGTACGAGGAAAAATGAAGTGTCATTTCCTTCCTAAGTTTCTGTAGGTGGAATTAGCTGCCATGAATGACGGCGAGTCTCCCGCCTTCCTCATCCTTAAGCTATTCCTTTTCAGGCAGGGCGAGTGCTTGCCGAATATATGTTCGCTCACAGACCCTACTACCATATCCTCAGTGCGACGGTGAGTCTCAGAGCAGGAACTGTGTCTGGATCAGCATCCTGAGTGGTATTTAAGTACAGGCCTCTCCCGCTTTCTGAAAGCTCCTGTTCTGTCACTTCACTTTTAGGAAAGCCCTAAATTACGTTTGTTTTCTTCACCTGAAAGAAATCTGGAAAGGATTTTCACACACATGCAGAAAGGGGGAAAGCGAAAATAGCATTCAGCATGCATTTTGCCCTGAGCAGGGAAGGAGGCAGTGGCCCCCCAAAACAGGGAGGGGTGGCGCCCTCAAGCTCCTTTCTGGGATTGAGGCTCAGCACCTCGCATTCAGCTGCCATAGTTTTGACTTGAACTTTCCAGCATCTGTGTCTTACCTTGATTCATTGCATGCATCCGTTAGCAAGGTATGTCCTAAAGCATCCGAATTGCTTACGAGAGGTTATTTTTTGGGGTCTGGGAATGCTAAAAAAATTTCCATATAAATTAATGGTAATTGCTTTTTTGCTTTATGCCATTTTGGCTCATGAAAGGTTGCATAGGAGCGCTATACTTTTAGACAGTGGGGGAAACCTATAAAATGTATTCAATTGTAGAAGGTGTAATAATAAATCCGAGTGCTTTTGAAACACAAACATCCTGAATTGTCTTAAAGAACAAATCATTTTTTTAAATGACTAGCTGGAACTCTGCAAAAATTCAGGGTTCCCCCCTCAATATTTTGGACAGAACGTGTATAGTTTCTGATGCATTTAGAGAGGCAAAGAATGAAAGCTAAGTGTTGGTATCAAATATTCATCGAGATAGGCAAGGCAAAGATTTCTTTTGCAGCAGAATAATATTGTAATTCCCCTCCTGTGACTACTCAAAATATAAAATTCTGCAGCCTTCCAGGAGAAGCTCCTTTATAATAAATCGATGATGCCTTGTGCTTGCCTTTGTGAGGGCGCCTAATGGTAGTGCTTCGGTTTTTATCCCTCTGTGCTATCATAAAAGCATACTTCAAACCTTTTTGGCCTGGAATGTTCAAAGACACCTACCATCTTGATGCAAACATATTTAAAAATTATTCCCAGTAATAATGAAATCCCAAGCACAAGGTCAAAAAAAAAATCTGGGTAAGTTTGCTGTGAGTTTACTTCGCCGCTGAAGCGCACATCCGCAGATGAACGGGACAATGATTGCACTCCGTGGAGTATTAAAAGTACATTATCCTTTACATATTTCAAAACTTTGACTTCGAAGATACTGCCTGTGCCTTGTTTTTAAGAAGGTTTTGTTCTCCTCTTGTGTGTTGTGGGGGCGTGTGCGCGCGCGCGGTTATATGTGTGTATGTGTGTGGTGTTTTTAGGGGATGGAATCTAGCGAGTTTGCTTCCTCTGACCGGCTCTACGTTACCTTTTTTTTTTTTTTTTTTTTTGCCAACCTTTATCCCTTTCTTCCACAGTGTGATACGCCTAGCCTCTAGTGTTTAGAAACAAATTATTTTAAATGTAGATTTCTATCTTGCAGTATATTTTACTAGGATATCTTGGTGGTATGCTATATTTTAATGTTATATTTAAATGTTAAAATGGGTTTTACCTGTAGCGGATGTGCTGGTGTCCGTTTTACTTGACCGTTTTGCACCCATGCTTCTCTACTGTGTGTGGTGGCTGCTGCCGGCCGCCCCTTGCCCCTGTTTGTTCATTTATTCTGGAGAATTGTCCTCCTGCGAATGGACATGTATCACTTTCAACTGGGAGACCAGTGCCTGACTCGTCTGTACAAAACGCTTCCCCACCCGCCAAGCCTCCACCTAAAGGCAAGGACGACATGTGGCAAAATTTATGTTGCAGGTGCTGCATGGACTAGGCCAAGGATAGACTTCCTTTGAGCTACCGTGGTTCACTCCTTTCCTGGTTTCTACCCTACAGCCATCTTGGAGTTTTTCTAAGGCGCAGCAGCTCCTTCAAAAATCACTTATACGCAAATTCCTGTCTCAGCCTCCGTTTCTGGAAGAGCTGACCTTAGTTGCAATCGCTGCATACCACATGTATTTATTCACTATTCATGAAGCCTTCATTCTGGGTCCAAGAACTGCGTTAAAGACTGCACTTTATCCTGACAAAAATCCCACGAGGTGAGAGAAACAGTATTTTTGTTTGTTTTCTTTACATTCTCATAGCCCTTGAAATGGAGCCAGACAGGGACCTCCTAACTAATGCAACCGTTATGCATGGGAATTCAGGCGCCGTTCCCTCAGGAGATACTTATTGAATGTTTAGAAAGCACAAACATGAGCTCAAGTATTATATAATGTTACATAATATAACAGAATAGATTTTAAACGTTTTCACATTGCTAAGGATAAAGTCCTGAGCAAGATTCATTCTCTGCCCTCATGCCTGGAGAGTGAAGATAGGGGGTGACAGGTATGGAGAAAGTATCAATTATATACAATATACACACTACAAATATAATTAATATATTAATTATATACATATAATAATATATAATTATATTTACATATAATATGTGATATATAGTATATATATTATATATAATTACATTGCCTTTGTGAAATTTTATAAGCAGTAAAACTATAGGATTGTTTAATGACATTAAATCAATAATACTGGAATAAAATTGGAATGCAGTTGCTAAAAAGTAAAAAATATATTTGAAATATATATATTATTAAATACAAATTGTTTCTATAAATGTCCATTTTGTCCTCATGGGTCCTATTAAGATAATTGAATTTTTGCCTGTTGGGACTACCCTGAATCACTCCATTCCTAGAGGAAATTCTTAGAGCTTAGAGTAATTAGTGTTATTCTAGAAGGAAAATTTGAGATTACCAAAAATCAAAATGCACATATGTATTGACCCAATGATTTTACTTTTAGTTTTATGTTGCTTTTTAGAAAAAAAAATTTGAGGGGGCACCATGTATAATAGAAAATCAATATAAACCATCTAAATGTCTTTCAATAAATAAATAAATTAATTAATTAATTAATTAATTATACTACACTTATATTATGGAATACTTTACAAACTGTCACAGGTAGGAAATAGGAATTGTCAACAAAAGGGAAATGACACATTTTAAATGAAAACGTACATTGCAGAAAATGTGTAGGCTATCTTTGTCTTTATGTTATAAATGTAAATACAGAATACATATTTGTAAATATAAATCCGTAAATTTATATAATTATATACCCGGTGGATGTTACTAGAAGCCCATAATGATATACTAAGAAAAGCTAACCAAGTTAAAATAAGAATTCAACTTTCTATTTTACATATTTTCTAATTGCTTGAATTTTAAGAATTTGTGCATATTTGGTATTTTGTAAACTCAAAAACAATAAATAAGCAGAATCATTTGTGCTAAAATATCTTAATTAAAATAATTTTGTATACTCCTCAGATGCATCAACCAACCTTGGTCCAAAATTAATATTTTCCTCTAGTCTTTTCATAATGTTGTCCAAATCTTACATTACTCATTACAAAATTATTTCCACTGAGGAGTATATAGCTGGTGATACAGGAGAAACGTTGAATGATACGTATGCCTGTATGAACAGACTTGGGAAGCTAATGCTCAGAACTACAGGTCCCTGGTTCACTTTTATTTCAAGTTAATGAGATTATGCACCTGATAATTACTTTCATTCAGGTCTCTCTTCACCATTACTCAAAGGTAATTTAAAAATCTGAGTTACTTTTCCTTTCCATTCTGAGGCTATAAGAAAGGTGGACCCTGTCCTTTAACACACACTTGAAATGTTTCTAGAAACTCTTCAGTTTATCTAGACATGTGTCAGTGGGATTTTAATTGTTCCTACCTGCTTTGTGGAAGTGACAAGGTCACCTATTTATTTTGTAGAATGTAATTCTTTTTTTTTTTTTTTACAAATAGTTTATTGTCAAATTAGTTTCCACATAACACCCAGTGCTCATCCCCACAAGTGTCCTCCTCCATGCCCACCCCTCCTCCCCCACACATCCATCAGTCCTCAGTTTTTGTCAGCATTCAAGAGTCTCTCATGGTTTGCCTCTCTCCCTTTCCCCCACCATTTCCGTCCTTCTTCTCCCCCACGGTCCTCCGTTAAGTTCCTCCTAATCCTCCTATACGTGCAAACATAAGATATTTGTCCTTCTCTGCCTGACTTATTTCGCTCAGCATAACACCCTCAAGGTCCATCCATGTTGCTACACATGGCCAGATGTCATTCTTTCTCATTGCCATGTAGTATTCCATGGTATAGATAAACCACATCTTCTTGATCCATTCATCTGTTGATGGACACTTAGGCTCTTTCCATGTTTTGGCTATTGTGGAGAGTGCTGCTATGAACATTGGGGTATATGTGCCCCTATGCATCAGCATTTCTGTATCCCTTGGGTAAATTCCTAGCAGTGCTATTGCTGGGTCCTAGGGGAGTTCTATTGTTAGTTTCCTGAAGAAACTCCACACTGTTTTCCAGAGGGTCTGTACCAGTTTACATTCCCACCAACAGTGTAGGAGGGTGCCCGTTTCTCCACATCCTCAGCAGCATCGAGAGTTCTCTGATTTGCTCATTTTAGCCACTCTGACTGGCGTGAGGTGGTATCTCAGTGTGGTTTTGATTTGTATTTCCCTGATGAGGAGGGATGCTGAGCATCGTTTCATGTGTCTGTTGGCCATCTGGATGTCCTCTTGGAGAAGTGTCTGTTCATATCTTCTGCCCATTTCTTCACTGGGTTGTTTGTTTTTTGGGTGTGGAGTTTGGTGAGTTCCTTATAGATTTTGGATATTAACCCTTTATCTGATATGTCATTTGCAACTATCTTTTTCCATTCCATTGGTTGCTTATTAGTTTTGTGGGTTGTTTCCTTTACTGTGCAGAAGCTTTTAATTTTGATGAGGTCCCAATCATTTATTTTTGCTCTTGATTCCCTTGCTTTTGGGGATGTGTCAAGAAGTTGCTGCGGTGGAGGTCAAGGAGGTTGTTTCCTGCTTTCTCCTCTAGAGTGTCGATAGTTTCCTGTCTCACGTTCAGGTCCTTTATCCATTTTGAGTTAATTTTTGTGCATGGTGTGAGAAAGTGATCTAGTTTCATTCTTCTGCATGTTGCTGTCCAATTCTCCCAACACCATCTGTTAAAAAGGCTGTCTTTTTTCCATTGGATATTCTTTCCTGCTTTGTCAAAGATTAGTTGGCTGTATAATTTTGGGTCCACTTCTGAGTTCTCAATTCTGTTCCATTGGTCTATGTGTCTGTTTTTGTGCCAATACCATACTGTCTTGATGATGACAGCTTGTAGTAGAGGCTAAAGTCTGGGATGGTGATGCCTCCTGTTTTGGTTTCCTTCTTCAATATTACTTTGACTATTTGGGATCTTTTGTGGTTCCATACAAATTTTAGGATAGTTTGTTCTAGTTTTGAGAAGTATGCTGGTGCAATTTTGACTGGAATTGCATTGAATGTGTAGAGTGCTTAGGGTAGTAATGACATCTTAACTATATTTATTCTTCCTATCCATGAGCATGGAATGTTTTTCCATTTCTTAGTGTCTTCTTCAATTTCCTTCATAAGTTTTCTATAGTTTTCATCATACAGATCTCTTGTATCCTTGGTTAGGTTTATTCCTAGTATTGTATGTTTTTTTGTGCAATTGTGAATGGGATCAGTTTCTTGATTTCTCTTTCTGTTGGTTCATTGATGGTGTATAAAAATGCAACCGATTTCTGTACGTTGATTTTGTACCCTGCAACTTGGCTGAATTCTTGGATCAGTTCTAGTAGGCTTCTGGTGGAGTCTGTCGGGTTTTCGATGTAGAGTATCATGTCATCTGCGAAGAGTGAAAGTTTGACTTCCTCTTTGCCAATTCTGATGCCTTTGATTTCCTTTTGGTGTCTGATGGCTGATGCTAGGACTTCCATCACTATGTTAAACAGCAGTGGTGAGAGTGGGCATCCCTGTCGTGTTCCTGATCTCAGGGGGAAAGCTTTCAGTTTTTCCCCGTTGAGGATGATGTTAGCTGAAGGCTTCTCATAGATGGCTTTGATGATGTTTAAGTAGGTTCCTTCTATCCCAACTTTCTCGAGAGTCTTTATTAAGAAGGGATGCTGTATTTTGTCAAATGCTTTTTCTGCATCTATTGAGAGGATCATATGGTTTTTATCTTTTCTTTTATTGATATGATGTATCACATTGATTGATTTGCGAATATTGAACCAGCCCTGTAACCCAGGAATGAATCCCACTTGATCTTGGTGGATGATTCTTTTTATGTGCTGCTGGATTTGATTTGCAAGGATCTTGTTGAGAATTTTTGCATCTGTATTCATCAAGGATATTGGCCTGTAGTACTCTTTTTTTGCTGGATCTCTGTCTGGCTTGGGAATCAGAGTGATGCTGGCTTCATAAAATGAGTCCGGGAGTTTTCCTTTGCTTTCTATTTTTTGGAATAGCTTGAGAAGAATTGGGATTAATTCTGTTTTAAATGTCTGGTAGAATTCCCCAGGGAAGCCATCAGGTCCAGGGCTCTTATTTGTTGGGAGATTTTTGATCACTGATTCAATTTCTTCACTCGTTATGGGTCTGTTCAGGTTTTCTATTTCTTCCTGTGTGAATTTTGGTAGTGAGTGTGTGTTTAGGAATTTGTCCATTTCTTCTAAGTTGTCCAATTTGTTGGCATATAATTTTTGATAGTATTCCCTGATAATTGCTTGTATTTCTGAGGGGTTGGTTGTGATAAGTCCATTTTCATTCATAATTTTGTCTATTTGGGTGCTCTCTCTTTTCTTTTGGATAAGTCTGGCTAGAGGTTTGTCAATTTTGTTTACCTTTTCAAAAAACCAACTCTTGGTTTCATGGATCTGTTCAATTGTTTCTTTGGTCTCTATATTGTTTATTTCTGCTCTAATTTTTACTATTTCTCTTCTTCTACTGGGTTTAGGCGTTCTTGTTGCTCTGCCTCTAGTTCCTTTAGGTGAGCTGTTAGATTTTGCACTTGCGCTTTTTCTAATCTCTTGAAATAGGCCTGGAGAGCAATGTACTTTCCTCTTAGCACTGCCTTTGCCGCATCCCATAGATTTTGAATTGTTGTGTTTTCATTTTCATTTGTTTCCATATATTTTTTAATTTCATCTCTAATTGCCTGATTGGCCCATTCATTCTTTAGAAGGGTGTTCTTTAACGTCCATGTTTTTGGAAGTTTTCCAGACTTCCTCCTGTAATTGATTTCAAGTTTCAAAGCATTGTGATCTGACAGTGTGCATGGTATGATCTCTATTCTTTTATATTTATTGAGGGCTGCTTTATGTCCCAGTATGTGATCTATCTTGGAGAATGTGCCATGCGCACTTGAGAAGAAAGTAAATTCCCTGGCCTCAGGATGTAAAGTTCTAAATAGATCCGTCAGGTCCATCTGGTCCAATGTGTCTTTCAAGTCCATTATTTATTTAGTGATTTTCTGTCTGGTTGACCTATCCATTGCTGTAAGTGGAGTATTAAAGTCCCCTGCTATTGGCACATTCTTATCTATAAGGTTGTTTCTGTTTGTGATTAATTGTTTTAGATATTTAGGTACTCCCATATTCGGTGCGTAGACATTTATGATTGTTAGTTCTTCCTGATGGATGGACCCTGTAATTATTATGTAGTGCCCTTCTTCATCTCTTGTGATTGTCTTTATTTTAAAGTCCAGTTTGTCTGATATAAGTATCGCTACTCCGGCTTTCTTTTGATTTCCTGTAGCATGATATATATTTCTGCATCCCCTTACTTTTAATCTGAAGGTAACTTCCAGTCTGAAATGAGTTTCTTGTAGACAGCATATAGATGGATTTTGTTTTTTAATCCATTCTGCTACCCTATGTCTTTTGATTGGAGCATTCAGCCCATTTACATTCAGTGTTATTATTGAAATATGTGGGTTTAGAGTCTTTGTATCTTTTGTAGGGTTCATGTTTGTGGTGGTGTCTCTGGAATCTTTGTTCCTTGCAAACTTTCCTTCAGAGCATCCCCCTCAGGATTTCTTGTAGGGCTGGCTTCGTGGTGACAAATTCTTTCAATTTCTGTTTATTTGGAAAGGTTTTTATCTCTCCTTCTATTCTGAATGACAGGCTTGCTGGATAGAGGATTCTTGGCTCCATATGTAGAATGTAATTCTTAAGAAGTTTTGTCAGGCTAGCCTCCTACTGAGCTCTCCTTTAGATGCATGGATAATAGTTCATTTTCCTTTTTAATATATTTTTAAAATTTATTTTATTCATTGTTCATTTTTTAGAAAGAGGGTGTGAGCTGCAGAGGAGGACAGAGAGAGAGAGAATGAAAATCTTAAGCAGGCTCCATGCTCAACGTGGAGCCAGATGCAGGGCTCAAGTCCAAGACCCTGGGATCATGACTTGAGCTGAAATCAAGAGTCCAACGCTCAACCCACTGTATGACCCAGTCACCCCAATAGTTCATTTTCAAAAAGAAGAGTCTTAAATCTTTGAGGATAAAATGAACCAATAAAGACTATTAAAAAATGAAACTATTTTGGAATTTTATAATTTGGTGTGTTACATTATGAATATCTCTTGCCAAAGGAATATGGTTAGCTGTGCCATGAGAGGTAGCCTGTAACATTAGCCCTAATTGGCAGAATAGACATTCTCACAGCTTATTTTATTTATTAGCTTTTTAAATTTTTTAAAAATGTTTGTTTATTTATTTATTTTGAGAGAGAGACAGAGCACGAACTGGAGAGGGACAGAAAGAGAGAGGGAGACACAGAATCGGAAGCAGGCTTCAGGCTCCAAGCTGTCGGGACAGAGCCAGACATGGGGCTCAAACCCACAAACTGTGAGATCATGACCTACACTGAAACTGGATGCTAAACCACTGGGCCATCCAGGTGCCCTTATTTTTAAAGTTCCTAGATTGTATGGGGCACATGAGTGGCTCAGTTAAGCAAGTATCCGACTTTGGGTCAGGTCATGATGTCATGGCTCGTGGGTTCAAGCCTCGCGTCGGGCTCTGTACTGACAACTCAGAGCCTGGATCCTGCTTCAGATTCTGTGTCTCCCTCTCTCTCTGCACCTCCCCTGCTTGAACTCTCTCTCTCTCATGTCTCAAAAAATAAATAAAGATCAATTTTTTAAAATAACATTCCTAGATTGTTGATTGAGTAAAACATTTTCACAGGGGTTCTCACTGACTTATGCCGCAGTCAGACTGTTATGGCCAATACTATTTTTTATGGTTAAGGAAAATATATTGCATCCATACCCTAAACAGGATATGTATGTGTGCCTGTATGCATGAGTATATGTATATGTGTATTTTTAGGGACTTTGCATATTTCCAAGACTGATTTATTCTTTGCTATGAGATAGAAGAAAAAAATGTCAAGCGTGGTAAATCTCCTTTAGGGTAGGGCAATTAACAAACAATAAAAGTAGATATTGATCAAATGTTAAACTGTGATTATTAAAAAAAAGTGTCTATAAAACAACTGATATGAATTATTTATACTCTCATCCCCCAAAGTCATTTATTAGGTTTTATGGAAAATTAATTATGAAAAGAAGTATCAAAAGTCAAATTACTTTGGCAAGCTCTAGGATTCATAAACTCAAATAGGACATAAAGGGTTTTTTAATTCAGGAGTGCACAATGCCTAAATATTGCCACATTTTTGGTATAATGAAAGAAGGGGTTATGCAACATTTGCCAAATTGTAGAAATCTTTCCACAGAGCATTGATTGGAAGCAGAATCTGGAAGTCATAGATGGATAAATAGGTAGATAAAAAAGAGATAGATAAATGAGACTTGTGAATGTTTAAATAATACCACCTCATAAAACACTTTTTTTAAAATTAAGGCTGGAAATACAGCAATCAAGTAACCAGTCAATAAAGCCACAGAAAACAATATATTCATTTTGAAGCATTTCTTATTTTATTACTCTGTGGTCACTTAAAAGTCAATATTCTAACTTACTTTGAAATTTTGTAGCAAGAAGAAGATAGCTCTCTGATTTGTTGCTTCATTTCCTCTTTGAAATGAAAGAGGCTAGGCTTCTTTCTTTATAATGTCTTCCAGAAAACTTAGAACTAATTTAATATTCATTCACATTAACTAGATTTGCCTAAAAGATGATAGAATATGACTTTGCTTCTACAATTTGGATTGAACATTTTTTTGTGTGTGTGTGTGTGTGTGTGTGTGTGTGTGTGTGTGTGTTTGAGAGAGAGAGAGAGAGAGAGAGAGAGAGAGAGAGAGAGAGAGAGAGAGACTCATTATATACATTTACATTGTAAGACCCTTCAAATCTACTTGAAGGAACATGCTACCAGATGGAAACTCAGTTCTTCAGGAAGCAATGAAAAATACCAGCTCCAGTTTTTAAAAACTGGGTAAATATAAAAGACTATTGTTTTTTATTAGACATTTTAAGATTCACTTAACTATTGAAAGCAAACATTGAACATTGTCTTGAGGTATTTGTACCATGTGTTGATATAACATATATTACAGCCATAGCCTAAAAGCTTCTGTTTCTAGGTAAAATGACAAGGCTCGAAGAAGATGATGCTTCCTTTGCAACAAGTAGCAAAAGCTGGATAAACACATGGCTTTTCAAACTCTTGGTTTGGGATGAGGATTGGGTTTGTGCCCATCATAGGGCCTCTCCCAGGTAAAAGAGAAGTCAGTGCAGCAGCTGGCCATCTGGCAGAGCTAATGCAAAACTTGAGGAACTTGGGCACCTGGGTGGCTCAGCGGGTTGAGCGGGCGACTCTTGATTTCAGATCAGGTCTTGTGGTTGGTGGGATCGAGTCCCAAGTTGGACTCTGCACTGACAGTGTGGAGCAGGCTTGGGATTCTCTCTCCCTTTCTCTCTTTCTGCCCCTTTCCTGCTCACACATGCATTTTCTCTCTCTTTCTCAAAGTAAATACATAAACATTAAAAAAAATGGAAACAGAAATGGCCCAAAAACCTCGTTGATTTTCCCCAGTGAACATGTGCTAAGTTATGGGCATTGTGGGAACCTGGGGAACCTGGCTGGAAACTTCTAGAAGTCAGAATAGAATCTCCTTTAGTCTCACAGTATTTAGGCTATGGAGACTTTCTTGGGGTGAAGGCTTGCATCAGGTACACATCAGCTTTCCCCTCGAAGATTGTATTAGATCAGGTTCCTCAGAAGCTTAGCCTAAAACAGGGATTCTTACAAAGTATTGGTTGGGGGATGAGTTGTTCTCAGAAGGAGAGGGTGGGGGAAGCAAAATGAGGCTGGGGATCAGCTAAGGGCATGTTCCTGGCTGTGCAGTCGGCTTCCGCTTGATCTCACAGGATCACTGGAGCAGAAATTGTACCACAGAGCTGTCTCCCCTCTAACGAGGGGCACGTTCTTGGGACACTCATGGCAGCCACTCATTGGTTTCTGTCTACTCCTGCTGGAGTGAAGGGGGGCATCCTCCCTGCCTTTCATGCCTGGGGAGAATCTCTAGGAACCAGCGGGCAGCTCTAAGCCTTTAGAATACTCAGCAGCCCTGGGGGATGGATCCCCTCTTCTCAAGATCTCCACAGAGCATTGACGCACCTGTTGGAAGTGATCGGCATTTCTGAGCATGTCCTTCCATGGGTATAAGAAGAAATTCTCTGCATAAAGGCTCCGTTTCCTTCTTTCTAAACCATGGGTGACCTTGGAGAAGCACTCACATTTCCAATGTACTTTCTAAATATCAAACACGATAAAGGAGATTGAAAAGATTAGTATGAAATTAATAGCCCCCGAAATAGAGGCAGGGTTTATATTATAGCCTGATTACATGTGAAACTACTTTCCTTCTTTTATTTTTCTGTTTTCCTTTGGATACTTCCAAATGACACATAAACTACTTTCAAGTAATAAAGGAATCTGAAACACACCCAGATTTCACCACATCATAGTTTTAACATTCTAAGTACATGAGACAGTTTACTGGATATATGTATTTCTGTGAGCAATTGTAAAGAAAAGGTCTTATTGGTAGGTTTTATCACTCTGGGTTTTCAACAGTATCATGATTTTGTTGACAGAAATTGCTGAATTGATTGAGGTATTATGGTTTACTCATTTTCGTGTGCAGTTTTATTTTCATTTTTATCCAATAACTCCATTAAGAATTAATGACTCAGGTTTGTGCTGTACATGCAGCATTTATCCAGGAGCCCTTCAACTCCCCTGCCTTCAACTTTTTCACACCAAGATTCTGGTGGCCCAGCTTCAGAGAAGAATTGTACTTAAATAGTGATTTATAGATATGAAGAGTTGATAAGGAGATTTGAATGCTCACAATGTAGAAAAGTATAGATGCTCATGTTAGTATATTTGCAGCATGTGTGATGATCCTTAGGGGAAGGGGAATGAAGTTCAGCTCTTAGAGCAAAGGCATTTCTTCTTTTTTTTTTCCTCCAAAAATTGGTTTCAAATGAGCAGCAGGATTTTATGTGATACTTGCATTTATATATGCTATTTTAGCTATCTGAAGTTCAACAAATATAATTTTGCTTGCATTCTAATTGCTGTTTAATATCTCAGAGCCTCTCAATTATATTTTGTACTTAACCGTTTAACTCAACTTATTTCACATAATGATTCAAAGGAATTTTTCCATGGAGTGTACCATGTATGGAGTTTGAACTCTCCACTTCAGTCTTGTTTCCTTTAGTCAGAAATGGTGGCATTGGTGTCAAAGAAAACAGCTAAATCAATATATTGTACAAAAGATTATATTTAGTTTTGTGTCTATTAATGGCGGAGTTAGAGCTTTCATTCTCATTGCATCACAACTACCTGTAACTGCCAGGAGCACTGAACTCTGATTGGGTGTTGTAAGTGGTAAATTTCACTTCAAGTTTGCAGTCCCCACTATGCAATTTTAGGCAAACTCCCTCATGTGGTCTGTGCACTATCATTCTCTGTGGAAAGGACTGCTGGGCTGGGCAAAATCTCCATCCTGTTCTGATATTTATCCTATGGTATTCTTCACATGCTAGACATTGAGTTTTGTTTAAATGCAATGAACTTTGTCATAATAATGAAACAGGTGCAACAGCATAGAAAACTGGAAGTTTAGAGGTGCTGCATTTACAGAGTGACTCACTATTTCAACTAGATCATCAATAATCTGTTTTCTTTTGTCTCTCTTCTCTACCCAAACTTCTGAGTTAAAGTATCTCTGATTAAAGTCTGGAAAGAGATAACCTACTTCTTGTGGGTATTTCAGAATAGCGAACATCCATGTTTCCAAAGCCCCCATGATTCTGGCTGTGGTGATTATTGACTTAGATTGGATACATAATAAGAACTGGTCCTTAAGCCTGGTAAATGCCACATGTTGATTATTGTAAGGTTAATCAAGGAAAACTTGTTCTGAAAGGCAAGGAAGGACACTGTCAAAAACTACTTGGACTATGTCCAAAGGACAGAAGAACTGATTTGAAAATCTCCCACTAGTCAAAGATGTAATAATTTAAGCATATTTTAAGCACACCAGAAGGTGGCCCAGAGATACCAGACCCAGACATGTTGAAACGGAGGTGGTAAAATATGATACGTGGAATTGCTTTTGCTTCTTGTATATTGAGGTTTCGTTTTCTCAAGCACATATTCATTTACATTCCTATAGTTTTCCGATAAAAATTACCTTTTTATTGTCTTGAGACACCCCTCTTTATTTCTGATAATTTTCTTTGCCTAGAAGTATATTTTATCTCATGCTAATACAGGCGTGCCTTGTAGATGTTGCTTCTTCAGTTCCAGACTGCCACAATAAAGCAGCAATCACAATAAAGCGAGTCAAATGAGGGTTTTTTGGTTTCCCAATGTACGTAAAAGTTATGTTATACTATACTATGGTCCATTAAGGGTGAAATAGCAGTATGTCTGAAAAAAAATTATGTACAAGCCATAATTTAAAAATACTTTATTGTGGGGCGCCTGGGTGGCCCAGTCAGTTAAGCGTCTGACTTCGGCTCAGGTCATGATCTCACGGTTTGTGGGTTCAAGCCCCGCGTTGGGCTCTGTGCTGACAGCTCAGAGCCTGGAGCCTGTTTCGGATTCTGTGTCTCCTTCTCTCTCTGCCCCTCCCCTGCTCATGCTGTCTCTCTCTCTCTCAGAAATAAACAGTAAAAAAGTTTAAAAAATAGTTTAAAATACTTTATTGTTAAAAAATGCTAACCATCATCTGAGCTTTCTGCAGATCATAATCTTTTTGCTGGTGGAGGATCGTGCCGGCATATTGATGCCTGCTGACATCAGGGTGGTGGTGGCTGAAGGCTGGCGTCGCTGTGGCAATGTCTTAAAATAAGACAACAGTGCAGTTTGCCAGATCGATGGGCTCTTCCTTTTACAAATGATTTCTCTGTAGTGTGTGATCCTGTTTGATAGCATTTTACCCACGGTGGAGCCATTTTTTTTTTTTCAAAATTAGTCAATCCTCTCAAGCCCTGCCACTGCCTTATCAATTATGTTTATATAATATTTTAAATCCTTTGTTGTCATTTCAACAATCTTCAGAGCATCTTCACCTGGAGTAGATTCCATCTCAGGAAACCACTTTCTTTGCTCATCCATAAAGAGCAGCCTTTCATCCGTTACAGTTATCATGAAATTTCAGCAATTCAAACATAAGCATAATGAAAAAAATGGAAATATTGCAAGAGTTACCAAAGTGTGACATGGAGACACAAAGTGAGCAAACGCTGTTGGAAAAATGGCGTCATCAGACTTGCTTGAGGCAGGGTTGTCCCAAACCTTCAATCTGTAAAACATGTGATATCTGCCAAGCGCGGGAGAGCAAGGCACAATCAAACAAGGTATTACCTGTAGAACCAATTTCCTTCCATTTGATTTTACCCAGGATGCGTCTCTATATTTAAAACATATCTGCTCTAGACAGCCCATTCCTGGATCTTATCTTCTTAAACATTCCGACTATCTCTGCCTTTAAAGTGAAGTGTTCAGACCAATATACAGTGTAATTATTTATTTGGTTGGAATTAGGTCTGTCATCTCATATTTGTCTATTTCTTCTCCTCTGTTTTTGTCCATCTGTTCTCCATTTCTTAACTTCTTTGCTCACGACTTGAATTCCTTACTTTATTCCATTTTAATTTACCACTTGGCTTCTGGCTATATATCTTTGTGTTATGTTTTTGAGTGGTTTCCTTAGGAATTAAAATATGCGTTCTTAAACTTTCAAAATTCTCTATCAGTAAGTATGGTACCGTTTTAGAAAAAAATGTTATGAACATATAACCATATAGATTCCTTTAGCTACTGCCTGATAGAGCAGTAGCCATCATATATATATATGTAATATATTATATATATCTTACATTTACTTATATCAAGCATTCAACAAAGTCATGTTATAGTTTTTGCCTTAAGCACTTATATATATCTTGGGGCACTTGGCTGACTCAGTCGGTTAAGTGTCTGACTCTTGGTTTCTGCTCAGGCCATGATCTCACAGCTTCATGGGTTCAAGCCCTGCATCAGGCTCTGCACTGGCAGTATGGAGCCTGCTTGGGGTTCTCTCTGCCCCTCTTCCTCTCTCTGCCCCTCCCCCTCTGACACTGTCTCTCTCAAAATAAATAAACTTTAATAAATGATATATATCTTAAAGAACAGAATGAAGAAGATAACATATTACATTCATTGTGGTATTTACTATTTCTGATAGTCTTAATTTTTCATTTCTTTTTTAAGTTTTTTAATGTAAATTCTAGTTGGTTAAAATAAGGGGAATATTGGTTTCAGGTGTAGAGTTAAGTGATTCAACACTTACATATAACAACCAGTGCTTATGGCCAGTGCCATCCTTAATACCCATCACCCATTTAGCCCAGCCCCCAGCCGTTTTCCCTCCAGCACCCCTCAGTCTGTTCTCTATAGTTAGAAGTCTCTTATGGTTTCATTCCTTTCCTCTTTTTTTCCCCTTCCTTTATGTTCATATGAGTGAAATAATATGGTATTTGTCTTTCTGTGACTGACTTGTTTTGCTTAACATGATACTCCCTAGTAGCTCCACCCATGTTGTTGCAAATGATAATATTTCATTCTTTCCTTTGGCTGAGTAACATTTCATTATATATGAGATAATATACATAATATATAATATAAGATATATAATACATAGTATATATCCCACATCTTCTTTATCCATTCACCAAAGGACACTTGTTTTCATAATCTGACTACTGTAAATAATGCATTTCTATCTAAAAACATTTCTTTCTGGTGATTTCATTTCAGCCTGAGGAACTTCTCTTTGCACATTTTCCCTCCTAATACAGCTCTGATGGCAGTAGAGTGTCTTGATGTTCTTTAATTTAAAGTGTATTTATTTGACTTTTATTCCTGAAAGATATTTCTACTGGATATAGAATTCTGACTTGTCAGGGTTTTTTTTTTTTCCTTTTAATTTAAGCACTTTTAAGTTTGGGTTCTAATGGAGTGCCTGGGTGGCTCAAATGGTTAAGCATATGACTCTGGATTTCGGTTCAGGTCATGATCTCCCAGTTCATGAGTTGAAGACGCACATCGTGGTCCTCACTGACACTGTGGAGCCTGCTTGGCATTCTCTCTCTCCCTCTCTCTGCCTCTCCTCTGTTCTCTCTCTCTGGCTCTCTCTCTAGCTCTCTCTCACGAAAGAAAGAAAGAAAGAAAGAAAGAAAGAAAGAAAGAAAGAAAGAAAGAAGGAAAGAAAGAAAGAAAGAAGAAAGAAGAAAGAAAGAAAGAAAGAAAGAAAGAAAGAAAGAAAGAAAGAAAGAAAGAAAGAAAGAAAACGTTTAAAGTGTGTGATTCCTAATAAACTTCATCGTCATTAGAATTATTGTTTCTCTGTATGTAATTTGCATTATTTTTTTCTAACTTCATTTAAGAAATTCTCTTTATTTTTTGGCTTTTATAAGTTTAAGTACTATGAATTTGGCTCCCTCCCTTTATCTCCCTTTATCTCTCTTTCACTTATTTTCTTTTCTCTCTTCTTCTCTTCTCTTCTCTTTCCTTTCCTGTTTTTTCTTCTTTTCTTTTTGCATGTATTTTTCCTATCCGGGATTTACTGAAATTCTTGATTCTGAAAATTGATGCCTTTCAAAAAATTCAATACATTTTAGTCAGTATGTCTTGAAATATTTTTCCCATCCTACTCTCTCCTTTTGTTTTTGGTACAACAGTTGCACCTGTGTTAAAACTTTAATGTCACCTCCCCCACTGGACCTTAGCCTATTCATTTGTTTTCAGTATTTTTTCTTCTTCTGCAGATTGGATAATTCCCATTGATTAGCTTCCTTTCTTTATATTCTACTAGTAATCCTAGTGAATATTTTATTAAATATACTAATTTTTAGCTGTAACATTGCCATTTCACTCATTTTCATTGTTTCTGTTTATTTGCTGAGATTTCTCATGGTTTTATTTATTTTGAGTGCATTTCTCTTTACTTTATTGAGCATTGTTATAATAGATGTTTTCGAGTCTTTACCAATTCCAATGTTTGGATTATTTTGTGGTTGTACTCTTATGACTTTATTTCCTATTGCGGGCATATCACCTAAATTTTCCCATTTCCTTGTATGTACAGTAATTTGAGGGTTGTTCTTGGATATTATGAATGCTCTGATGCAAAGATTCTGAATTCTGTTATATTCTATGAAATAATTGCATTCCATTGAATTGTTGTTTTATTGGGCAATTATTTTTTTTTCTCATTCAAACTGAAAACACGGACTCTTTTTTAAAAAAGTTTTTTAAATGTTTATTTATTCTTGAGAGAGACAGAGAGACAGAGCATGAGCAAGGGAGGGGTTGAGAGAGAGACACACACAGAATCCGAATCAGGCTCCAGGCTCTGAGCTGTCAGCACAGAGCTCGATGCTGGGCTTGAACCCATGAACCGTGAGATCATAACCTGAGCTGAAGTCAGACACCTAACTGACTAACCTACCCAGGCACTCCAGAAAACTCTGACTCCTGAGTCACAATTGAATTCTTAGTTCTGGTCATTTATTCTTTTAAAGGCCATTTTGATTCCATCTTACCTATGCATTTTTTAGTGGTCATCCAGGTACTTAGAGTTCCACACAGAATCTGGAAATCTCCTACCATGGCTTTTCCTGGAATTCCATATCACTTTTCAATATCTGGATTTGCTGTGCATCATTTATTCTAGTTTCTCAGGCCAGAAAGACATCATGATTTCCACTAAAATTCCAGCAGCTTTTTGCACTAAGTGCATCCTATCCTTAGAATAAAACCCATAGGAAATTGGAAAATCATTTTGTGGTCCTCATTTTTCCTTAATGTCCACTTTCTACAATACTTGCTTGTTTTTGTACAATTTCCAGAGCTTTCTGGTTGTTCTCTTATTTTAAATTTTTTAACATTTTATTTATTTCTGAGAGAGAGACAGCATGAGCAGGGGAGGGTCAGAGAGAGAGGGAGACAGAATCCGAAACAGGCTCCAGGCTCTGAGCTGTCAGCACAGAGCCTGATGCGGGACTTGAACCAATGAACCACGAGATCATGACCTGAGCTGAAGTCGGACGCTTAACTGACTGAGCCACCAAGGCGCCCTTCTGGTAGTTCTTTTAAAAAATATTTTTTTATGGAGTTGTAACTTCTCATTTTGGATCCAACATGGAAAGGTCTTGGAAGTTATCCTTTTTATCCACAAGAAAAATCTGGAAAAATCTAAAAAGCAAACTAATTTTTCTGGAGCATCAGAGAAGTAATGCTGTAGAGTAAACTGTCACCCTGGAATCTGGTGTATTCAGAGACTCAGGGACCTAGATCTGTCACCAAGATCAGAAGCTCCTGAGGCCATAAACTGGTAGGAACACTTGAATGGTGATCTTGATAAGTTTCTGAAGGCTGAGTGGGAACTAACAAGAGAGGGAGAAATGGTCTTAGGGGAATATTCCTACACTTTCTTGAACCTTCCATCTAGAACTCAGCCAAGTTCTCATGGTGAAAATTTGAGAAACATCTTCAGAAATTAAAAATCTTCTCAACTACCTTTACTCCTCCTGTCTTTTGGTTTCACCTGGAAAGAGGAGGGAAATCAGCAGAGATAGGCTTCTAGGAAATAAATTGGGGGTGCTTTGGCCAGGGAAAGGAATAGCAGGGAAGAGAAAAATAATCTATACCACGGGAAGAGAAACAGAACACTGTGAAGGCTATAGCCCCGAAGCTCCACTGAAAACCAAAAGACAGAGACTAGGAAGGTTTTAGAGTCCTCCCCCTCTGACACCTGCTAAAGACACATCAACAATTCCCTGCTGTAATGACGGGAGGTTGCATTGAAAGAACACATAGACCCTCCAAGGAGCAGCACCTCGAGAATCCCTCCTACCAAGGAGGGAGCAAAAGCAAGGGTACTAGATGGACTTGAAACCCCTAATAACTATAGTCACAGCTAACACAAAACACAGCCTAGCTCCTAGCTAGATTAAAATAAGCCATTCCTCTAAATGCCTGTTTATATTAGTTCACATTACTTAGTACAGAACATTTGTCAACAACAACAACAAATGACAATACATGCAAAGAGGCAAAGGAAAACATAGTCTAAAAAGATAAAGCAAGCATCATAACCAGTGTCAGATACAACACATATGCTGGATTATCAGACTGAGTATTTAAATAACTAGGATTAATATGTTGAGGGATCTAATAGAGACAGCAGAAAACATGCAATAATAGATGGGTATTGAAAGCAGAGAGACGGGTACTCCAAGAGGGACAAAAAGGAAGGTTCAGGAAAACAACAAAAACAACAAGAACAGCGCCCCCACTGTAACAGAAATAAAACATGCTTTGATAGGCTCATCAGAAGACTCAAGGAAGAATCAGAGGACTTGAATATAGGTCCATAAAAATTTCTCACACTGACAAGCAAAGAAAACAAAGATTAAGGGGCCACCTGGGTGGTTTAGTTGGTTAAGTGTCCAATTCTTTGTTTTGACTAAGGGGATGAGTTTGAGCCCCGTGTTGGGCTTCATGCTGGCCATGTGGAATCTGCTTGGGATTCTCTCTCCCTCTCTCCCTGCCCTTCTCCTGATGGCAGACACACACATTCTAAATAAATAAGTAAGTAAGTAAGTAAATAAATAAATAAATAAATAAACCTTTTAAAAAGATCACCTTTAAAAAAAGATTTTAAAAACAGTATATAATAACTATGATACAGTATCAAAATTATGTATATATAATTTGAATAACAAAGGATAAAACAGACACAAAACAGGGCTATTTGAAGGAGTAGTGGCTGAGAACTTTCCAACATTAATTAGAAAAAGTAAACCAGAGATCTAGAAACACAGAAAACACTAAATAAGATAAATTCAAACCAACTAAGCAAACAATCCCCAGCTAGATATATCATATTCGAACTACAGAAAACTGAATAGAGAAACTTGAGGGAAGCCGGAAGAATCCTAGAGTTCTCTATCAAGTGAAAATTATACTTCAAAAATGAGGAATTAATAAAAAGGCTTTCTTGAAAATCAGAAGTTGAAGGAATGCATTGTCAGTAGACCTGCCTTAAAAGAAATGTTAAAAGTAATTGTTTGGATGGATGTAAAATGATATAGATCAGAAACTGGTATCTTAATAAAGAAAGAGAAAGTGCAGGAGAAGGAATAAGAGGATGTAAAATAAAATTTTCTGTGTTTCTTGTATCTCACTGATATAAAAGATAACTATCTGTTTAAGTAATAACAATGATGATGATGATGATGATGTGTTGGGTAACATGTAGCATGTGGATAAGTGAAATGAATGACCATAACATCACAAGTGATGGGACGAAGGAATTGGAAATAATTCGTCATAAGGTACCGGCACTGGGGGTGGAGTTATATAGCACTATTTGAATTGAATTTGGGCTATTTTAATAAATATATATTGTAAACTCTAGAGCAGCCACTGAACTTATTTAAAAACAAGTGTAATTATATAGGAGTCAAGTCTCTAAGAAGACAAAAGAATCCTTAATGTGTATAAACCTGGCAGAACATCAAAATACATGAAGTAAGAGTTGGTAGAATTGAAAGGAGGGATAGACAAGTCCACTCTTAGAACTGGAGTCTTCCGCCATCTTCTTTCAGTAACTGATAGATCAAGAAGGCAGAAAATCAGTAAGGATATAGATGACTTGAAGAGCACTATCAATCACCTTGACCTAATTGACATTTATAGGCTTCCCATCCAATAGCGACAGAATACACAGTCTTCTCAAGCTTTCCCGGAACAATCACCAAGAAAGAACACATTCTGGGCCAAAAATACACTTGAATAAACTGAAAAGAATCAAAATTATACAAATTATGTTTTCAGATCACTAGAAACAGATGACTCCAAATATCTGGAACTCCAAATATTTGGAAATTAAACAATACATCTCAGAATAAACCATGGGCCAAAGAATTCTCAAGATGAACTGAAAATTAAATGAAAATGGAAATGAAAATATACGTTACAGGGTATATATTAGTTATCTGCCAGAGGGCCAGTCTAGTAAGACTTACTTGGTCATTAAATTATACAACTGGTTCTTAGAGATATTATCTAACTTGTTGGTTTTTAACACAAACTATTATTGTATGGCATTTGTCCGGTAATTTAAATTTTTTTCATGTGTATTGAGATTACCGATTTATTTTGTCTTTTTTTGTTTTTAATTGATCCCTTTCTTCTCTGTGTCTTTCATTCTCACTTTTGGCCTTCCTGGATTTTTCATATTTTTCTTAGTTCCTCCAATTTCCTATTTGGTAGTAATGCTCCTATATACTTGATATGAAATGGTACATGAGCGTGTATAATATTTAACATAATATAATATCTATTTTATTTTTTAAAGTTTATTTATTTATTTTGAGTGAGAAGAAGAGTGAACGGGGAGGCGCAGAGAAAGAGACAGAATCCCAAGCAGGCTCCACGCTGTCAGCACAGAGCCCGAGGTGGGGCTCAAACTCACAAACCGTGAGGTCAGGACCTGAGCCAAAACCAAGAGGCGGAAGCTTAACTGAGTGGGCCACCCAGGTGCCCCAACATAATATAATTATTAAGATGCAAGTGAACATTACAGGTCTATAGTAACTTATTCCAATCCCATGGCGCTCGATGTGTTTCTGATTCTGCATTTTTCAGATCTTAGGCAGATCACGTACCCATTACGCATTACGTAGCATCCAGAGCAAGACCTATTGTTGTCTGCTCTGACTCATGTGGTTGTTGATACTGAATTGGAGAAATAAGGACTTCACCTAACCTCACACATTAGTTCAAGGCCATACTTTGCTGCCAAATTAGTGTCACTGAGAGGAAAGATTTAAAAACTAACTTTCATTATTTTTCGTATTTCAGAATATCACATTAACGGTTATAAACCTGAATCGTCATCCTGTTGCCATAGTAACAGGGAGAAAAAAAAAGTTTGATTGGAGTTTCCCATACCCGTCACCTTCTTTGTTTCCCTTTATCAATATTTTAGCCCTATTTTCAATTTGAACCCCACAATGTCATCATCACAATGTTTGCAATAACATTTCATTTAGATTTAGTAATATGTTGCCTCTTGTTCTGCTCACCATTATTTCTTGCATGTCATTCCCTTCTTGTGAATCTCCTTTTGTTCTGAGGAAGATGTTTTAGTATTTAGTTAGTTAGCCTATGATGGCAAGCACCCCCAGTCTTGTTAAGTGTGAGCGTATTTTCCTTTTCGCCTTTACACTTGGATAACGGTTTAGTTGTGCACAGAATTCTAGTTTTATGCTGTCTTCAAATGTTTTAAAGGCAGTATTATAGAGGGTTTTGGTTTGTGCTGATGAAATGGCTTTTGATTCACGATCTTTCTTTTATAGGAAGGTTTGGGTTTTTTCCCTCTGATGACTTTCATTATTTTCTCCCATCCTTTGAGCTCATGGGTTTGTGTGTACAATTTGAAAACTTGTCACATCTAGAGTTTCTACTTGGCATTTCTTTTTTTTTTTAAGTTTATTTATTTTGAGAGAGACAAAGAAAGGGACCACAAGCAGGGGAGGGGCAGAGAGAGCAGAGAGAGAATCCCAAGCAGGCTCTGTGCCAACAGCAGAGCTGCCACTCACAAACTGTTGAGATCATGACCTGAGCTGAAATCAAGAGTCAGACATTAACCAATTGAGCCAACCACACGACCCATCATCTATTTGGTACTTCTTTTTAAAATTTTTTTTAAATGTTTATTTATTTTTGAGACAGAGAGAGACAGAGCATGAGCTGGGGAGGGGCAGAGAGAGGGAGACACAGAATCAGAAACAGGCTCCAGGCTCTGAGCTGTCAGCACAGAGCCTGATGTGGGACTCGAACCCATGGATGGCGAGATCATGACCTGAACCGAAGTCGGATGCTTAACCAACTGAACCACCCAGGTGCCCCTATTTGGTAGTTCTTAAGATATTATTTTGATATATCCTTTTGATCATCTTCCTTTTGATCATCTTTACATTTTATCTCTTGATTACCTGAAAGTGTCCTTTAGATGGTGTTATTATTTCAAGAGCTTAGAATACTAATTCTTGCGTTTGGAGGGTTTGTCATCTCTTTCTTGGTGACCTCCTCAAATATTCCTTGGGAGTCTCAGGGCTTGTCTTGGAGGGCACCTCAGTCCAGCTTGTGCCACCCTATTATTCATGAACTGAGTCTGCAACTTTGAGCACAGGTCGGCTGGTATTGCCTCCACGGTCAGTGACATCCAGCAGCAGCACCATTTCCCTTCTGCCATGACCACCACCACTGATGCAGGTGTAGACGCATTAGCAACGCCTTCTGATAATGTAAAACGTGAGTTCATGCAATTATATGTAGACTCCTCTGAAAGCAATTGCTTTCCCAATTTACACTGGGTGCTGTAACAAAGTGAACATGGGAATATGTCTTATTCTTCACCAAGATATTTTCTATTCCATGGAAACCATACCAGTGTTTGGGCCTCACAATGCTGTAATAAATTCTATTTTCAATTTCACAGAAAGATCTTTCTTTTTTTTCCTCCAAGAAACACACATGGAATTTCTTGAAGCTTCCCAGGGCCTGAAGCTTTCAGTTAATATCTACTATGCTCCATCCAAGACTGCTATTATTCTCTGCAGCGTTCATTCTCTTGCTCAATTTGGCCTTATTCTCAGGGGCTAGGGAAGATCATTGCAAATGGTGTCCCCCTACCATTCAAAACTGCAGATCAAAGAATGTGCTTGCTTCTTTCAGAGTAATTTTTATATATTTGAAGTTCTTATCACAGAAAGCATGTCAAAATCTATATATGTATTGGAATGCAGACCAGGGTTATTTTGACACATCTCTACATGCCAGCCATATGCTGATATGTCTCTGACATCCCCCACACATGGGCAAAAGACATTATCTCTCCTAGGTTTGCTTAAAATCTGGTCATGTGGTGGTGGACAGAAAAATTGATCATTGAAGTACTATGTAAGTGCCAAAGTGAAGATAAATATTGCCTCCAGTCAGATGTGTTCAGAGTACAAAGGACTCGCTTTCTTGCAGGATGCATTTCAGTGCGATTAATGTTATATTTGCATTTGTTTTGTTTCCTAGCATCCTCAAATGACAGACTCATTGGGCTAAAAACTCAAAATAATTCATTTGTGAAGGTTTCACTACCCTTGTACTGTGTACCCATAGCAATTTTCAGAGGGGGAAAAATAAAAGCAAAAGCAGAATAGAAAGTTATAACAGAAATTTCTAACACGATTTCTGCTATCCCGGTTCAACTGTTAATTTAGTTTCACACATTTTTGAGGGGTCTTTTAGTAGCCTTAGTGGTGAAACTTAGAAAGTGGAATGAGTAACATAAATTTCTATTAATAGATGGAGCTATGTTACAGATTATAGTTGATTACAGACATGCATCATAACCAAAGGCAAAAATAGATATATCTAATATTTTTTTGTGTGGAAAATAAAAGGTCCCATTAACAACAGGAATGTGAAAAAGAGTAAGCAATAAGTCTGGATATTCTAAGTGAAGTCTTCAGAAGGGAGAAAAATCTGATAGCTAGCATTTATTCATTTATTCAAGAAACATTTATCAAATATCTACTATGTACCAGCTCCTATTCTAGATGCTAATGAAGCAGCGGAGAACAAAATAGGTAAGAATCTGTTGTTTGGGGGGGGCTTAGGTTCTAGTGCGAGAGAAAATTATGAACTATTAACTAAAAAACATGTAGATTGTGACGGTGGCCAGTGCGATGGAGGAAAATAAAGCAAAGAAGTGGGAGAGTGTCAGAAAACCATGATTTTGCACTGGGCACTGGGCAATCCCTCGCAGAGCAGCTGATGTTTCAGTAGAGCCGTGGAGGTGAAGGGAGCAAGCCCTAGGGCCTTCAGGAGGGAGAGCGCTCCGTGAGGGATGGACGGCAAGTGCAAGGGCAAGGACTTCTTGGCCGTGCTTTACAAACCACCTGGAGAACACTGTGGCCACAGGGGAGGGAATGGAGGGAAGGCAGCCAGCTCAACTGTACAGCCAGAGAGGTCTTTATTCAGTATTGTGGAGTCATTTCTAAAATACATTTCTTGGGGCACCTGAGTGGCTTAGTCGGTTAAGCGTCCGACTTTCGCTTAGGTCATGATCTCGCGGTTCGTGGGTTCGAGCCCCGCATCGGGCTCTGTGCTGACTGCCAGCTCAGAGCCTGGAGCCTGTTTCAGTCTGTGACTCCCTCTCTCTCTGACCCTCCCCTGCTCACGCTGTCTCTCTCTCTCTCTCTCTCTCTCTCTCTCTCTCCTAGAAATAAATAAAACATAAAAAAAATAAATAAAATACATTTCTTGCCGTCGTACAAATGCTTCTGATTAAAGGGTTAAAAATGAGGGTTGCAACTTATCATCATACCTTTCCAGCCCTGTTTCTTCCTGTTACCCTCACAGACATCAGAGAGCATTCCTGCCATCTTTCTGTGTCCTGAGCTTCTCGAATTCTTACGATCTTTCCTCCCTCCTGTTCCTCCTGCTCTCTCCAGCCTCCAGGAGTCTCACAAAGAAATTCCTTTGCTTAGACATTTTCCTATTTCCCCTCACTTTAGCCCCAATACCATTCTTCCTCAAGAACTTAAATATACAATTTCCACTATAGCCTCCTTGTCCCTAGATTTGGTTAGGGGTGCCTCCATGTCCTACCATAGGTCTTACCACTTACAATCAATCTGTATATGAATCATGGTCTGCTTACCTGTCTATGCCTTCTTGAGTGCAAAGGCTTTGTCTTATTCACATCCATTTCCCTATATCTGGCACACGTGTTACCACAAGTGTTCGTGAAAAAACAAAAATCCATTTGGCCTTGAAAATGATGCTCACCAGGATTGCCTCAAAAATCACCACAATCTTGCTTTGTGATGAAGTTTTCACTCTGAATGTGGGAATAGGATCACATTTTAAAAAAATGGCTTTGAGTATGGTTCTCTAGCATCAGAAACAGAAAATACACAAAAAGAGGAACTTTAACCACTGTAAAAAATCTTCTGAAAATCAATGAAAGTAAAGTTCAATTGCTGTTGGTATGATTAGTTCCACTCTTTGACACATGTATCTCAGAGTAAAACTTCCACTTATGATGGAGATTGGGCACTTGATTAGCCTCTAATATAACAATATTTCTTCTGTATTCAAAATATGTCCTATGTTTTACTGGGTGCTTGCACTTCCAAACTGTCAACAGTATTCTTTGAATACTTGAGTTTTTAAAAATGTGAGTTTTTGAATTACATAGATAAAGATCCTCAAAAAATGGCATCAGGAGAAATATAAAGTAGTTGTGACACTTTAGTGTTTTGTTAATAACTTACCCTCATATAATGGATATTGCTTTTTCTTACTTCTGCATCTTCAGGTCTAGTTAGATTGTCTTGGTGGTTACGGCTTGTGACCCAGTATTCTAATACTTACAGTCAGAGAGGGCTCCTGTTGGTAAATAGGCATCATGCTTTCACTTTCTTCCATGTCTTGTTAACTTGGATAAAGGTGAAATTGACTCCAAAATGTGGCTCCTAGTATTAGTTGTGTTTATAGGACACAAATAACTTGTTCCAGGACAGGTTGATTACTCATTAAAAATATTAGCATTCACAAAAATATGCTATCTTGGCAATATCTAAGTATAGATATCTCAGCACAATCTTGTGTGAGTAAAAATATACACACATACCTATTTTTTCCCTGATGGTAATCAACTAAGAATGGCCTAATATGATTCCCTTCATATATGTAAGTAATATATATAATATAAATTTACATACATTGTTCCTCTCTTACCTTTTTTCTTTCTTTACTTCTTGCTTGCTTGTTTTATTGTTTTCCTCTGTGAAAGTATGAGCTGCCAAATTTAGTTTTGGACTTTAAACCTTGTATTCCTTCCTAGTCTTTTCTAGCTGAGCTAACAGCATGATTTGTAATAATTCATATGAAATGTAATCCCGAGTTCTTTCAGTTTATTTCTAGAGAGGATGATGAGGACAGCAAATAGTTTCCTAATGTCAGGTCTGGAAACAACAGGGTATCATTAAGAATAACATGTGGATAAATATTAGTAAAGTCATCTTTAAATCATGAATGCTTACATGGAACTTATACCTGGAATATGAATTATTGCTTAATGTCACTTGCAAAGCATGCATGAGTTATTTTCAAAACATTCAAACTATTACTGAATAGATGGAAATTATTATGACACATCCATTTTGCTCACCTACCACAAAATAATACCAAAGAAAGCCAAATGGGAAGATTTGGGTGTCTTTGGTTTTATCTTTTTGGGCACTCAATGTTGAGCCTGCTTAACACAGCTCACCACACACCCCATATCTAAAAGCTGAATGTAGAGAGGTGTCTTAACATGTCTATAAGGTATGTCAGATTTCATTCTGTGCACTGGGAAGTCATTAGACACAACACTGATTCTCCTATCTCAGTCTATAAAGAGTTATCCACTCTAAACTCATAATCATGGATGAATTAAAAAGACTATCATTATCATGTGTTGGTGAAAGTAAGTCTAAAGTGATGCTCATACAGGAGTATAAACTGGTTAAAAAAAAAAAAAGAAGCAAAAGATAAAACCAGAATTTTGGCTCCTATGTTTATGTTTATAGCAGAATTATTTATAATAGCCAAGATATGGAAGCAGCCCAGTAACCATTGATTGATGAATGGATAAGTAAAATGTGAAATACACACACACACACACACACACACACACACACACACGCACACACTGGAATATTATTTAGCCATATAAAAACACTGAAGTCTTAGCATTTGCAATGACTTGTTTGGAATGCTAAGTGAAGTAAGTCAGTCAGGGAAAGGCAAATGCTACATAATTTCACTCATATGTGGAACTTAAGAAATAGGCAAACCATGAAACAGACTCTTAACTATATAGGACAAACTGATGGTTACCAGAGGGGAGGGTGTAGGGGCTGGGTGAAATAGGAGAAAGGGATTAAAGAGTACACTTATCAAGATGAGCACTGGGTAATGTATACAATTGTTGAATTACAATATTGTACACCTGAAACTAATATGACACTGTATATTAACTAACTGGAATTAAAATACAAACTTTACAAAAACACTTTGGAGGAAATGTTTGGGAGTTTCTACTAAAGCTAAATATATGAATTTCTTTTGACCCCCAAATTCTACTACTGAGCATATAAACAAAAGAAATTGCATGCTTATGTAAATGAAAAAAAAAACAAACCATGTTGTTGTACAAGAATGTTCTAGAGGGTTTAATTATATAACTAAAGTCAATAAAACACCCCACATACCTATTGACAGCAGAATAGGTAAATAAATTGTGACATATTGATAGAATATTATAGAGTAACAAAAAAGAATCAGCTCCTGATGTACTCAACAGCCCAGATACATTTCATAGACATAATATAGAGTGAAATAAATCAACACCAAATAGTACATTCCATATGATTCCTTTTATATAATGTTCAAAAACTGAAAAATAATTGAAAGGGATAAAACTTAAAATAGTAATTACCCTTGAGTTGTACTTATGTGGTCACTGGGGAATGATCTACATCTTGATTTGAATGGTGTCACATGGAAGGTCTTCTATGAAAAAGACATTAGGATTTGTGTGTTTTGTGTTTGTATATCAGTTTTATCTCACATTTAGAAAGTAACCACATCCACCTGTTTGGGGGCCCAGACCTCCCTTCTGTTTGCTGGAAGTAGGAAGAGAGCTCTGGGAGATAGAAAACAAGAGCAGAAGGGCTCCTGGGTGGTTCAGTCAGTTAAGCATCCGACTTCGTCTCAGTTCATGATCTCACAGTCTGTGGGTTTGAGCCCCGCATCTGGCTCTGTGCTGACAGCTCAGGATGTGGAGCCTGCTTCAGATCCTGTGTCTCCCTCTCTCTCTGCCCCTTCCCTGCTCATGCTTTGTCTGTCTCTGTCTCTCAAAAATAAAAATAAATGTTAAATTTTTTTAAAAAGAAAAGAAAACAAGAGCAGAGTAGGGACAAAATCCAGTTGGGCAATGGGAGAATAGGGATCAGATTCCTAGCTAAGGGCTGGGAATAAAGAACATAGGAAAGTGAGACCATTCAGGAGGTTTACCGCAGACATGGGAAGAGGGAGATACATCCAGAGTTTCTGAAGGCAGGAGGGAAAGGATCAAGAATGCTGAGTTAAGCTAAATACAAGTTGTCTTTCGCTCCCTCTCTTGGGTAGAGAGGGGCTGTGATTTCCCCTGGGTAGCTTCTGTTCTGTGGGCTTTCTGGAGTTTGGAGGCTAGCTCTCTCACATACCCCTACAGGGCCTGGACAAACATCTATAGAACATCTGTAATGTGCCAGGTTCTGCGATCACCATCGCATCATGAAGATTGAGCACCTGTCCCAAATCTACGTCAGTTTCCACAGCCCTGGTTACCCTGGTCTGTCCCTGAGTCTAGGAGGTAGTGAGTAAGATATTCAAGAGGGATGCCCAGGGAATTTTGAGCTATTACTGGTAATAGAAGTCTCATTGTATATCGGTGTAAGATTTATTTGTGTATCAAGTAATAACCAGCATAAGATAACCATAACCAGATTTACTTGTACATCAAGTTCAATTATGTCTTAGTCAAGATTGAGTCGGTTCACTAAATATGGACCAAATTACTGATCAAAAGAACAATATCTCTGGAATGATATATATATGTGAATAAGCATGCCAGCGTCCAGCTATCCAACTGTGATTATTAATGACGTCCATTTCGCTCTCCAGCATATCATGGTTTGGATGATGATGCATACAGCCATCCTCCTTATCTTTTAGGTGATCCCAGCGACTCTCTTCACACACACCTGTACATCATTTTAATGATGATCACGTGATATCGAACCGCACTGCTCTTCCGTCTCCCCCATCAGTGGCCATTTCCTGTCTGTCCTCACCACATATTCAGTGAATCTGCTGAGTGAAAATGCGAATCATTGATTTCAGACACCGGTTATTCCTAGAGTTTGGTGAAATAGAAAGTGAATATGGAAGGCTACTATGGGAGAGCTTTGCCTGGAACTATCATGAAGCTGGCTCAGGGGAGCAATAGTTCAAAAGTCCAAAAAAAATACGGGCATCCAGAAGAAGCATTTGTTAGCTAAATACATCCTAATTCAGGGAACAAACTGTCTCTTGGATATTTCAAGTTATGCTAGGTGAAATTAATAATCGACCCACAGTCATTTATCTCTTTCCAAAAATAGGCAATTAGACTATCAAGTTCAGGTCAAGCATCTTGTTAGGTAGAGTTTATCTGGGTTGGAAGTGTGCAAGAAGGGGAAAACCATTCATCACGTAGAGCTATATTAAGAAAGTTAAGCCCTCACTGTGAGTATGTGCTTCATCAGCATGATTGCATATTTTTGTTAACATTTTTAGCTTCAAAGTCTCTTCTTTTAATTGAAATCCAATATGTGTTTATTGCTGACACATGTTAAAAATCTTGCTTATACAGTATGTAGATCTCTCTCCAAAGCCAATAGTCCTACACTGTTTGTTTCCTAATTAACACAGCTACTATATGAAAAATGCAAGAGACATCTGCTAGGTGAGGGTGCCTATTGGTTTTAATTGATTTTTCTTGTCCTGGGTAGACCAGAGGCACTGATGGTTTTGGCTCATCTTGAAGGTTCTTTTAATGAGCACATTTTCCAGGTGCATGTAACACGATACTAATTTGGAGGTATTTTAGTAAGTTCTAGATTTACTTCACACCGAGCTTGGTGGCAGCATCGGACAGCAGCCATCAGACTTGCTTGTCTGGAATGATCTAGAGTCAGAAGTGAAGTCAAGTCGTGTCCTAAGTGTCCTGATATTAGAATTGCGTATGCTGCGAAAGACAGAGAAGTGATTGTAAGATGTGTTATTTACGTGGAAGCTGGGTGAAAAACTCACTAAATAATCTGCAGGAGAGTTGAGGAATAGACTTCAAATCACTTATAGAAGTACTTTTTTAATTAAGACACAGTCCTTTCTGTGTTTAAGTCATTGCAGGACAATTGGTGGCCTATGTACCATATTTGCGGTCCATGCAGTAGCCTTCATCTCTCTCTCTCTCTCTCTCTCTCTCTCTCTCTCTCACACACACACACACACACACACACACACACACACACACACACACACTTTATAATACCAGCCTTACACCCATAATGAACAGTGTGCTAGCACTGCACCCTGAGTAGTTATTTATTTTCTGTTTACCATCTGAGATCAGGGCCATTCCTGTCCTCATCTTTGTGTTCCTAATATTCGATGTGCTATTTGACATACTGAAGGAGCTCAGTAAATAATTGATAAACGAATAAAATCTCTAGCAAGCTATGATAAGCTTGTGTGCTCAGCTCAAAGATGGAGATAATAGTATCTAAGCCATATCACTTTTGTGAAACTAATACCTCACACAAAAAAACCTCCCACACAAAATTCCACATCTAAAACATGTAGCACATCAGAGTATCAAGAGTTATATTTTCAAAATAAATTAATATGATTTTCTTCTTCTTGGCACTTTCTTGCATATGAGTATCCCTGAATGTAGTCAGAAATAACCACGGTCTCAGAAAGGGTTAGGATTATTATAGCGGGAATGCAAAAAGGAAAGATAGCTGATCATTTAATTAAGAAGAGTTTTTTGTAGGGGGGGTGGTGATGGCAGTGCTATATGTGACCAACATCACTTAGAGTGGGGTACTATGGGGATATATATGGAGAGTCACCATTATTACAACACTATCTGATTTACAAACATTCTGTCAAGTAGTCATCACAGCAAATTCTGAGTTTGAAATTATTACCTACATTTAACAAAGGAGGACACTCAGATGAGAGAACTCACGTGTCAATGACAGATTGGTATTCAAAACCCAGCTTTCTCAGAATCATGTGCCTTACAGGTCTTCTGTCATGAGACAGAAGAAAGGGGAATGTTCTAGGCATGGGAAAGAGCTGAGTGAGTGCATCATGAAACTCTCCGATGTGTAGGTGAATTGTCTATTCTAGTTTATGTTCTCTCCAGTCTTTAAATCAGAGCAAGATAGAATTATACAGGGTTTCATTAAATTTGATCTAACTCCCTGACCTTGTTTATGTCAATGATGAACTACTCAGTGGCATTTTTTTTCCCTCTGCCTCTTATTCAAATTTCTCCTCTTGACCAACAAAACCCTCAAATGTCTTAATCCAAAACACAGTAATAACGATCAGAAGTATGGCTACCTTTTGCTTTGTACTTTTTCTAGTAGCAGCCAGTCTTCTAAATGCCAAGCTTGTAAGTTAATTTTCTTCTCATTTTACAGATGACTAAGCTGAAGCTCAGAGACATTAGTGGCTTATTCAAGGTAAACATTTAATATGGGACAGTGTTTTCCTTCTGACTCTAAAATCTCTTTTCATTACATCACACTTCATCTTATATTGAAATCATTCAACATGATAGAGTCAAAAATCACATCAAACCAAACTAACCAATCAACAAGTAAACAAAGAAAATGAGGTTGGAAAGCCTGTGCCAAAAAGAAAGAATGCATTGCAGAGTAGAGGGAGATGCGTCAGAAAAGACAGGAGAGTTTGAGAAGTCTCCAGCTTATCTGTCATTTTGCTCCATTCTATTATTGCTGCTTATTATCACGGCTCCACATAATTAATTGCTTCTAACCTCTAGAGCATACATGTTCTCTCCTATTTCTTTGTTGTTACATACTTTCAACTGCTCTGATGTAATTCGTTATCTGCTGTAATACTCATCTGTCTACTGAGTGTTTTTTCAACTCTAAATCTTAGCTTAAAATCTCCCTCCTCCTTGATATCCTCCTTGACTACCTTACAAGGACTTACCCCTTTGTCTTCAGTATTCACATAGCATATTCCAAGTGCTTTCATTTCCAATATAATTTACCTTTGTAGGAATTCAGACTTACTTGACAGTTGTGATGGTTACTTTTAGGTGTCAAGCTGGCTAGAATCTGAGATGAAGACATTTGGTCAAACATTACTCTAGATTTTTCTAGATGAAATAATTTTTATATGAGATTAACATTAAATTACCAGACTTTCAGTAAAGCAGATTCTCTTCCATGGTGGTGGGCCTCATCCAATCAGTTGGAGGACTTAATAGAAAAGTACTGACCTCCCCTGATGAGGAGATAAGCCTTCGAGCAGTAGAGTTTAGAGTAGAAATGCAGCCTCAACTCTTTTCTGGCTTCGAGAATGCTGGTCTTTCCTGTATATTTTGGAATTGACATTATCCCCAATTATATTAACCAAATTTGTAAAATAAATCTTTCAAGATAGACAGATAGATAGATAGATAGATAGATGGTATAAATACAGATACATATATAAATATAATCTCCTTTGGGTTCTGTTTTTCTGGAGAATTCTGAGAAAAACCCTACCTTAACATCTTTGTATTCCTAGATACTAGAGAGAGTTTGGCACATAGCAAGTTCTTAGTAAATACTCAAAGAATGAAAAAACAAGATTTTATAAGAAAGTGGAAAATGGGGTGGATTGGAAAAATATACATATTATAACAATGATAAGTGATTAGATTTCTTTAGGTTATATGAGAGTAGGTTTAACATAAAATGCTTTAAAAATGTTTGGTTCTACAATGTATTGATATACACTGTACGCTGGCCATTAAAAAACACACACACACACATACACACAGGGACACCTAGATGGCTCAGCCCAACCAGTTGGTTGAGCGCCCAACTCTTGATTTTGGCTCAAGCCATAATCCCAGGATCGTAGGACTGAGCCCTGCATCGGGCTCTGTACCGAGCTTGAATCCTGCTGAAAATTCTCTCTCTCTCTCTCTCTTCCCTTTGCCCCGCCCTTGCTCATGTTTTTTCTCTCCAGAAAAACAAAAACAAAAACAAAAATAAACAAACAAAAGCCCCACACGTTTCTGTTCCGGTGTCGAAAAAGTAGATGAAGTTTCTAAATAACTGCTCAAAAAGCCTTGCAAAACAAGAAACCACAGAAATCTCTAGGGGGTTGGCCTGTGGGATAATTCGCTAAGGTTGCATATGAAAAGCTAGTTTGCAATAGATAGTAGGAATCTTGGTCTGGCTAAACACCTGGAAAGAACTATGAAGTCATCCAGTGATGCTGCCTGCACACATCATGTTATATTTGCACAGAGCATGAAAACCATGATTGCTGAATACATGTAAGGCATCAAATTAAAAAAAATATTTTTTCCCTAAATTGTGAGTTCATATGTACAAGTGTTCTTAAATTATCTGAAAAATAAAACATGTCATTATGCAAATTCCAAATTACCCTTATTAGAAAGACCTAAATTATACAAAATCAATACTATATTAGAAAAGTTGAGACCTGTAATAGTGTTAGCTTAGAGCATAGAGCGCTCGTAGAGAATTAAAGCACCTTAAGGAGGAGGTACATTCAGAATTCTCGTAAGGCAGAGCAGTTCTCAACTACAGTGTGATTTTGTTCCTCCTGGAGGATATTTAGCAATATTTGTAGACATTTTTGATTGTTACAACTTGGGGGGTTGCATGCTACTAACACCTAGTAACTAGATGCCAGGGTGCAGCTAAACAGTGTACATTATGCAGAAAAGCCCCAACAAGGAAGAATTACCCAGTCCAAAGTGTCAATAGTGCAAACTAGAGACACCCTACCCTAGAGATCTTGGATTGTTTGTGAGGTGATCTGGAGGTATCTGAATAATTATTACCAGCATCTCCAAGGCCTTTATAGAAGCACACCTAAACAATGCCTACCTCCTTGATGTAGATGTTATGACTTCCTTTTCTCACTTGTGGGAACAAATAAAGCTCACCCACATGAAAACAAGTGAAGGCTATTTTCATATATAGTCTGGCCATCATCAATTTGTGTATTTGGTCTCTCATGGTCTTCACTCACAGAAATAACTGCATGGTTTCCAGTACCATGAACTCAGTACTTGGTACTTAGATCTTGGACTTGACCCAAGGAATTCCACGAGCGGACATCCGTGGCCCAACCCAGAGAACATTACTTGAGAGGAAGGATTATACAAACGAGTTTCCAGGTAATAGATGACACAATATGTAACTATTAGCTTAAAAAGTTTTAAAAAGGGGGTCCTTCTATCTTTATAATTCCATGATGGTATGTATGTATGTATGTATGTATACACACACACACACACACACACACACACACATATGTGTGCCATCTCAGGGGCACCAAAGTGGCTCAGTCAGTTAGTTGTCTGACACTTGATACCAGCTCAGATCATGATCTCAGGTGAAGCCCCATATTAGGGGTCTTTGCTGACAGCATGAAGCTGCTTGGGATTCTCTCTTTCTGTCTCTCTCTGTCCCTCCACCCCCTCTAAAAATAAAATGCCTTGGAAAAGGTGTCTTCAGTTCCACAGCAACACATGATGCCTTCTGGACCCTGACCCAGACACATCAATGCTTCTGGTGTCTGGGAATCACGCCATGCTTTTAGTTGTCCTCTTCACCCTGTGTTCTAGTCTCCTTGCACCAGGTCATGTACTAGGTTTTTTTTTTTTCTGTTTGATATATGAATATCGAATATATCTATATCCGTATCTGGATCTGGATCTATATCTATAATCTATTACCTATCTATCAGTCTAGAGAGAATTACTTCTATATACAAGTTCTAACTAATATACTTATAGGGACTGCCCCAGGGAAAGTGTTAAGATTCTGAAAAAGAACTTTCTTTTCACTCAATATAAATAGAGTTCATTAGTACCTGATTTTTTTATGACTCATGATTGAATGTAGTCTTGTCAACAGTGTATTGCTCCAGGAGCCAAGATTGTTCAAGGACCCAAAGACTTTTAGCTCGTTACTTCTACCTCTGTGATGAAAATCATTGTCCATTTGAGGTTTTTCAAATACGTTGTAGAGAAATTGCTTCCATTAATTTCTAAAGTATAGTTGGTTTGCAGAGAACTATGCATGCTCAGCAAAGCCATCTGTAATATTTACTTGGCTACCATGAAAAAACAAAATATCTCCTCTGTTTTTTGATCATGCTCTTTGTTGATTAAATATGCTTTTAGAGGATGAGGGGTAGTGCTGTTACATCAGCTTCTTTTTAAAGCCACATCTATACAGAGCTAAGGTTCTTCCCCAAAGAAACATGCCTTGCAGTGAAATTTAGATTTTCTGGCTGCTTTTCTTTTAAAGCTATCTCTTGTGTTAAGAAAGAAACAAACAAAGGAAAGGAAAGAAATGGAAAGGAGAAGAGAAAGGAGGGGAGGGGAGGGAGGGGAAGAGGAGAGGACAGGACAGGAGGAGAGGAGAGGAGAGGAGAGGAGAGGAGAGGAGAGGAAAGGAAAGCTCTGTCTCCCTCCAGCACACACCCCTTTACCTCATTCCACAAGGCTTCCTTGTGTTTAGTAAGTTTCCCTGATTTTATTTACATCAGAATATAGATCCAGAGTTCAATTCTAATAAGATTGAAACAAGGTGTGAGTAGAACCTAAGACAGCAAATTTTGCAGTAATCTTTCCATTAATAGAATCCAATCTCTGCACATATTGTCTTAGAAATAAAGCTGGAATGGCAGCAAAAGAAAAAACAACTCATTCTTTGCAGCCTAATTGATTTAGGGAAAGCAATAACCCTTTGCTAATTTCTTCCATCAGAGCATATGTTGTAAAGAATCACATTTAGAACAAAAGTAAGCTACATTAAGTGGCAAGAAATAATGCAAAGAACACTTTGCTTTCTGAGTATGTCAGATTTTCAAGGCTCAAAGAAAGGGCCTTTCACTATGGGCTAAGTGAACTCATTCTAAGCAAAGGGTGCAAATTCTTGTGGGATCCCAACCTTGCTGTTTCAGATTATTTCAGCACGATCCTGATTTCTTCCTTCATGGGCTGTGCTGGCTTTGAAAGTTGCCATCCAAGTCAAAGTAACTTGGATTGCAAGAACACTGTTTTGAGGAAAAGCGTATTTATATAAAGAGATAGAATTATCTCAACAGTGTATCAGCTGGTTTCTACCGAAAAGCAGATCATTCCAAAACAGTGCCTTTGTTCCCGTCTGTTTAGGCTGCAGCAACAAACAAACAGACCAAGAAACACATGTTATTCTGGGTGGCTTAAGCAGGAAACATTTATTTCTCACAATTCTGGAGCCTGATGAGTCCAAAATCAAGGTGCCAGCAGATTCAGTGTCTGGTGAGAGCCTACTTCCTGCTTCATACTTGGCTGTTTTCTCCCTGAGTCCTCATATGAAGGAAGGAGTCCCATGTTCTATGAGTCTCTTTTATAAGGGTGCTAATCCCGCTCAAGACGGCTCCCACCCTTAACCCAATCCCATCTCAAAGCCCAATCTCCAAATACCATCACATGGGAAATGAGGTTTTAGCATGTGAATTTGGGAATGACACATTCAGTCTATAGCAGCCATAAAGCAAGAAACATTTACAGAGACCAGGGGTCATCCAATTATGGCCTCTAGGTGACCAGTCTTAGTTACCCCTCAAGAGACAGGGATGGTAAAAATACCAAGAAGAATACGAGATAGAGAAGGCATGCAGCTCACCAAACCTAAAGTATTTATTATCTGGCCTTTTCTGGAAAAAAAAACCTGCCTACTTCTGATTTACACTGTGCTTCTGTTGGTCAGAAACTTACCCTGGGCTCAGCAATGTGGTTCTTTTGGTCTTCGCTAGACTCGGTCAACAGCCGGTGATGAAGTGGCTCTGCTTGTGGGATTCATGGTTTCTGGTTGAGGTGTTGGGAGTGATTTAGCCATATGTCTCTTATCATCCACTAAGTAACCCAGACTTATTCATGTGGTGGCTCAAAAAAGGAGTACAGAGGTATATAAAGCTTTTCTTTCACATTCTATAGGCCAGAGTAGGTCACAAAGCCAGGGTGGGGGAGTGGATGTGTAGCTGTGTTTACAACCTATGACATACAGAAACCTGGGGCTTCAGGAGCAATGGACCTTTGTTTGAAACTGTAACAAGGAAGTAGAGAGCTATCAGCCACCGACGTTGTGACCTCCATCCTGGGGCTCTGTTGCATTCAGATTCACATGTTGCTTTCTCTGTCTCTTTATTTCTTGGTCTTTCCTCTCTGGTGTGGTCTCCATGCCTGTCTCATTCATAAACCTTCTATGGCTTTCTCTGCTTCTCTTTGCATTGCTGCCATGTGTCAATCCCAGCCCGGACACCATGAGCTCATACAGTGCCTCTGGAGTAAGTAGGAAAAGATATTCCTTTTCTATGTCAAACATACTTGGCAAGTGAAGCAAAGGCTGGATTCCAGGCAAGGTCATTGTGTGGGTAAGACCTGCAAACTCAGGAGAGGCTCAGTCAGTTAAGCATCTGACTTTGGCTCAGGTCATAATCTCATGGTTCATGAGTTCGAGCCCTGCGTTGGGCTGTGTTGACAGCTCACAGCCTGGAGCCTGCTTTGGATTCTGTGTCTCCCGCTCTCTCTCTGCCCCTCCCCAGCTCACACTCTCTCTTTCTCTCTCTCCCTCTCAGAAATAAACAAACATTTAAAAATTTTAAAAAACCTGCAAACTCGTTTCCAGGAGTCCTGGTCACAGCCTGATTGCAGATTTCTATGTGTCCATGTACTCTGAATATCAGCTGAGACTGACTCAAGAGAGAATCTGATGATTTCTTATTTCAAATGCTTATTCCTAGCCCAACTATTTGGAGCTTACAGGTGACAGGTGGCATCCTGTGTCCCAACACCTACCCTGGAGGAATGGATCTGCACAAGCTTTGAGAATCAGGACCAGTCAAATTTTTAAAGGAGGGTGTGGAGAGAAAATTATTAGGAAGAATGATTTGGACTCCTGAGAATATTTTGTGCTAGAAATTGGAAGAAGGCTGAGCTTTGTTTTATATTTACCTAGAGATTGTAAATGACACAAGAACACATTTCTATTTCGGCTATATATTTTATATGTTATTTTATAAAAATAACATATGCCTTACCTAGTCTATAATAAGCTGATTAAAGGAAAAGGCTTTGCTTTCATAACTTTTTCTCAGTGGATGCCTGAATATTTATGTAAATTTTTAAATAGGTTTTCTCAACCCGTGTATCATTACCTCATTATCTGGAGGGATATAATGTCTGGAAAATTTAATAAAATAACACAAAGATGAGGTAAATATTACTAGATAACACTTTGCAATGAAAACTATGTAAAATTTACTAGACAGTTTACTCAAGCATAATTGCATATAATTAAAACATGCTATGAGATCTGTTATGAATTTTCAACTAATGAAAGCATTTAATTAGTTCTGAGTAAGAAAAAAGTCTGCATAACCAGTATAGATTTTCTTTATTGTCCAAATTCTAGTCTTCTGGTGATCCATGCTCTTCTTATCCCCTTCCTATTGGTGCTGAGAAGTCAGTATATGCTATTGTACTCTTCTATACCTATGGCCATGGATTACTCTCCTAAATGTATTATCAAACCACATTATGTGACCTTAAGTTGTAAGTATTTATCTAGGAAGTCTCCTTTCTCTGAGAATCTAAGGAGGCTTTCTCCTACTTTCTCAGTATGTTCTGACTTGCTGGGTGAGGGGGAAAAAACCAATCTGCATATGATTACCTCAAATTTGTACTGAAAATAAACTTGTACCTTCTGAGAGGGAAAGGGAGAATGGGCATGGGTGGGGCCGAGAGACACAGAGAGAGAGAATCCCAATCTCCACACCATCAGCACAGAGTCCCATGTGGGGCTCAATCTCACAAACCCAAGCCTTGAGATCATGACCTAAACCAAAATCAAGAATTGGACATTTAGCCTAACCGAGTTACTCAGGTGACCCTTAACATCTTCTTATGAGAGACTTAATGTATGAGCATTTTATACAATATGAAGGATTAAGCTCTCCTTGAGTGCTGTACCATTACGATTTGGCTACATGTAAAAGAAGTAGACACACGTCGTTCAACTATGTACAGATTTCATTGATTCTTTTTCTCCGATTACAAAGCATCCAAAGGTAAGTGGTCTAAGATTAGTGCAGTGACTTCCACAATACTCACTTTATCTTTCTTCTCTGCCATTCTGTCACAGAATGGCTGTGGGACGTCCAGGCACTGTGTCTGCATCCTGGGCTGGAAGAGGTGGTGACAGGGGTACAGAGAGACATGGGGCCTGAACCTGCCACCATGTATATGTGCAAAAACAGCCTTCTCGTGTGCCCTGGCCAACCACCTTCTGCTCATGTCACCTGGCAATGCCTTTCCATGCTGTTATTTGTTGCCTTTTTTTTTTTTTAAAGACAAGCTGATAGCCTTCCCAAATAATATTGGAATTCTGTTAGCAAGAAGGCAATGAAAAGTGGTAATTCGTGGGTACCTAGCGATTTTTGACACAGATGCCTGTACATATTTCAAAACCAGCTTCTCCAGGAAGATTTTCTCCCTCCTTTAATCTGATGAAGAAGTAATGGTGATATTGTCCAACTGGAATAATTCAGACAATTACAGTGATGAAGAAAGTCCCACCCATGGATTGAGTTGTAAGGGAGAGCTGGGGACCATCCTCTCTCAGTGAGGGGTGGGAAACGTTGGGACTAGTCCCACACAATAGGTATACACTAAAAAGTATGGCAGGATATCCAGACCAAGTACTGAAATGTATCTACAAAGGAAACAATTTGACATGGTCTTAAATTTTGGAGCATTATTCCCCCTCTTGAATCATGAGAAAGAGCAAAGTATCTATACTATCTAATTTTTGAGGTTTTTTTTAATCCTCTTAGTCTTCTTTACTCTGTCTTATGAGTAAGCACTCTGTCCTATGAGTAAGCACTTGCAGAGCTTAATCTGCATGTTTATTCCTCATGGTGTGAGGAATAGAACTTCCTGAAACAGTGAAAAGAAACCTGGTACACAGCAAGTCTTCTCCCCTGCTGTCTGCCCACACTTGGCATGAATTAGCAGTGGTCTGGTATCTGGTAATTCAGGAACCATGCAAGCAACTCCAAGAAGTGCCTGGTAGGTGATGTTTGCAGTGTCTTGGAAGGACTAATTATGAGAAGCTTGTAGGTAGAAAGGCAGCCCAAGGGTTGAGATGCTCCATCCTTCCCAAGATGGACTACAGGAAGAGGCTTTCTGACAATGTGGAAGCTGACGTTGGGATATAAGGGAATCAAGAGTGCAGCTTTAGAAAGAGTCAAAACTGAATAATGGGCCCCATCCTGTCACCATAGGAAGGTGATCTCATTTCTCTTGGTCACAATTTCCACTTCTGTTGAATCAAGGCATTATGCCAGATTAGCTCCAAATTCCTTACCTGAAAAAAATATTCCGGGGTTCTGAATTTTAATGTCAATCTGATGAGTTTGGAGAATGGCCAAAATGCTTTGCAATAATCAAGATATGGAAAGAGCTATGGATCTATTGCTCTGGTTTGCTCTCCAGCATGGCTTTGAATTGGTTCATCTGGCAGCAAGAAAAAGCAGTGTATTGCTTTGTACCTGTACTATCGGTGGCACTACTATAAATATCATTACCAAGTACTTGCCCTGTTTCCCAGTAGAGACAGCCTTTTATCCATTCTAAAGCTATTCATAAGGAAATGTTCTAGACAAAACAATGCACATATGGGCTGCCAGAGAAAGGTGGCTGGGAAATCATTGACCATGGTATAGATAATAGCAAAATCACTACCAAAGACTTATTAATGTGGAGATGAAGGGAAAATTTATCTAAGGAATTAAGACATTAATGGAAAAATGGACTTTGAGCTAAGCTTTAAAATATGTGTAGGGTTTAATGGGTACAGAATTTGGTTGATGCATCTGAAGTTGAGAGAAGAATGATAGACACACATAAAGTTATAAATTAGAAGGTTTAAACAGAGAGGTGCAGTGCCAGATCTACAGTGTTAACTGGCAGAAGACTTAGAGATAACTAGTTATTTTTCTTCCCCTTTCCTTCTTCCTTCCTTCCTTCCTTCCTTCCTTCCTTCCTTCCTTCCTTCCTTCCTTCCTTCCTCCCTCCCTCAGTAAGGAGGGATCAGTAAGCTGATTCCAGGAAGGAGAGAGATTTATCTAAGTTTACCTTATTGGCAGCTCTGGGTATTGTGACATCTAAAATATGAGATGGAGTCAGATCATGAAGCTCCTTGAATCCTACAACAAACAATCACACTTACGACTTGGGCAGTCAGAGACCAAAGGAGTAGCACAGCCAAGCCTGGGGTTTAGAAAAATAATTCCAGAATGGTGGGAAGAATATACTTAGAATTGGGGCAATTCATAAGAAAATGGGAGTAATTTCTACTCAGGCTCTGAGGAACATCCCTGCAAAGGGTTGAAAGAAGTTCATCATGAACACAGTGAAGATGACCAGACCTGAGGAGCTTTACTGCAAAACTCCATTCTTTACAGATGATTGATGCAATTCTACTGTAGCGCAGTGGTGACTATTTATAAAAAAGTAGAAACTTGAATCCATTTCCTCTTCCATTCCCATTTATTGGAGAGAAAGTTGGCTTTACAGTCTTCTTATTCTATTGGAAGAATGCTGGGTGGATAAGATAGACCCATGACTGTTGTTTCTGCTACAACACTTATTATCCAACACTCACCCCCAGACTCTGTGCCAAGTTGTTTACCCATGCCCTCCTTCTCTCCCTACTGTCAAACATACCAACCTTTTCAAATCCACTATTATCCATAACAGCCCAAACCTTTTATTTCTTTCATTTCTTTCTAAGCTTCATCTCAGAAAACATATATATTAAAACAAAGAGAGAGAGAGGCCATGGACTGACTCAGTTGATAGAGCATGTGATGCTTGACCTTAGTGGAATGAAGTCAAGGCTACATTGGGTATAAAACTCACTAAAATAAAATAAAATAAAATAAAATAAAATAAAATAAAATAAAATAAGTGATGTGTTCTACCCTGTGGGGGAAAAAAAGAGAGAAGCAATTGAGTCATAGATCTAAAGAATACTGGAGACTGTGCTAATTACTCGGCTAAGTCCTACATCGTTTTATAGCCTGTCTAGCATGTTACCTACAAGTAATTTCCCCAAACATGTTTTCTCTCCTTCAATAGCTAGTACCAGTCTTCTAAGCTCATGTTTTCTAATTTGGATGAATGAGTGAGCTTGGCTGAGGGGGATGCATTGTCAAAGCTGATTTATGTTGTTGTCAATCCAAACCGCTTAGCTCTGCAGCTGAAATGATCCTTTATATGCCCATTGTTCAGAGTTCAGAAAAACACCGTCTGTTCTACTGTTCAGCCTTAGTCAGGATACAGATTTCCTGCGCTGCGGCTGTTCTTTTCCCCTATGCATCAAGCTTTCCTATAATAACAGATGACTTTACTGCAGAGGTTTTTGGAAGCCTCACAGGAAAGGAGGGAACAGTTTTACAAATGGGCCGCAGTGTGCTGGAGGTGATGGAAAAAAGAATATCTGAAAGCGTACATAAATACCGGCCATTTTTATTTTCATAGAATACATTCAAGCACTAATGAGAGAAGCTGGTTTATTTTTCATTACAGGATAAGCCATGGAAACCGTAGGTCTTTCTTAGACAAGACAAAGACAGCAGCGTGTCAGAAGTGTATAAAAAAGTGTGCGCAGTGATTATCTGTGGGAAGCCCTGAGGGATTTATGCAACAGAAGAGAATAGGGCTTTTCTGTATATTCGTTTCCTTTCTCAATCAGAATCCAAATAGAGAACAAAAGCTATACTCCAATTAGAGTAATTTGAGAGAGATTTGTTTATAAATGAATTGTAAAAGGTAAAACAAAAAAAGGAACTTGCACTGATGTTGGGGAAAACTGTTATTCTGACCACCCTGGGCCTGAGTGAATTGAATGGTTATTAGAATCTAGAACCAGAGAGCTATGCAGACGGGACTACCTTGAGAGGAAGAATGGCTTTGGGTCATAGGACACCCCTCTATCTTGAGGAGGAAGCTAGCAAAACATGTATGTCCCTACCCTCTTCCCTTCCTCGCATCTATCGGAGCTTCTCATGGGCTAAACAGAACTGGGGACCAGATCGCAAAGAATCCCAAGGCTACTGCTGAGGTCACAAGTCAACCCCCAAGACAAAAAGCAGGGGGGTAGTATGGCGAGGGGCAGTCTAGAGAGGCAAACAAAAGACATATGGTAATTTATTTGTTACAATTTCCATTACTTATTTTCTCCTTGAAGTCACCTCTTCTTAAGGTTAATATCTTAGCCTATCAATGAATCACTAAATTTTGTTCAAGGTCAAGGTCTTTTTTTGTTTTGCTTTTTGTTTTCTGTACTTGGTGTTTTTCAGCTAATGTTTAGGAAATGGCCCAAGGCCCAGTCTATGACAAGATGTGTGGCCAAGGAATTTGCTCAGAAAGGCGGAAAAGGATCTTCACCAACTGTATCACCTCACAGCATGGTTACAAAATGGTTTCCAATTCTCTAGCTTATCTAATTCTCACAAAACCATGGGATAGGCAATTCCAACCCCTACATCTGAGATGAGAAAGCTGAAGCCAAGAAGCTGACTTTTTCCTGGGTGGCTGGCATGGTACCTCTGTTCTGGATTCTACATGCTTGGTCCTGGGTCTCCATGTAATCCTTGGGTCTAGAGAAGTTGCTCTCCAAACACAGCCTGTAATGTACACTACTTTTTAAAAGTCTCCCTAACTTTAAAAACAAATTGTCCAGCTCTTGCTTAGACATACCAACTCCAATTTTGAAAAGTGAGTCATTTATAATAGGCACCAAGCATCTGAAAGTGGCAACTGGCTTGCTCAGAATTATAATTACATCTGTTGGGCTGGAATCATTTATCTTTAGCCTCAGCATTATTCAGAGACTTCATAGTCCATGGGAGCCCAACTGTCCTCTGAGTGGTATTGGAAGAATCTAGCAATGGTGCCATAAATCCCAGCTTTATGCATGAGGAGAGCCTTAGAGGGGCTCGATATCCCACCTTTGCTGGAAGAAGAACTTCTTGTTTTTCCAACTGAATTCAACTTCCCTTAAGATCATCATTCTAATATTATATTATTAGGCTTAAGCCCCCATCTTTTCCTATTGCTATTTCCATCTCGTCATGTGTTTTGGAGATCTTCCCTTGGTTAAGGACTTGATAGAAACCCTGGGTCTATGATGAGGGTCTCATTTTCTGTGCAGAATTTAATGACAGCTTAAGTCACTCTTGCTTTTAGCCAGGCCTGTATTCCCAAAGTGAGATCCTATGTTTCTCCTATTATGTATGGAAAGATTAGATGCCATTTGGAAGTGAACACTGTATTAGTCTTAATTTAAGCACTTGGTAAAATGTCTAATATGCACATTCACCTGGAGATGTGGAATATACTGTGAGAATGGTCTTTTCCTTTCCATTTTATAATGTAAGTGAAGCTAAAGAAATTCACGGACGTTTTCATCTTGCAGTTAGCTTTCAATAGTTTCTTAGTAAAATGCATTTCAGAAAAGAAAAAATTCAGCGAAGTCATTTTTTGAACTCCTTTCTTCCCACATTTGTGCTAACGAATAAGAAACAATCACAGCAATGAATTAATTACTCTAATAACATCTCTCATAATCACATTCTTTCCAGAATAAGGGTCTTTTTCCTTCTTGTATTAAAGAACAGCCAATCAAAATAGAGAGATAATTGTTCTAAAACCTCCTTGCTCTTGCTTTTAATATAATTATTTTAAATATCTAGGGAGAAAAACTAAGGAGGTACAATCAGAGGAGGAATTAATTACTCTATTAACTTTGCTTTTACTCAGTTTCATTTATTCACAGTTTTGGAAGAGGCCCCCCAGAGGGCATCGTTCCTTGTATCTGCCACCTGTCCGGGCTGCTTCTAAGTCATGCAGACAGATGGGTACCCTCCTAATGTCTTTGCTCCACCATGTAGGTCTCTCTCTTTTTTTATTTTTTCCTTTTTTTCTCTTTCATTATTCCTTTCTCTGTGCCTTCTGGGTTATAATTACCCAGAAGAATAAAATATATATATATGAATTTCTTCATTTTCCCTTCTTTTCCAGGACCTTCTCCAATTTCTTAAAGATAATACACTATGTCAAAAGCATACTTCCTTAAATATAGAACTTATTTTTAGAAAGGTAGCATGTCTTTAAAAATCTGTTTCTATTTTGAAGATGTAAGCTGAAATACTGCAAGATGGATAATGATAGCACTCAGGAAACACTCCAGGCAGTAGGAAAAGGAAAAAGAGTCATGTAGGGAACACTGTCTCCTTCCTACTACTGGCCATAAATTACACTTCAAACAATGACATTTATTGTTGAGATTCTCTTTAGTCCCCTGCGTGTTTATCACCTTTTAAATTTTCTCCTAAACATTTTAAAGAGAATAGAAATAAATTGTTCAAAATAAAATTGACCATTTAAAAAAAAAATCTAGGGCAGTAGTATTCTCTTGAAAAAAATTAAAATAATTGAAAAAGTCTGTTCTGGGGAATATTTTCAGAAAACTCCACTAATCTTATCCCATTAAACGAATGACCATTGCCACTAGTCATATATCCATATTCTCATGCTTTCTCCTTCTCAGTATTCAGGAATCCAGTGTTAGAGTAAAAAACTGAATAGATATAAGTTGTAACCTTTAGGCTGACACCTAGGGCCATAATGATTCTGATTTTCAGGAGTTTTGGGGGCAGAGACCACGTAATAATAGCTCTTTGCCCAGGGCTTAGATATTTCATATTTCAGTCTGGGTGCATTTTCAAAGATGCCTAATGATCTCAGATACTGTATTTCCTCTATGTATCTTTTGCTTTTGTGTGTGATTCTCTTGGAGAGTTAACTAGAAATACTGCAGTATCTTCAGCACTGCCTTTTATTACGTTCATTTCTCTCTGAGCTCTACAAGGAGGATGTTCACCCACTGGCAAAGGGGAACAGACTGGAATTATGTTCTATCTATTGTTTAAGTTGATTTGATACCAAACTTGCTCCCAAGATAATAGATATGGAAAGCAGCATTAGTTTCTGCTATGAACAAATGAACATCTCAAAACAGTGGCTTAAAGCAACAACCATTTTCTTCAGTTCAGTCATGTGAGTCGTCTGGATGTTTCTTCTCATACATCTGTGCTCATCTGGTGGGCTAGCTGGTGGTTGGATAGTTCATCTAGATGGCCTCTCATTTTCAGGTTTGGTGGCTGGAAGTCTAGCTGGTCTATAGGGGTCTCACATGGCCATCCCAAGCTTCACCACATGGTGTGTAGTGTGTTGAATAATGCACCTTCATAATTTATGTACACCTGGAACCTCAGAACGTATCCTTATTTGGAAATAGTGCTTTCCAAGTCTTTGAGTCTCATTTGCTAACATCTGATAGGCCAAAGTAAGTCACATGGCCAACCAGAGGGAAGGTATGAAAAAGTCTCTGGTTCTTGAGAGGAGAAGCTGGTCACGTTGCAAAGAGCAATGGGTACATATGAAAACATCTATCTGTTTTTGTTGTTGTTTGTTTGTTTGTTTGTTTTCACTTTTCACTTCTACACACTTGGGATGTGGCTCCTATCTTGTGCCCATGGATAGCGCAGGCTAGCATATGGCTCAAGTATGCCCCTAAGGTACAGGTTCTTCTGAAAACGCTGAGAGGGACATTATGAGATGAATGGATAAAAAGATCCCAACTTCTGTTGAGCCTCTAGGCTCTTGGATTCACAGACCAGACCAGAAATACAGCCTCTTGCTGAGAATGAACTCCAATTGGACATTTTGACTAGACAATTACTAAAAACTTTCACAGTTGCCCTATTAACATAGAGATCTCTTAGATGACAGACCTGACCAAGAAATTTCCTAAAGTCTCATTTCTGTTTCTCTGATTTTTTTTTTTTTTTTGGTCTTCTTACATGACTATATCAGTTTCATGAAAAGGCATAAGTGACTGGTATCATGGCATCTCTGTCACTGTCAATTTCCTTTGGCACACTGGAACATTAATAAAACAATTCCCCACAATTTCTCAAATATGTTTGTTCAGATGGTATACTCCTCACTAAGCTTAAATTTCAAGTGATTTTGTTCTTTTGAAAATGACATAAATGACATCATTAGGCCCAACTGACAAAATTTGTATGTGGATCTTAGATTAGGCAAAATTATTGCATCAATATAAATGTATAAATGTGTCAACTCTACCGGCGGTATGTAGGAGAATATTCTCATTCTTAGGAAACATTTGCTGAATGTTAGGGGCATAGGGGAGATTCGTACAGCTTACTTTCCAATGGTTCAGAAAAAAAATAATGTAAATATACACATATAGGATATGCAGTAAAATATTAACGATAAGGAAATAGAAGTAAAAAATAGGCCTTCTTTTTACTATTTTTATTTTTACAGCATTTTTAAGTCTGAAATTATTTCAAACCATAAAACTTCACATTAAAAAGATTTTTATTATTGTTTTTCCAAAATCAAATGGAAATCAAGTCACAGCAATTCTAAGTCCTCCTGTTTCCTCTCTAACATTGCATTTTTTGTTTTTTAAATTCCTGGGAAGGAGGTGACATTGCCTTATGTGGGAAGATTTTTTATCAGGTCAGCTCAACTTTGGAAAGGCCAAGTTCTTATGATTTTTTATACTCATGCAGAGGGTCTAAGTGGGCAGGCAATCTGTCTGTCAGGCTGTACCAGATGTCCCAGCTATTAAGCTGATCTACTACCCAGTGCCCACACTCTCTCAAAGGCAGGCTAATGGGGGAGAAAAACAGGTAAGTGAAATGTCAAGGAGAATAGCAGTAAAAGCCCTGAATTGTATTCTAGTCTGCTTTGTAAACAGGAAGATGGATAGAAAGTGGAAGCATTATGTTCAGTGGCCCTCGCGGAACATGAAAAATACCCTTTTCTGTATTAATAAATGGCATTAGGTATATTCATGCATCCCTTTGATCACAGCCAACCCAGCCAGGCCTTCACAAACCCAATGATGAATAAGAAAAATACTCCATGTCTTAAATACCATTTATTCAGCAACCAGTTTGTCAAGTAGGTTCAGTATAGTGGGTGTAAAGGTGAAATGGCTTTATTTTTTCCATCACGGTTTTGTCGAGTTTCACTTTACTACCAATTAATGATATGCGAATTTCACAGCTTTCCATTCACTCACAGTTATTAGAATTTGGACCATGTTAAAGCTTTAAAAACCAAATGCATTCAGCGGCAGTTATTAAAATTTGGTTCACTTTAAAGCTTCAAAGTCAAACTCAATTTACAATTCATTTCCTCACCATACTCTGCCTAATCTCCCTTTCTAATCCCAGTATTGCTGGTGGCCAGTGCAGTCTTGAGCAGAGAGAAAGATCGAGAGAGAGTAAGATTTCTGGCACTGAGACCCACACACCTTTTTTCTAGCCCGGCTCATCCAGAGAGCTGCAGAGAAGAGGGGAGGCATAAGTGAAATTTCTCCCTTATTAACCAGACCAGGTTTTAATGCTGTTGGTACGGACCACTCCCATTGCTGCTGGCAACACTGGCTGCCCCTTGTCGTCCTCTAGACGGCAGACCTGTTGAGTCCCGACTTTCTCATGCATTTCATGTGATGTCTGGTCAACTTATCACAATGTGACATCTCCCCATTTTACCTCTCCCTGCTCCTAAGTTTGGAGATCTAAATGGGACCAGATGACTCAAGCTCAGCTTTCATTTGACTCATGGAAAACTCACATATTCCTCTCAGGTGCCCACTGTCCGTGTGGCAGCTCACTCAAATTCCCTTCTTATATTCATTCTCAGAAAGACCCAGAAGAACGGTGTGTCCTTTGCCCAAGCAAGTGTCCAGCCAAACAACAGAAAGCCAAACCCTCCCCATCTTAGAGCCATTCTGAATTGCTTGTTGTCACCTTCCATTTTCTTCCACAAGGAAGAGCTGCTTTATTTTTTCTATCCACAAAAACTTAAAAGACTTCAAATCCAAATCAAATATACCATGGTTAAGATCACCAGGTTTCTGATACAAAGATGTTTTCTTCCATGTTCTAGTCTGAAAGTGTCTTTTAAAAAAAAAATCCTGATTCCTCACAGGGAGCCTGGAATTCCACCATTGTTAGGCCATAACAAGGCACTACATCTCCACCTCACTCTTGCCGGGGGGATGAGAGAGCAGGAAAAAATGGGGAGCTGGGACTGTCATCCTTGCTGGATAATAATGAGCCCCTTTGCAATTCCACCCCTTCCATTTCTCTGTTCCTCTTCATGACAGTGGAGACTTCTATCCCCTATGGGTGGTAATGAATATTGTGTTGCTTCTTCCTTTTTTCCAATGGGTCGATGTCACAGAGGTTCTAGTGGAGAATTTGGAGTTTTTCAGCCACTCCACAGGAACTAGAACATTCCCGACATGATGTAATCAACCCCTGCTCCCACAAGGGAACCCAGAACTTCCTACTCAGCAGTAATAAAAAGACCCTTTCCCTGCATATTAAGAGAGACTGTTTGGGAAATCTAGACTTTTACTCCCAGCTGACAGTAAGAAGATTGCATTTCTCTTTCCCTAATGCCACAGTATCAAAGGAGTCCCACTTAAACAAAAGATTTAAATACGATTCAGTTCATACCCAAAATTCCAGGTTCAAATTAAAAAACAATTACCTTCCCCGTGAAAAACTGTGAAAATAAATTGACCGAGAAAAGACAATTACCAAACAGCAAAAGAAAGGTGACATGGATATGAGAATTCTCTGACAAGGAGCTTTTGAGAAGACTTTATGTTTTAGAGAACTTTTTGATTAGTAGAGAAATTAAGAATACAGTACAGGGAGTTCTAATGTAACCCACTTCCAGTTTCTTCCTATTATTATTACTGTTATTATTATTATATAATATTGGTACATTTGCCACAATAAATGAACCATTACTATTACATCATTATTAACTAAAATCCCTACTTTAATCCAATGTTCTCATTGTTTGCCTTATGTCTTTTTTCTTTTCCTGTATCTTTTCTAAGATACCATATTGCATCTTGTTTTTGTATCTCTTTAAACACCTCTTCCCTGTGACACTTTTCCAGACTTATTTTTGGTAACCTTGACCGTTTCAAGGAATTTCGATCAAGGGTTTTGTAGGATTCCTCCTCTACTGGAATCTACCTCATGTTTTTCTGAGACACGGACTGGCACTCTGACCTTCTCAAAAGAAGACCACAGAGGCAAAGCGCCATTTTTATCACACTGTGACAAGAATACCTACTATCGACATGATTTATCGGTGTTGGTTTTGACTTTGATTAATTGGGTATCATGTTTGGTATCTCCACTGTAAGATTATTCCTCCATCCCTTTCCATACCCTAGAGTTTGGAAGAAAATCTATACACAAAGCTCACACATAAAAAGTGAATACTGGGGTGTCTGGGGGGCTCAGTTGCTTAAGTCTCCTGTTTGGGTTCAGGTCACGATCTCATTGTTCATGGGCTTGAGTCCCACATCAGCCTCTGTGTTGAACACTTGCTTAGAGCCTAGAGCCTATTTCAGATTCTGTGTCTCCTTCTCTCTCTACCCCTCCCCATTCACACTCTGTCTCAGATAGTCTCTCAAAAAATAAATAGATTAAAAAAAGTTCAAAATAAATAAATAAATAAAAATCGGATACTTATGGTTACCTGACAGAGTATCTGGATAAATTATTTCGAATTCTTCTGCAAGTGAGATCTGTCTCTTTTATTAATTTTTCTATTAAACCATTGATTTATATCAGTATAAATATTGATTGTTTCACTTTGGATTATGATCCAATACTACTTTATTTATTTTGTTGCTCAGATTATTCAAGTTGGGGCCATTGGAAGCCCTTCAGTTGGCTTCTCAGCTCATTCCTTTTAGGCTTTTTTAGCAAGCAGAGAAGAGAAATGTATGTGTTTATACTAACCTGTGTGTATACAAATATTTGTAATTATTTCTAGGTTTAATTAGCTCTATATTAAACAAAAGTTCTTACTTGTGTCTCTAACTCTAAACCATTAACATATGACCCATTCTTGGTTCCTGTCCTTGCTTAATTATGAATTGCTACTTCAGTGATTAAAAAGCTGGCCACCACTATTCACCATTCATTTAGTTAACTGTTCAATTCTAGTATATTTTATAGTGGTTTCTGGCATAAAGACTGACAAACAGCGGATGAGAAAGGATCTTGCTCAGAGATAAGCCTATGTAGATATGTTCGATGGATCTTTAAAAGATAGTATAGTCTCTTTCACAAATGTTGAGTAAAATGGATATCCAAATGCAAAAGAATGAAATTGGACCCTTATCTTATAACACACACACACACACACACACACACACACACACACACACACACACACAGCAGTCAAAATGAATGAAAGACTTAAACATGAAACTTGAAACTATAAAACTCCTTGAAGAAAACATAGGCAGAAAACCTTCTGATGTTGGTCTCGCCAATTATTTCTTGAATAAGACACCAAAAGCACCAACAACGAAAACGAAAAGAGACAAATGGGACCACAGCAAACTAAACAGCAACTATATAACAAAGGGAACAATTAGCAGAGTAAGAAGGTATCCTGTGGAATGGGAAACACATCTGCAAACCATATATCTGATAAGGTGTTAACAGCCAAAATATATAAGGAACTCCTAGGGCTCAATAGCAATAAAACAATAAATCCAATTTTAAAAGTGGGCAAAGAATTTGAATAAAAATATTTCTCAAAAGAAGACATAAAAATGGCCAACAAGTATATGAAAGGTGGTCAACATTACTCATCATCAGGGAAATGCAAATCATTACCACAATTACATATTGCTTCTTGCCTGTAACAATGGCTAGTATTAAAAAACAAAACAAGTGTTGGGGAGAATGTGGAGTAATTGGAACCCTTGTACACTATTGGTAGGAATGTAAAATGGTATAGATGCTATGGAAAACAGTATAGAGGTTCTTCAAAAATTAAAAATAGACTTGCATATGAGCTAGTAATCTCACTTTGGGGTGTTTACCCAAAAAAATTGAACTCGGGATCTTGAAGAGAGATCTGCATGCCATACTTATTGAGGCATTATCAACAATAACCAAAATATGGAAGGAACCAAAATGTCCATCCATGGGTCAATGGATAAAGAAGATGTAGTATATGCATACAAAAGAATGTTATTCAGCCTTAAAAGCCTTAGAAATCCTACCATACACACCAACTTGGACGAACTTGAAGGACATGATGTTAAATAAATTAAGCCAGTTACTGCAGGACAAATATTGAATGATTCCTCTTCTATGACAGATCTGAAATAGTAAAATTCATAAGACACGGAGAATAGAATGATGGTTTCCAGAGAATAGGGGGAAGGGGAAATCGGAAGTTTGATGTTCAATGATTATGCAAGAATCATAAGTTCTAAATACCTTTGACACAGCATTGTACCTACAGTTAATACTGTGTTGTGCACTAAAGTTTTTGACTAAAGGCTAGATCTCATGTTACCAGAATACTTACAGACAGACATACAGAAGCAATTAAAATTGAGACTGACCGCAAGGATGGGAGAGAGAGAAAAGTCCAAAAGGACTAATCTCAGGAATGAACTTAAGCATATCTTTCAAGACTCTACAGAAGTCAGAAAGATTATGAGGTGCTACTCGAAACAACTCTACACAGATAAATTTGACAACTTAGATGAAATGGATCTAACCATCAAAAATCACATACTACCACCACATGGTTAAAATAGATAATTTGAATAGTTCTGCAACTGTTAAGGATATTGAATTTTCTATTTTTTCTTTTTATTTAAATACCAGTTAGTTAACATACAGTGTAATATTTGTGGCAGGTGAATTTTCAACAGAAAATCTCATGAAAAAGAAATCTCTGGGCTTAAGTGTTTTTACTGTAGAATTCTAGTAAGTGTTTGAAAAAGAATTGTCACTATTACACCATCTCTTCCAGAAATTAGGGAGGAAAGTATGTTTTCCCAAGTTACTGCCTTGACACCAAAACCAGAGAAAGATAATACAAAAAGAGGAACAAAGCAAAACAAACATTACATATCCTACATGAACATGAATCAAACATTCTTAAGAAAATATTACAAAATACAGTTCAGCAACATATAAATGAACAATTAGATACCATTACTAAGTGGGACTTGGTCTCAGGACACTAGACTATAGAACTTCCTCAATTTGATAAGGAGCATCTACAAATAGCCTACAGTTAACACAATACTGGATAATGAAAGAGTGAATGCTTTACCCCCAAGATTGGAAACAGAGAAAAGATGTCCACCCTTACCGCTGGTATTTGACATGATATTAGAGGTCGTAGATAGAACAATAAGACAAGAAAAGGAAACGAAATGGACATAGATCAGAAAGGAAAAAAAAAATGACTCTGTATTTGCTGATGATATAACAGTCTTCACAGAACATCCTAAGAATCGAAAAGCAACAACAATAAAAATAACAAAAAAAACTCCCAGGACCAATAATTTAGTTCAGCAAAGAAACAGCATACTATACAAGGTCAACATGTAGAACTCAACTGTATTTCTATATAGTCACAATAAATATGTGGGAACTGAAATTAAAAAATGCAATATTACCTACAATAGTTTAAATAACTGGGGCTCCTGGGTGGCTCAGTCGGTTAAGTGTTCGACTTCAGCTCAGGTCATAATCTCGGGCTCCATGGGTTCGAGCCCCGCATTGGTCTCTGCACTAACAGCTCAGAGCCTGGAGTCTGCTTCAGATTCTGTGTCTCCCTCTTTCTCTGCACCTTCCTGCTTGCACTCTGTGTGTGTGTGTCTCTCTCCCTCAAAAGTAAATAAACATTAACAAAAACCCCTACAGTTCAAATAACAAAATACTTAGGTGTACAAGCATGTATTTGGAAGTTTGAAATGTAGAACTTAGTCTGGTAGTTAAACAATTTTTAATTGTTAAGTCCAGGCAATGGACGTTAACACTGCCTCATGACTTCTGTGTCATTGTGAAGATTCGACTTCACTGTGATTAGAATCTTCAGATTGCCCACCAGCATTTTCTGTGATACTTCTGCATTCTCTCCTAAACACACTTGAACTTCAGTTCTGCTAAAAAGGCGGGGAGGGATGGATGTCAGAAGATTTAAAAAAATAATAATTTGGACGTGTAGGAAGCCTGTGGGGGAGAAGGTGGTGGCTCAGATACAGAAAAGTGCCTACTGATTCATTACTTGCTTTTTTTCCAAGAGCGCTACCTGCTTATCCTACTGTCGAAGAGCAGTTAGTTAATTAGGCTCCTTAAAATCCCTGACGGGAAATATTCCAATAACTGTGACCTTTGTTTCAGTTCAAGTTCTTGATCTCTCCCTCTCCTGTGACTTCAATCTCGGTTTTGCTTTATGACAATTTATATGATCTTGCCTTCTAAATTATATGATCTTTAAAGGCAAGTGCATGGCACTCTACATCTCCATACCCTTCACAGGTATAGCACAGACATAGGCTTTGCTTATAGTAAGAGCTCAAAAATATTTGAGGGGAAAAAAGAACAACTGTTTATTTATTGTCTGTGTGAGAGCACTTTGGTATCAGTGAACAAAACAGGCATTTTAAGTGCGGGAGACATGATTGATTAATATAATATGACTTTGGTGGGAGTGAAAACTATGCCCAGAGTTATAAAAAGACATCTTGGTATAAGTGATACTGAAGTTGAACTCTGGGCTGAGGAGGGTGCCAGGTAGAAAGCAAAGAAGGGGTGCCTGGATGGCTCAGTTGGTTAAGCATCCAACTTCAGCTCAGGTAATGATCTTACTGTTCCTGAGTTTGAGCCCCATGACGGGCGGGCTCTGTGCTGACAGCTCAGAGCCTGGAGCCTGCTTCACATCCTGTGTCTCCCTTTCTCTCTGTCCCTTCCCTGCTCATGCTCTGTCTCTGTCTCTCTCTCAAAAAATAAACACTATTTTTTTTTTTAAATGGAAGCAAAGAAAAGAGCATTCTGGCAAGAAGGAACAACTTTTATGAAAGGTAAGCAGGTGCTTGAAATAGCTAACAGACCCGGGGCCCTCCTTGTCTCTCTTCCTCCACCCCATAGTCTTTCTCCACTTTTTCTCCATTTAGCCAGTTAGAAGATGCCCACCTGGCAAAGAAATAAGCTGTTTCACTAGAAGGCAGCTCTATCTTACCTCCACCTGAGATCTCTTGCACCTGGGGACTGTGAGAAACACAAACGTGTAGCCCCCTGCTTATCTGATGAAATCATTCTTTCTTTTAAAAAACAAAAGCCTTATTATTCTACCAAGTTTGGGAGACTTAAATAAATAGCCAGGTGACTTAGATGGGAAAACCATGGAGTATTTTCTTTATCCCAATGGGTTTTGTCTTCAGTCAGTGATTGCTGAATTTTACCACCCCATAGCTCCAGGCGAAATATTATTTTCTGTCTTTTTGAGAGGTTCATTTTCCTCATTTGATGATTTTAAATCAAGTGCATTAACACACTTTTTATATCTGTTCAAAGTAGAGGTATAGGTAACGGACACACCACATCAAATTGTAAGAGGCTAAAATATGAATATAAAAAGGTTTACTGTGACTGGATTTTATGTGATTTGAAATTATTGATAGATATACAGTAAGTTGCAAATTTTTCCACATCCTTGATCTTATCAAAATTGGTCCTCCTTTCAATGACATTTGAAAGGCTGTATCATTAAGAAAAAGAAAATGTTGTTGAAATCTTAATCAACCCTGATATATACCATAATAGCCATGCCTGCTATTATTATTAGCCACTGATGTTCCACATAATTTGAAAGCATAGAGAAGACAGTTTTGTCACAGTGGAGGTCATGCCAAGTAGAATAAACACTAGGCTAAAAAATTAGCGTGTTCTAGAGAATTCTGGTGGGAGGTAATTTGTACATTTTCCTTTTATTTCTTTTTGTCTTCTTTTTTTAACTTGAGAAATTATCTAGACCAGTCTTTTGTACTTGCTTTCCCAGTAATTGTCAAGTAAGGCCCATAGCTTGGTATCCTCATAGAAACAGCAGCCTCTATTAACTGTCTGTTGTTCTTGTAATTATGGTTTACTGTGAAAAGTATGAAAGAACAGAAATGAAAATTAGAATGGGGAAACCCTAGACCAGAAGTATTTATGCCTATTAGCCTGAGAAAATATTTCTATTAGACATCTTTTTATCCCACATTCCAAAACCCAAGAGGAAGTTATAGAAGACGGAAGGCCGAGCTCCATTTGACACTGCTGTATTATTACATGATGAATTTCAGGAATGTTTAGGTTTCGAATCATTTAAAGGGACCTCACTCACCACAGAAAGACTATGGTAGATAGATAAGAGTACTTTGTAACTAATAAGCATAACCATTCGGCCTCAATATGTAATTCATTTCTACCTTACATTCTGAGAAAAATAGGTGAATTCTTCTCTTCTTTTTACAGCTAAAAGAAATGGAGGCAGAGATAAGTCAGACAAATAATTCCACCCAGAAAATTCCTGGAATTTTCCAGAGATTCCATATTTGAACAGAGTACTTGGAAAGCACACACTGGGCCCATACTTTGGAAAATACCCCATTTCATACGGAAGAAGGAGAGAATAAATAACTATCATTGTAATCAGTACTCAACACTAGGACTGAATAAATCAGCCATACACTGTGGATTTGCATTTTATTTTGCTTATTCATAAAAGGCCTTTTCAGGCAATGAATTATGGTAGACAGATAACTGGATGCAAATAACATAATTTTGAACCATGCCTGAGAATTTTGATGCGTGTAAGACACTGGAAAAGCTATTCATGCTTTTTGAGTCTAGGTTTTCTCAACAGTTAAAGTTTGCATATTAAACAAAATATTTGACAGTTAAATACCACGGCTTCACAATAACCTGTTTTTCCCCCTCTAACTTCTGTCAGCATTTTCTCCTTGTCATTGGTAGCTGCCACTCCATTATGATGGGTCTAGCTATGGTTTTCTTTTCTTTTTTCTTTTTTAATTTTTTAAAAATGTTTTTTTATTTATTTCTAGGAGAGAGAGAGAGAGAGAGACAGCGTGAGCAGGGGAGGGTCAGGGAGAGAGAGGGAGTCACAGACTGAAACAGGCTCCAGGCTCTGAGCTGGCAGCCAGCACAGAGCCCGACGCGGGGCTCGAACCCACGAACCGCTAGATCATGACCTAAGTGAAAGTCGGACGCTTAACCGACTAAGCCACCCAGGCGCCCCAGACACTATGGTTTTCTTTTTATTGCATCCTATGTGGGATTTGTTGGCCTTATGGAGTCCTTTTATTGGTGGTGTTACTTGTTTTGGAAAATTCTTTCCCTTCAAATATTGCTTTGATCACATTTTATTTCTCATTCTCTACTAGATATCTATTTGGAGCTACTTAACTATCATCACTCTCCTTTACTTAGGTTTCCTTGGTCATTCTATTAGCTTTCTTTTTGTTTTAATAAAACTGCTGATTCGACGGGGCACATGCACCCAATGTTTATAGAAGCACTATCGACAATAGCCAAAGAGTCCAAATGTCCATTTGACTAACTAATGGATAAAGAAGGTGTGATATACACACCACACACACACACACACACACACACACACACACTGTAGTACTACTCAGAGATGAAAAAGAATGGAATCTTTCCATTTGCAATGACATGGATGGAACCAAGTGAAATAAGTTGATCAGAGAAAAACAGATACCATAGGATTCCACTCATATGTGGAACTTAAGAAACACAACAGATGAACATAGGGGAAGGGAAGAAAAAATTAGAAAGAAACACAGAGGGAGGTAAACCATAAGAGACTCTTAAAACAGAGAATAAGCTGAGAGTTTCTGAAGGGGGATTAATGGAGGGATGGGTTAAACAGGTGATGGGCATTAAGGAGGGCATTTTTAGGGACGAGCACTTTGTGTCCCATGTAAGAGATGAATCACCAAATTCCACTCCTAAAACCAAGAGTACACTCTAAATTAACTAACTTGAGTTTAAGTTAAAAAAATTTTTTAAACTGTATTGAAATATAATTCACATAACATAAATGTTGCTAACTTAAAGTGTATAATTCAGTGGTTTTTAGTGTGTTTTCAGAGTTGTGCAAACATTATCATGATCAATTCAAAAGATTTTCAGCAACCAAATAAAAACCCTGTAATTATTTATCATCACACCTCGTTTCCTCCAAACTGACCCCCCAGTCACAGGCAATCAGTAATCTACTTTCAATATCCATAGATTTCTTTATTCTGGACATCTAATAAAAATGAAATTAGGCAAGATGAATCCACTATGACTTCTTCTTTCACTAAGCACAGTGTTTTCGGTGTTCCTCCATGTTGTACCATGCATCAATTTCATTCCCTTTTATTGCCAAATAATATCCTATTGTACAGATATACCAGTTTTATTTAACCTTTCATCAGTTGATGGACATTGGATTATTCTCACTTTGGGGCTGCTATGAATAATGCTACTATGAATGCTTGTTATGGACTGAATTGCTCCTCCCCATTTGTGTGTTGAAGCTCTGGCACCCAATATCTCAGGATGTAACTGTATTTGGAGATGGAGCCTATAAGCAGTAAATATGTTAACATAGGGTCCTTAAGGTGGAATATAATTCAATATGGCTGGTATCCTTGCAAGAAGAGAACGTTAGGACACAGACGGTGCAGAGCTATGAGAAGTATCATGTGAAAATACCAAAAGAAAATGATCACCTACAAGCCAAGGGGAGAGGCTTCAGAAACAAGTTGACTTATAACCAGATCTCAGTCTTCTAGCCTTCAGACCTGAGAGAAAAGTTTCCATTAGTCATGCCAGTTAGACTGCAGTAGGTGTTACCACAACCCTAGAATGCTAATACAGTATACTGGGGCGCCTGGGTGACTTAGTCGGTTAAGCGTCCGACTTTCGCTTGGGTCATGATCTCGCGGTTCATGGGTTCGGGCCCCGCGTCGGGCTCTGTGCTGACTGCCAGCTAAGAGCCTGGAGCCTGTCTCAGTCTGTGACTCCCTCTCTCTGACCCTCCCCTGCTCGCGCCGTCTTTCTCTCTCTCCTAGAAATAAATAAAAATCTTTAAAAAAAAATACAGTATACATACACAACTTTTTGTGTCGATATATTTTCATGTCTTTTGGGTACATGCATACCTAAGAGTGAAATTGTTTGGTCCTATGCTAACCCAGTGCTTAAGCTTCTAAGGAATAGACAGACTGTTTTGTGACATGACGGCACCGTTTCAATCCCCACCAGAGTCAGAGGATTCTAGTTTCCCATATCATCAGGACTTACTCTTTACTGTCTTTTAAAATTATTGTAGACATCCTAGTAAATGTGAAGGGGTAGCTCATTATCATTTTGATTTACATTTCCATTATGGCTAGTGAGGTCGAGCACTTTTTTATGTGCTTCTTGCTGTGTGTACACCTACTTTGGAGAAATGTCTATTCAATCATTTGCTCATTTTTTTAAATGATTGGGTTATATACCCTATTATTACTGATCAAAGGTTCTCTCATATTCTCTAGGTACAAGTCTTTTATCAGCTACATAATATCCAAATATGTTTTCCCATTCTGTCAGTTGCCTTTTCACTTTCTTAATGGTATCATTTTTATGTTGCTGGATTTGGGTTGCTAATACTTTGTGGAGGACTTCTTCCTCTATACTGACGGCCAAGACTGATCTGTAGTTTTCTTTTCTTGCAGTAATGTCTCTGTCTTCTTTGGTATCAGGATAAGAGCATACTCATCAAGGGAGTTGAGAAATTTTACCTCTTCTTACTTATTTTGGAAGAATTTGTGAAGAGGGGAGCCTGGATGGCTCAGTAGGTTAAGCATCGGACTTCGGCTCAGGTCACCATCTCACAGCTCATGGGTTTGAACTCTGCATCAGGCTCTGGGCTGACAGCTCAGAACCCAGAGTCTGCATCAGATTCTGTGTCTCCCTCTCTCTCTGCCCCTCCCCTGCTTGCACTCTTTCTCTGTCTCTCTCAAAAACAAATAAATATTAAAAAGATTTTTAAAAATAACCACATTAAAATAATTTTTGAAAAATTCATTTATTCTTTAAATATTTGTTGGAAGTTACAAGTGACACCATCTGAGTTGGTCTTCTTCTTCTCCTCCTTCTTCCCCCACCTGGAGGTTTTAAAACTTCTTTTTTTTTTTTAATGTTTTATTTATTCCTGAGAGATAGAGTTAGAGAGAGAGAGAGCATGAGCAGGGGAGGGTCAGAGAGAGAGACACAGAATCTGAAACAGGCTCTAGGCTCTGAGCTGTCAGCATGGAGCCTGATGCAGGGCTCGAACCCATAAACCGTGAGATCATGACCTGAGCCGAAGCCAGACGCTCAACCAACTGAGCCACCCAGGAACCCCAGAGGTTTAAAACTTCTGTACTTATCATAGGGACACTTTGTGTTTTGTATTATTTCCTGAATGAGTGTGATCATTTGCATCTTTCTGGGAATTTGTTTTTTCAACTAATTTTTCTACCTTTGGAATGTTTGTTCATGGTATTCCCTCATAATTTGTTTTATTTCCCTGCACTAGGTGTTAATGTCCCCTGGTTTTAGCCATTTGTCTTCTCTTTCTGTCTCTCTCTGGACAGTCTAGCTAAAGGTTTGTCAATTTTGTTGTTCTTTTCAAAGAAACAACTTTTGATTTTGTTGATTTTCTCTACTGTTTTTTCTTAATTCTCTATTTCATTAATTTCCACTCTCATCTTAATTACTAATTACTGGCTTCTTTCTGCATGCCTTACGTATAGTTGCTTCTGCTTTTTCAGTGTCTTGTGGCAAAACGTTAAATTATTGATTGGAGTTCTTCCTTCTTTTTATTATAGGCATTCAGAGTTTTCTCTCTGAGCACTGTTTTATCTCACAAGCAAGTGTGAGTGTATTGATTTTATTAATTTTTTTCTAAGGCCTTATTGTTGAGAGCAGTTTTTAGTTTGTTTTTAAAAATGAGGGGAAAGTACAGAGAGATCTCCCATACCTCCTGCTCCCCCAAATGTGCACATCCCCCAATTATCAATGGTATAGTTCTTACAATTGATCAACCTACATGAATACATCACAATCACCCAAAGTCCATAGTTTACACTACAGTTCACTCATGATGTTGCACATTTTATGGGTATAGATAAATGTATAATAACATACTCATCACTATGGTATCTTAGAGTATTTTTGCTGCCCTAAAAATCCTTCGGTGCTTTGTCCATTCATTCATCTGCCACCAACCCATAGCAATCATTGATTTTCTTAATGTCTCCATAATCTTATCTTATAATTGGAACTGTATAGTATGTGGCCTTTCATATCGACCTGTCGCACTTAGTAATATTCATTTAAGTTTCCTCCATCTCTTTCTGTGGCCTGATAGGATTTTTTTTAAAGTCGAATGATGTTCCTTGTACGGATGTAGAAAAAAATTTTTTATCCACATACCCACTGAAGGACATATTTGTTGCTTTCAAGTTTGGGCAATTATCAATAAAGCTGTTATAAACATCCGTATGCAGGTATGTTATAACATATTTGTATGGACATAATTTTTGTTACTTGTTCTTTTTGTTTGTTTTTATATATAGATTTCAATTACTTCCTCCTGTTACTTGATTTCATTCTGAAGTGCTCTTAGAATTTTTCATACAATGGTTTTGCTAACAGTGAGTGCTATTCATTTTATCTGGGAATAGATTCATTTTGCCCTTATATTTTTCAATCTGTTGTGTTAATGTCATGCATTAATATGGTATCTTTGTTACAATAAGTCAATATTCATATATACTTATTATCAATATAGATATTAACTAAATTCCATAATTTATGGAGGCTTTCTTAATTTTAACCTAATGTTCTCTTTCTGTCCTGGAACCCCATTCAGGATATTATGTTACATCAATTTTCGTGTCTTCTTAGACTCCTCTTACTGGTGACCGACTACTTGTTATACTTTTTGTTTGTTTTTGATGATCATGACAGTTTGGGGAAATAATCAAGTACCTCAGGGGATGTCCCTCTACTAGAATTTGATATCCAGGATTAAGCTAGAGTTATGTATTTTGTCTTCATTTTTGAAAGATAGTTTTATTGGATAGAAGAATTTTTAGTACCTTTTTGTTCCCTTTGAGGATATTCAAAATATCATTCCACTACCTTGTGGCCCATGTGGTTTCTGATGTGACTCTTATTCGGATTTCTTTGATGTACTAAAGTCATCATTTCTCACTGCTTTCAAGATGTTCTCTTTGTCTTTCAACATCTATACCATGATAGGTCTGGGTGTGGACTCCACTGTTGCTAATCTACTTGTCATTTCTCTTGCTTCTTTTATTTACAGATTAATGTTTTTTCTTAATGTTTTTTTAATTCCATTTGGAGGCTTTCTTACCATTACTGCTTGAAGATTTTCTCTCCCCTCTCTCCTACTTTCTCCAGTATACATATGTTGATAAGATCAATGGGGTCCCACATTTCTCTGAGTTCTGTTTATTCATTTCCACTCTTTTTTTAAAGTTATTTAAACATAATCATTGATCTCTAAGTTCACTAATTCTTTCTCCACCATTTTAAATATACTTTTTATAATTTCTATTACTTTACTGTGGTTCTCTATTTGATGAGACATGGTCACCTCACCTTTAATTCTTAAACATGGTTTTCTTTAGTTCTTTGGGTATATTTATGGTAAGCTTCTTTGAAGTTTTATCTGTTGAATCCGATGCAGCAGCAGTCTCCCAGTCAAATATTTGCCCCCTACTTTGTTTTCCCACACGTTCCTGTTGCTTTGACATTGTGTGTTTGTGTGTGTGTGTGTGTGTGGTTCTTGAAACCTGGAGATTTTACGTAAGGTATTGTGGCAACTCTGGACAGCGATTCCCATTCCTCTGTGGCTTGATGTAGTTGTTTGCTTGTTTGGTTGCTGTTCTACTGTTTGGGTGAAAAAATCACCCCTCTGAGAGTACAGCCTTGCCATGTGCACAGACAGCCTGGGATGACTGATTTCGTTATCTCTTTCCTCAATCTCTTTGTTAAGTTGTCTGCTTATGTTGCTATCACACACGGCTATTAGATTCCACTAATTGCCAAGTGATTGCTATATTGATTTTGACGATGTTCCAGGACATCCATTGCTTTACAGTTTGAGTCCTATTAGGTTGAGGCTCCTTCACGGAGGGCATTTTTGAGTTTAGCCTTAGGGGTTTTTTCCTCACCTCCAGAGGTCTCTTCTTAGCCACATCTTCCCTTAGTTTTGTTTGGTAAAATGCCTGACCTACAGTTGACCTTGGTATTCTCATAAAACCACCAGACTTCTTTTAATTGCTTATATCCATTGTTTTCAAGGATACCCTGAGTCTTGAATTTCTTCATACTCTATTCTAATAAAATTAGCCAGTTCATTTGGGAGGAAGTGTATCAGAGCTCTCTGTTCTTATAGCCTGCCTCTCGACCCAAGCAAAATCTCTGTTTAGTACTCTGGACTCAGGAACGTGATCAATGGCTAGCTTCTCATGGAGTGCCAGCTGTGTGTTGTGAGTTGGGAGCTGGGTGAGGACAGCAGCCTCTGGTTTTCTTAGCGTGTCTCTCCCAGCATGGCACCCATGAGGACCTAGTATCCTGGTCTGCCCCTCCTGGAGTTAAGACTCCACTTTATGAGTAGAGGATGGGTGTGACACAGGAGACCCTTACTCTCAGCTATGCTCAACTAGAATTTAACTTCTACAACCAAGGACTGGGAAGACAGGGTGAGGATTGCTTCATGGCCACACTCACTTTGAGCAGAGCAAGGCTTGTAGGAGTAGCAGCTTGTGACTCAGGTGCCATAGGCATTGGCTCTTCCTTACTGAGATACAGTAGATGTATATATTTTTTTAATGTTTGTTTATTTTTGAGAGAGACAGAGCATGAGCATTAGCATGAGCAGGGAGGGTTAGAGAGAGAGGGGGAGACACAGAATCTGAAGCAAGCTCCAGACTCCAAGCTGTCAGCATGGAGCCTGACCCCGGGCTCAAACCCACAAATCATGAGATCATGACTTGAGTCAAAGTCAGACACCCAACCGACTGAACCACTCAGGCGTCCCAGTAGACTTTCTTGACTAAATGTTCTTCATCTGCTGTATGCTCTGATGACAATTTCTGGAGACTTTAAACAATTTTTAAAAAATTTTCATCAGTTATGATTATTTCACTGGGAAGTAGGTCTGTGGGAGTCCTCATGCTGTCATTTTGAAAACGGATTCTCTTTCAAGTCTCTGTTTGTCTTTCATTTCCCTAATTCTCTCTTTAATTGTGTATGATACTTTACATTTTTAAATTTCAATCGCTGTGTGGTTTGTTTCTCAAAATTCTCTAACTTGTGTTTCAAACATGATCATGTTTGAAATCATGGGATTGAGTCCTGCACTGGGCTCCATGCTGGGATTTTCTCTCTCTCTCCCTCTACCCCTCTCCCCCGCTGGCACTCTCTCTCTGTCACACTCAGTCTCTCTCTCGAATAAAAAAATTAACCTCATAATTAGTTTATGAGAAGTTACTCTCATTATCTGTGTAGACCCAATGTAATCACAGGGGTCCTTATTAGAGTGAGGGCAGAGGGTCAGAGTCACAAAAAGAACTTGTGAGGATGGAAGCAGAGGTCAGAAAAGAGAGAAGACGCTGGCTTTGAAGATGGAGTAAAAAATGTAGGCAGCCTCTAGAAGGTGGAGAAAAGAAACAAATTATTTCACAGAACTTACAGAAAGAACAAAGCCCTTCATATCTATCTTAGAATTAGAGAATACTTAATTCTGGTTTACTCTGACTTGAAAAGTATCATCCTTGGAGCTAAATTTTTCGAGGAACTCTCTCCTATCAAACTGTTCATTTTGGATTGCTCTAAGATTTTCAACCCACTGAGGTTTATGTATTTTTTATTTTTTTATAGTTTATTTTTTGAGACAGAGAGACAGCACAAGCAGGGGAGGGAGACACAGAATCTGAAACAGGCTCCAGGCTCTGAGCTGTCAGCGCAGAACCCTACATGGGGTTCGAACCCACGAGCCACGAGATCATTTTCTGAGCTGAAGTCAGACACTTAACTGACTGACACACCCAGGCACCCCCAACCCACTGAGGTTTAAAAGAGAGCCTGTGTTCATTGATTTGGCAAATGTCCTTAGGAGAAATTCTTTTATGGCTCTTCTTAACGCTTTCATTTTAATGCATTTGTGGAGATACAACTTATTGATGGCTTTAAGATATTCTATTATTTTAATTTTGTTATATTTTGTAATTGCTTTATCTTGAATGCTCATGTGATTCACCTAACTTTCCACATTATCAGAAACCAGATAATTGTATTACTTCTTTCATCTTTCTTCCTTTCTGCTCTTTTTAATGAAAATTCTTTCAAACACTACATTATAGTGAATATTGGAACCATGACTCCTAACCCTTTTGTAATTATATGTCTAGTATTTTTTACTTGTTCATTTAGTTTTTATTTGGGGAGCAATATCTGTGTTCACTTTTTTTACGTTGCTAATTTTGAGTTACATAACTAATATATGTATTAGTTTATATATAACCAATAATGTATATCTATTGTTTAACTCCCATGTCATACTGTAGAAAACATTTAGCATTAAATTATCGCCAATCTCCCTACTCATTCAAAAGTCCTGTCCTACTGGTCACCTTGATGCTGTGTTCTCGCCTGTAAATATTTTCTGTCATTAATTTTGTTATCTCTTCATTTCACGTGGATGACTCTCCTGGAGTGGTGTTGATTTTTGTTTGAGTCGTCCACGTGTGCTTTGGGTTGTCAGGATATGCTAACAATATCTGGTCACACAGTTACCACTTGGGGAGCAGGGGGCCATGCTACTGATCTGTTTCCCGTGGTGTTGGAGAATGAACCAGTATGCTGATATGTGGGATATCTTGATGGATCTTATCTGTGTATTTGTACACACTGCTTATCAAACACTGGAAAACTGACCCAAATGCCCCCTAGTATTGATCTTTCTTTCTTATTTTTTTTAAATCTTTCTTTATCATTGGTGTCTTGTCTATCACCAGTAACAAGGGGACAGGCAGGAGATTATGCAGGGGATAATTCATCTGGCAACCTTCAGGGGAGAACAAACTAAAAGTCCTGTAAATAACCACCCTTTCTCTTCCTACTCCGAGTGTTTACTTATATCGTTTAGTTGAAAGCAGATACGGGTATGCATGAGTCAATGCAAGTCTAATTTTCCATCTTTTAAGAATTTCATACAATTTCTGAAACACAGAGAAGTCTGCTTTTTGTTTCTCAGCACAAATGGTAATAAATTTGTTCACTTTGAGAGCTTTTGCAAAATGAGAGTGAAACATAGCAAGTGTCTGGTCCATTACCTTGAAATCAAGGGTAAATTGTATATGTAAAGTATGATTCTGGAAATCAGTGAGTTAAGGGTAAATAATTCAAAATTCTGTCAGTACAATTATTTAACTGTTTGAAATATTGGAAAAAAATTGTCAGGTCATTGTGTTTAAGAGGATTTTTTAGTCACAGGACAAACAGGAAAAAACATAGATTTGATAATGTAAAAATTGAATATTTTATACCTAAAAAGTATAAATAACTGTAAAATGCATGAAATTAAGGATATAAATTTAGAACCTATGCTTTCATGTTGGAAATGATGAATAAGACAAAAGAATACAATGAAAGGTACAAATATCGTATTTAAGAATAATTATTCTTTTCAGAAAACAGTTGAATACAGTGATACTATATATTGGTGTCAACTGATAAAATAGTTGACATGATAATTGTAATTCAATGACAAGTCTAGTATTTTAATGTTTAAAAATATTTTCCTATGTATTTCATTTAAACATATCAAATGAAACCATTTGATTAAACATCAAAAATATAAAATAGTAAAAATATTAAAAAGAAATGCACACGCTCATATAAACAAAACACTTTCATTTATCTGACAGAAATAAAAAGAAAATGATGGGGAAAATGAAAAGATACTTTATTTTGGATAAAGAAAAATTATAAACATGTCAGTTCTTCTTGCATCAACAATGCAATAATAATTATGATACGAGATAAAAGGAGGTATTGAAAAGATTGAAAAATATTCTAGTAACAATTATGCAAAAGGACATAGAATCCTTTTTATAAAATATGGATAACGGAAAGAAGTTTAGTTATACTAAATATTGAAAAGTAAACGTCATTAAACGCAGAGCATATTAATGAACGGAACAAAACAGACTAATAATAGATGCACAGGAACTTAGACTACGTGCTTCAAGTCACTGTGACAAGGAAGTGTCTTCAATAAACAGTGCTGAGACATGGGGCTAATTTGGGGGAAGATTATAAAGCTGGATATTTTACCAAAAACAGGTACAGATGGCTCTAAAATTTTAAAATAAAGTCATATGAAATAAGCAGTAATCATTGAATAATTACTTACTCTTCAATATTTTGCCATCTTTATACCTTTGAGTGTGTTGGGAAACCTAGAGGCTGTAGGCACCCAAATACGCAGGATAAAATCGTCTTCCTGGCAAAAATGGCACCACAATCAAACTCAAACAAAAATTGAAAAAAAAAAACGAAGTCAAACACATAATAGACAATGGGTAATGTGTTAAAATTCAAAAATCCTTACAAATCATAAAATAAGGCTGAACTGAAAAATATAATATTGAAGAAATAAGTTATATATTAAACAATTCACAGGGCAAATATCCAGAGCATTTCACATAAGAAAAATTAGTCCATTAGGGTTTGACTCCCCCCCCACACCAGAACTTAACTACTGAGAGCCAACTATTGATTGGAAGGTTGGCCAATAACAAAAATAGTTGATTAACACATATATATATATTTTTAATTAATCATAGTTGTTTTATTATTTTTTTTTTTACAAATAGTTTATTGTCAAATTAGTTTCCACATAATACCCAGTGCTCATCCCCACAAGTGCACTCCTCCATGCCCATCCCTCCTCCCCCCCACATCCATCAGTCCTCAGTTTTTGTCAGCATTCAAGAGTCTCTCATGGTTTGCCTCTCTCCCTTTCCCCCCACCATTTCCGCCCTTCTTCTCCCCCTTGGTCCTCTGTTAAGTTCCTCCTAATCCTCCTATACGTGCACACATATGATATTTGTCCTTCTCTGCCTGACTTATTTCGCTCAGCATAACACCCTCAAGGTCCATCCATGTTGCTACACATGGCCAGATTTCATTGTTTCTCATTGCCACGTAGTATTCCATGGTATAGATAAACCACATCTTCTTGATCCATTCGTCCGTTGATGGACACTTAGGCTCTTTCCATGTTTTAGCTATTGTGGAGAGTGCTGCTATGAACATTGGGGTACATGTGCTCCTATGCCTCAGCATTTCTGTATCCCTTGGGTAAATTCCTAGCAGTGCTATTGCTGGGTCATAGGGGAGTTCTATTGTTAGTTTCCTTAGGAACCTCCACACTGTTTTCCAGAGGGGCTGTACCAGTTTACATTCCCACCAACAGTGTAGGAGGGTGCCCGTTTCTCCACATCCTCGCCAGCATCTAGAGTTCTCTGATTGGCTCATTTTAGCCACTCTGACTGGCGTGAGGTGGTATCTCAGTGTGGTTTTGATTTGTATTTCCCTGATGAGGAGGATGCTGAGCATCGTTTCATGTGTCTGTTGGCCATCTGGATGTCCTCTTTGGAGAAGTGTCTGTTCATATCTTCTGCCCATTTCTTCACTGGGTTGTTTGCTTTTCGGGCGTGGAGTTTGGTGAGTTCCTTGTAGATTCTGGATATCAACCCTTTATCTGATATGTCATTTGCAACTATCTTTTCCCATTCCGTTGGTTGCCTATTAATTTTCTGGGTTGTTTCCTTGGCTGTGCAGAAGCTTTTAATCTTGAGGAGGTCCCAACAGTTTATTTTTGCTCTTAATTCCCTTGCTTTTGGGGATGTGTCAAGTAAGAAGTTGCTGCGGTGGAGGTCAAGGAGGTTGTTTCCTGCTTTCTCCTCAAGGGTGTTGATAGTTTCCTGTCTCACGTTCAGGTCCTTTATCCATTTTGAGTTTATTTTTGTGCATGGTGTGAGAAAATGATCTAGTTTCATTCTTCTGCATGTTGCTGTCCAATTCTCCCAACACCGTCTGTTAAAAAGGCTGTCTTTTTTCCATTGGATATTCTTTCCTGCTTTGTCAAAGATCAGTTGGCTGTATACTTTTGGGTCCACTTCTGAGTTCTCAATTCTGTTCCATTGGTCTATGTGTCTGTTTTTGTGCCAATACCATACTGTCTTGATGATGACAGCTTTGTAGTAGAGGCTAAAGTCTGGGATGGTGATCCCTCCCGTTTTGGTTTTATTTTTCAGGATTACTTTGGCTATTCGGGGTCTTTTGTGGTTCCATACAAATTTTTGGATAGTTTGTTCTAGTTTTGAGAAGTATGCTGGTGCAATTTTGATTGGAATTGCATTGAATGTGTAGAGTGCCTTAGGTAGTAATGACATCTTAACTATATTTATTCTTCCTATCCATGAGCATGGAATGTTTTTCCATTTCTTTGTGTCTTCTTCAATTTCCTTCATAAGTTTTCTATAGTTTTCATCATACAGATCTCTTGTATCCTTGGTTAGGTTTATTCCGAGGTATTTTATGGTGTTTTGTGCAATTGTGAATGGGATCAGTTTCTTGATTTCTCTTTCTGTTGCTTCATTGTTGGTGTATAAAAATGCAACCGATTTCTGTACGTTGATTTTGTACCCTGCAACTTGGCTGAATTCTTGGATCAGTTCTAGTAGGCTTCTGGTGGAGTCTGTCGGGTTTTCTATGTAGAGTATCATGTCATCTGCGAAGAGAGAAAGTTTGACTTCCTCTTTGCCAATTCTGATGCCTTTGATTTCCTTTTGGTGTCTGATGGCTGATGCTAGGACTTCCAGCACTATGTTAAACAGCAGTGGTGAGAGTGGGCATCCCTGTCGTGTTCCTGATCTCAGGGGGAAAGCTCTGAGTTTTTCCCCGTTGAGGATGATGTTAGCTGAAGGCTTCTCATAGATGGCTTTGATGATGTTTAAGTAGGTTCCTTCTATCCCAACTTTCTCGAGAGTCTTTATTAAGAAGGGATGCTGTATTTTGTCAAATGCTTTTTCTGCATCTATTGAGAGGATCATATGGTTTTTATCTTTTCTTTTATTGATATGATGTATCACATTGATTGATTTGCGAATGTTGAACCAGCCCTGTAACCCAGGAATGAATCCCACTTGATCTTGGTGGATGATTCTTTTTATATGCTGCTGGATTCGATTTGCAAGGATCTTGTTGAGAATTTTTGCATCCGTATTCATCAAGGATATTGGCCTGTAGTTCTCTTTTTTTGCTGGATCTCTGTCTGGCTTGGGAATCAGTGTGATGCTGGCTTCATAAAATGAATCCGGGAGTTTTCCTTCGCTTTCTATTTTTTGGAATAACTTGAGAAGAATTGGGATTAATTCTGTTTTAAATGTCTGGTAGAATTCCCCAGGGAAGCCATCAGGTCCAGGGCTCTTATTTGTTGGGAGATTTTTGATCACTGATTCAATTTCTTCACTCGTTATGGGTCTGTTCAGGTTTTCTATTTCTTCCCGTGTGAATTTTGGTAGTGAGTGTGTGTTTAGGAATTTGTCCATTTCTTCTAAGTTGTCCAATTTGTTGGCATATAATTTTTGATAGTATTCCCTGATAATTGCTTGTATTTCTGAGGGGTTGGTTGTAATAAGTCCATTTTCATTCATAATTTTGTCTATTTGTGTGCTCTCTCTTTTCTTTTGAATAAGTCTGGCTAGAGGTTTGTCAATTTTGTTTACCTTTTCAAAAAACCAACTCTTGGTTTCATTGATCTGTTCAATTGTTTCTTTGGTCTCTATGTTGTTTATTTCTGCTCTAATTTTTACTATTTCTCTTCTTCTACTGGGTTTAGGGCGTTCTTGTTGCTCTGCCTCTATTTCCTTTAGGTGAGCTGTTAGATTTTGGACTTGCGCTTTTTCTAATCTCTTGAAATAGGCCTGGAGAGCAATGTACTTTCCTCTTAGGACTGCCTTTGCCGCATCCCATAGATTTTGAATTGTTGTGTTTTCATTTTCATTTGTTTCCATATATTTTTTAATTTCATCTCTAATTGCCTGATTGGCCCATTTATTCTTTAGAAGGGTATTCTTTAACCTCCATGTTTTTGGAAGTTTTCCAGACTTCTTCCTGTAATTGATTTCAAGTTTCAAAGCATTGTGATCTGACAGTGTGCATGGTATGATCTCTATTCTTTTATATTTATTGAGGGCTGCTTTATGTCCCAGTATGTGATCTATCTTGGAGAATGTGCCATGCACACTTGAGAAGAAAGTAAATTCCCTGGCGTCAGGATGTAAAGTTCTAAATAGATCCGTCAGGTTCATCTGGTCCAATGTATCTTTCAAGTCCATTATTTCTTTAGTGATTTTCTGTCTGGTTGACCTATCCATTGCTGTAAGCGGAGTATTAAAGTCCCCTGCTATTAGCACATTCTTATCTATAAGCTTGTTTCTGTTTGTGATTAATTGTTTTATATATTTAGGTGCTCCCATATTCGGTGCGTAGACATTTATGATTGTTAGTTCTTCCTGATGGATGGACCCTGTAATTATTATGGAGTGCCCTTCTTCATCTCTTGTGATTGTCTTTAATTTAAAGTCCAGTTTGTCTGATATAAGTATCGCTACTCCGGCTTTCTTTTGATTTCCTGTAGCATGATATATATTTCTCCATCCCCTTACTTTTAATCTGAAGGTATCTTCCCGTCTAAAATGAGTTTCTTGTAGACAGCATATAGATGGATTTTGTTTTTTAATCCATTCTGCTACCCTATGTCTTTTGATTGGAGCATTCAGCCCATTTACATTCAGTGTTATTATTGAAATATGTGGGTTTAGAGTCTTTGTATCTTTTGTAGGGTTCATGTTTGTGGTGGTGTCTCTGGAATCTTTGTTCCTTGCAACCTTTCCTTCAGAGCATCCCCCTCAGGATTTCTTGTAGGGCTGGCTTCGTGGTGACAAATTCTTTCAATTTCTGTTTATTTGGAAAGGTTTTTATCTCTCCTTCTATTTTGAATGACAGGCTTGCTGGCTAGAGGATTCTTGGCTGCATATTTTTACTGTTCATCACATTGAAGATCTCTTGCCATTCCTTTCTGGCCTGCCACGTTTCAGTAGATAGGTCTGTCACCACTCTGATGGGTTTCCCTTTATATGTGAGGGCCCTTTTCTCCCTAGCTGCTTTCAAAATTCTCTCTTTGTCCTTGTATTTTGCCATTTTTACGATGATATGTCGTGCAGAAGATCGATTCAAGTTACATCTGAGAGGAGTCCTCTGAGCCTCTTGTATTTCCACATTGACTTCCTTCCCCAAGTCGGGGAAGTTCTCTGCTATAATTTGTTCCAGGACTCCTTCAGCACCTTTCCCTCTCTCTTCCTCTTCTGGGATTCCTATGATACGGATATTGTTGCGTTTGACTGTGTCGCTGAGCTCTCGAATTCTTCTTTCCTGTTCCTGGATCAGTTTGTCTCTTTTTTTGTCAGCTTCTTGTTTTTCTAGAATGGTGTCTTCTAAATCACTTATTCTCCTTTCTGCCTCTTCAAGCCGTGCATTGGAGGCCTCTAATTTATTATGGATCTCATTTATCGCATTTTTTAATTCTTCATGCCTATTTTTATTTTCCATTCTGTCTGTAGCCATAGTTTCTTTGATGTCGCCTATGTTTTTTTCAAGCCCTGCTATTAATTTCACCATTATTATTCTAAAATCTTGTTCACTTATGCTGCTGATATCTGTTTTGAGCAGTTCATTAGCTGTCATTTCTTCTTGGAGTTTCTTTGGAGGAGAGCTCTTTCGTTTCGTCATTTTAGTTAGCTTTCCGGCTCTTGTTGGTTTTAAAGACCTGTTATGCTCTCTGTTTCTATGAGCACTGCTATATCCAAGAAACTCTTTGACTTTCCAGGGCCTATCCTTTCAGAGATTGTTTTTTGAATGGTATCCCTCGGTCACTCTTGTTGGGACCTTAGTTATTTTATTTTCCTATTCGTAGTGATATTTGGGACTCTTCACCTTGTGTACTCTAGCTTGTTTCTTGAGGTAGCCCTGGAAAAGAAAACAGACAGACAAACACACAGGGAGCAGGAGCACACAAACGCACAGGCTGATTCAACTAACATGCAAAGTGAGAGGGAAAAGGAAAAAGTTAATAGAAAAGACGGAGGAGGGAGGGCGAATAATGGGGAGCATAAAAGACATAAAAGGGTCAAAAAGGGGAAAAGAAAAGGAAAAAAGAAGAAAACCGATGGACAAAGAACGGTTTAAAGCATATACCTGGATTTCCCAGCTACAGTTAAATAGCCGTGTGTATGCAGCGCTGGTTGAAGAGCATAGAGAAAAAGAGAGAAGGCAGGGTGAGACAAGGCAGATTTTGAAATAGAATGAACAGGCAGAAGGGATAAGAAACTTTTTTCAAAGAGGTAAAGGGTAGAATATGGTTGGATAGGTGAGAGAAGGATGCTGGAATTATCCAGAGAAACTATATAGTCTAATTACTCCTGAGAGAAATAGCTGAAAAAGTCGGTAGGTGTAGAATTTACATTTACAGAATGGACTTGTGATTGTTTAAGCAAGCTGGCGACCAGAGTTAATCAGGTCAGTGTTTTGGGGAAAAAAGCGAGAAAAGAGAAAGAAGAAGAAAAAAAGAGAAAAGAAAGGGGAAAAAAAAGAAGAAAAAAAAAAAAAGGGAGGAGGGCACCTCTCAGGCAGGGATGGGCGTGGCGTGATCCGATGCCTCAGGCGGGGGTTCTGCCTTGGCGATTGTGGGGAGGAGAGTGACGGTGCTCCAGTCCCTTCTTGAACTGTGCGCTGCAGCTCGCTTTTTTTTTTTTTTTTTGGCGTGTCAACTCCCTGTTCCGGGGACGCAGCCGAAGTTGGTTGCACTCTTCAACCCAGACCAGTTCCAATCTCCAAATCCCAGTCCGCGCCCCGCTGAAGTTGCCTTAGACACAGGTTCCCAGACAACCCCCTCGGGCTATTCCAGGCTCCCTGCTGAGCTCTGGGGGCAGAGTCTGGATCGCTGCTTCCTTCTCTGGGTCGGGCTGGTGCGCATGCGCGGGGGCTTGCCTGCCGGGTCCGCGTAGCCTGAGCCCGTTGGAGTGAGGAAAACCGGGTCTCTCTATGGCTCGTCACCCGAAACACAAACTCACAGGCAAATTTCCCAGTTTTTAGCTCTTTGCCTTCCCTCTCGAGTTCCAGCCAGCCAGGAGCGCGGACGCCCGGTGTCTGTGCGTCTCCTTCAGGGGTCCCAGCAGCGCTGGAGCTACAATGGCGGCAGGCGCGCCGCCGCTGGAGTGAGGAAAACCGGGTCTCTCTATGGCTCGTCACCCGAAACACGAACTCACAGGCAAATTTCCCAGTTTTTAGCTTTTTGCCTTCCCTCTCGAGTTCCAGCCAGCCAGGAGCGCGGACGCCCGGTGTCTGCGCGTCTCTTTCAGGGGTCCCAGCCTCCCTGGAGCTACAATGGCGGCAGGCGCGCCCGCGCCGCTTTAAAACCCAACCTCCAGGAGCGGCACAAAGAAGCAGTTTGTGTGCTCAGCCTCCCCCAGGACCAGTTGGCGCGAGGGGACCCGGTGTGCAGGTATTTGGCAAGTACGGTCTTTCTATGCACCGAGCGGAGATTTTTCTGTCTCGGACTCTCTCCTTTTCCCCTCTCACTCCCCGTAGAGGGTAGAGGGGGATCGCCTCCCACCCTGGAGCTCCGATCCCGGCCCGATTTTACCTTCCCCGGTTCGCACTCACGTTAGAAGGCTTTCTCAGTGGATTCTGCGTCCTTTTTTCTCCCAGTCTCTCAGGTTTTGTATGGTTTCCAATGGCTTCAGATCTTTTCTGTGTGATGTATGGGCGCGAGTGCAAGTACGGAGCTCCTTACTTCTCCGCCATCTTGCCTCCCTTCCTCGATTAACACATATTATGTATGGTATATGCATTATGTATTGTATTCTGACAATAAAGGAAGCTATACTATTGGGAAGGAAGCAATAAAAAATGTTATTAAGAAAATCATAGATAAGACAAACTAAATTTACAGTACTGTACTGTATATATTGAAGAAAAATATGCTTGTAAGTGGATTTTAACAGTAAAAAGGTGTATATCTGTATATATAAGCTGTTTATCTGACTACAGAACATCATCTGAATATTCATCTGTTGTCCTGAAAGCCCGAAAATGACTTTATAAGCAAGAGAAGGTCCTAAGTTTTTTTGAATAGATGAGGGCCAGGATTAAAGTGTGCATCTTTGTCGTGTGTGTGTGTGTTTGTGTGTGTGATGGTTAATATGGTAGGAGCACACAGTTGGATATATTATAAACTGTATGTTCAGAGCTAGACATGTAAGCCGGAAGATTAGAATAAAATCTGGGAAAGGAAGAGAGAGAATATCTGAAGGGGGTTTCACAATAATAAGAGAGCAAACTTAGTAACTTATCGATTCTCACATTAAAGGAACCAGAAGAATGAGGGATGAATCAACACTGTTCATGCCTGGAGTAAAACCTTTTTCAACAGCTTTGGAAAAGCTACTCCTGAGCACCTCCTTTGATAAGGGCTGACACTGAAGCCAGAAAACCACTTCCTTCTGAAGAGGTGCATTTAGCCAAGAGTAGAAAACATGTGGGAAGTATATTCATGTTTCTTTTCATCTTTACGGGATTCTAAAATTTTATTGCAAGAATTACAACGATTAGAGCAACGTAAAATAGAATGAAGTCTTCATTGAATTAGCAACTTAAACTTGTGCTATATTAGCATCATGCTGAATTATTACTCATCCTTGCTGATATAGCATTTAACAGGGAATCACACTGTCAAGCCAAAGGAGTGTAAAAAGAAACCCTAATGGGGCATGATGCAAAAGCTATCATGAAAGATACTTACAATTAGACATCTCTGCAATCTCTCCAATAATAATGTTTTGGATTTTCTTTTAGGGACCTTCACCAAAGTTGAGTGGACAGAGCAGAGCAGACAACATTGAGAGTGGAGAAGAGAATTTATGTAGCTGGGGTGCTATCATAACTATTTTAATGGGAGAACTAAATCATTTTTGTCACCCTTCCTTGAGAAGTATCAAGATGTGTTTTGAAATTTGGGCTTTTTTAGCTTATTGATTTTTTTTTCTTGTTTCAAAATCAATGCAATATATTTGTATTCTAGTGATAGGTTTGCTAATGGGTTATTCTTAAACTCCTTGGGAGACCCTAATGTGTAGTATTTTCTTAATCTAAATCAGGAGTTTATAGTGGATCAACTGGACTCCGTGGGCTACTCATGTGGAATTTAGTTTGGATCTGAAGGAAATGATCTCTGTGTTGTTTTCATTCATGTACAGGGAGAATTAGTTAATAGTGACGACATTGGATGCTGATTCTGGGGGAGAAATTGTGGGTTCTTTCCAAATGTCCAAGGGGTTAAGAAAGGCAATGTTTGCTTTCCCTGGTGATCATTTACCTAGTCTGGTGATGTGTAAGAATGAGAAAACTTGAATCAATATTTGAAGGAACTTTTTAAAACCCTTCATATTTCAGGGCTCAACTTGCTCATTATATCTTTAATATTACCTCCTGCACATAGTACTGAAGAATGCCATTCCCATTTCTCAGAATTCCTTTCTCATGTTCTTCATCTGAGCCCTCCAATCTTAGAGTCTTCACCCTCAAAGACTGGGACATCCCATGCCACTTTCAGGAAGCACCCCCCCCCCACATACATCTTCTTTTTTATTCATCTCTTTTAAAACATTTTTTTAATGTTTATTTATTTTTGAGAGAGAGAGACACAGACACACAGCATGAGCAGGGGACAGGCAGAGAGAGACACACACACACACACAGAATCTGAAGCAGGCTCCAGTCAGAGCCTGATGTGGGGCTCGAACTCACAAATCGTGAGATCATGACCTAGACCAAAGTTGGCTGCTCAACTGACTGAGTCACCCAGAGGCCCTCTTTAGTTTTTTAAAAATTGTTTTAATGTTTATTCATTTTCATGAGAGACAAAACATGAGAGGGGGAGGGGCAGAGACAGAGAGGGAGACACAGAATCTGAAATAGGTTCCAGGCTCTGAGCTGTCAGCACAGAGCCTGACGAGGGGCTTGAACTCTGGAAGGGTGAGATCATGACCCGAGCTGAAGTCAGACGCTTAACTGACTGAGCCCCCCAGATGCCCCTTATTCACCTCTTTAAAGAGTTGATTTTAAATTACATTTCTTCACAGAGACTTCCCCTGTATTCTGGTGTTGTTTGTTTGTTTTTTCCCTGTATCCATATTTCCTACATCACCTTACATTTGATACAGAATTTTTCTTTTCCTTTTTTTAATAGGGTTGTAATTGTCCTAAAACTTGGCGCATGAATTTACTTCAATCCATTTTTTCTCACTGTGACTGACACCAGCCTCTCCCTGAGCAAATACAGCTTTGATGGTGCCAGTGGATATAATTTGGAAGGAAAATTCCTTAAAAAAGGGAATATAAATTCTGAATAAAATACTAGAGAAGAAATTAAGAGTTTATTTAAAATAAGATAATAAAGAATGGAAAACATATGCTGTAAAGTTGACAAATACCACAAACATTATTAAGTACAAAATAGTATTGTTAATAATTAACTTCCTCTATAATGTTTCTCCATGTATTTTGGCTGCATATTCTTTGAGGGTTTGATTGTCTCTTCATAAAAGAATTGCTTCTATAGAGAGATTAGAAAGATAATTCCGTACTTTCTCTAGTTGGTTGATTAAAATCTAGTAGTAGCAGTAGATATAGAAGTTTAAAGGATTTTTCTTCCACTTTACAACTCATTATGGGTAACCTCATGTTTCATAAGTGCTGTCAAAAATCTTTATCAAATTTCTTTTATATATATATATATATATATATACATACACATATATATATAATTATATTGGAGAGCATTTCAAGTTTTATCATTGATGACTTAAATATCTTTTGAAATGACCACACAAATAACCAGTTTTCTTGCCAATATCCTCATTCTCGTGGCACACAAAACTTACATATTATTTGTATTGATGTCAACATTTACATCAAGTCAAAGAAATCAAAGAAAATTGATTGTTTTCAATGTATTCTTATGTTTCATATCTCTTCATTAAAGAGCCTTCTTGACGTGCCTGGGTGGCTCATTCAGTTGAGCGTCTGACATTGGCTCAGGTTCATGGATTCGAGCCCCACGTCAGACCCTGTGCTGACAGCTCAGAGCCTGGAACCTGCTTCGGGTTCTGTGTCTGTCTGTCTGTCTGTCTGTCTCTCTCTCTCTCTCTTCCTCTGTCCCCACCTCCCTGATACTTTGTCTCTTTCTTAAAAATTAATTAACCTAAAAAAAAGTGTGTGTTTGTGACAGACAGCCATGTAAGTGAATGCATCCTTAGGCAGAGTATGAATGTATAAGTACGTTTGCAAAGGATTGGATAAACACAAGAGTGCAAGTGCAAAAACAGGCAGATGTTTAAGAAAATAAAAGCGCATGTACATTCACTCAAGATATTTTGCGAAAGTCTTAAGATGTGATTGGGAGAATCTGAGAGTATGTCTGGGTGTGCACAAGGGTGGATTAGGCATAAGAATTTGAATGAATAGGGTGTGGATGTGTACAAGAGTCTGAGTGTGGCAGAGTGCTGCTTTGAAATGGATTGCGATCCGTTAAGACAGGGTAAGTAAGTAAAGCAACAAATAAACACAACACACACTCTCCCAGCTGCATTGATTTCAGGTCCTCTGCCTGTCACCATGACAACTGAAAAGACATAAAAAGCAGCCAGGACATTGTTGGAAGAAAAGAGAAGGACAGACTGCTAAGGCAACCATCTCCTCCCATTTGCATATGCATTTCATTGGATTCTACACCTTTTTCTTTCAGGATCCTTACTTTTCATTGCACTTACTTATAATACATGAAAACTCCATTGTTTTAGATTAATATGGCAACTCTTATATTTTGTCATGGAGGATATTTATTTAACAGGAGTAGAGAAGATGATTTCCAAAGTCACATAACTCTTACGTGTCCATCAGAAGAAAGTGGCAGGTGGTGCTCCAAGACAAAATGGACAATTTTTATCACTAGATATGTGATTATAAAAGGCCATGAGAAGCCCTGGAAGACAGAAGTTGGACATACTAAGTAAATCACCAGGATTCTAGATTCTACATCCCACTAACTTCTTATTAAAGTTCCCAGAATCAGTTTCTGCTGCATCAAACTAAAATCCAACCATAGTTGCTTAAAGCAGATGCACATTTATTTCACTGGAACGTAAAATAAATTCAGATGTAAGCAGCATGGGGCTGGCTTAGAAGCGCTCTGTCAGGGACCCAGGCTTCCCAGATCTTCTTTGCCATTCTTAGGTCACTTAGGTCAGGTCAAAACTGGCAGAATCTTTACACTTCTATTGAGAGATGAGGTCTGTCCCCTCTCCTTGCATCTGGGCAGAATAAGCAGCGACTTTGAATAATAGAAGAAGGCAGAAGTGACGCTGTGCCAATTTCCAGATCCATGCCTCAAGGTACTGTCAGTTTCTACTTCCTCCTTCTGGAAATATTTGCTCTTAGAGCCCTGAGCTGTCATGTAACAAATCCAGGTACCCTGCTGGAGAGATCATGCAGGCAGGCTCTGAGACCACATGGGGAAGGCCAGGGGCCCAACTGGGTGTCCCCTCTTAGCCATTTTTATCACCGTGCCAGAAATGAGAGGAGGCTGTCACGGTCCCGGCAAATTACTCGCATAGCTAATTTTCAACGAGAGAACTCAAATGATGCTCTAGGGAACAGAAAAATCATCTGACCCACAGAACTGAAATCTATAATAATATGTTTGAGCTTCTAACCCACTAAGTTTGCAGGTATTTTATACTTTATCAGTAGATACTGTTAGTATTGCCTCATGGTGCAAGATGAACTTATGCCATCATATCATGTTGCAGAAAGCCATTCAGTAGAAAGGAGAAAAGGACAAAGAAGTCCTTATTGTTAGGAAGACGTCTCAGAATAACACTTCTTTTTAAATATAGTTGGCAAAAACTTGGTCACATCGGCTGACCAAGATGGACTGGATAGTGCCGTGTTTTGGTTGGGCATATCGCCAAACTAAACAGATTCAGTTATTTTACCAAAGAAGAAGAGGATTGGGTGTTGGGTTAGACAACTAGAATATAAAATACATCCCCTCCACTTTCTCATTAATATAGTTTGGTTTTTTTCTCATTAATTTTTTGATAATTTATTTTTAGGCAAATTTACTTCAAGCAAAATTGAGGAGAAGGTAGAGAGATTTCTCATAGAGTTCCTGCCTCCACATGCACAGCCTCCACTATGACGATGTACCCAGAGTGGTGTCCTTGTTACAACTGAACAGACAACCTTTGTAGGCACATTATAATCACCCAAAGCCCATCATTTACTCTATGATTCCTTCCTGGTGGTGTGCATTCTATGGGTTATGACTGTATCCATCATCATGGAATTATACAGAGTACGTTAACTGTTCTAAAATCTTCTATGTTCTGCCTATTCCTCTTCTAAGCCCACATCGGTCTCTGATTGGAGATCTTTTTACTATCTCTGTAGTTTTTTCCTCCTTAAGAATGTCATATACGTGGACTCACATATTAAGTAGCCTTTCCACATTGACTTCTTTCACAGAATGATATGCATCTGAGGCATCTCTCAATGGGCATAATGGGACAGCATCACTTCTGCCACCTTCTATTATTCATAGTCATCTCTTTTTCTGCCCAGTGCGAGATCCACCATGTCTTCTCATGGCTCCATAGGCATATTATTTTTAGTGCTGTATAATATTCCATTGTATGAATGTACCACAGTTTATTTATCCATTCACTTACTGAAGAATTGTTTCCAAGTTTTGGCAACTATGAATAAGCTGCTATAAACACCCCTATGCAGGGTTTTCTGTGGACATAAGATGTCAGCTACTTTGGGTAAATAGCAAGGAACATAATTGCTGCATAGTGTGTTAAGAATATATTCAGTCTTGTGAAAAACCACTAGATTGTCTTCCAGAGTGGCTGGGCCATTTTGCACACCTACTCACAATGTATGAAAGTCCCTGTTGCTCTACATCCTCAGAAGCATTTGGTATTATCAGTGTTTTGAATTCGGGTCATTCTAATAGGTGTGTAGTGACATCTTATTGTTTTAACTTGCCTTTCCATGATGACCTATTATCTGGAGGAGATTTTCATATACTTACTTGCCATCTATATATATTCTTTGGTGACATGTCTATTAAGGTCTTTGACCCACTTTCAAAAAATGAATTGTTTTCTTATTGAGTTCTCATATATTTTGGATCACATATTTTGAATATAATAAGATAGGTCTTTAAAATTACTTTCTTCCAGTCTGAGGCTGTGTTTTCATTCTATTGATGTTGTTTTTCACAGAATAGAAGTTTTAGGGGTTCTTAAAATTTGAATGAATTCTGGGGGCATCTGAGTGGTTTAGTCAGTTAAGTGTCTGACTCTTGATTTAGACTCAGGTCATGATGTCAGGGTCGTGGGAATCAAGCCCCATCTTAGGCTCCATGCTGAGTGTGAAGCTTGCTCAGGATTCTCTCTCTCCCTCTTTCTCTGCCCCTCCCCCCTCAAGTTCTTTCTCCACCAAGTTCTCTATTAAACAGATGGGTTTCTATATGTCTGCCACATTACTAAGAATTCCCTTTCCTAAATGTCTGTTAGTGGTACTCTGTGTCACACCTTAATTCAACTGTTATTCCTCTTATGAAGAATTTCTTATTCTCCCCTTTTGATCCTAATAATGGTGATGGGTCCCTCTTTGTGCTTTCCTTATATGCTCATCAGACTTCTATCCTGAATTGTTACTAAAATGGCTTGTTCATATTCACTTCTATGAAACTGAAAACTATAAGCATGCATTGGTGTATGTCTACAACATTTAGCACGGATCCTAATGCATGGATATTTCTCGGCCAAAAGACAAGGTGAAAGACATTGCAACTAGTTTAGGTGGCCTTTAGGAGGGCTCCACACCCTGAAAACATTTTTAGAGGAATTCAGGGAGAGAGAAGCCTGCTTTGACAAGCTATAGAGTAGACATTTCTTTACATCATTTCCCCACAGCTTAAGCTTATGCATCACACTTTATTTTCTTTTGGAATCTGGACATACCTTGCATTTCTCCAAAATAGCTCCCAATTACTGTCCTATATAATGATTACTACTACTTTAAAATTTTTCACAATTAAATTGGACTGCCTGTGTAAAGAGCTGGCTCCCAGTACCATCTTTTTCACTGTGTGGTTTTGGGACATCACTCCCATTCAAAACTTATGTACTGAATTTCTGTTATATGAAAAGTGGTGCTCATGGGGTGGAATGCAAGCTCCAGTATAAGTATTTGAGGATCTCAAAGTTCACTGGGGAAACAGACAAGGAATAACTGAAGCTAAGGTTATTTGAGTTGGTTTGGTCATGCACAGCCAAGACTATATTAAGAAACAGCAAGGTATCTCGGACTTTAATGAAAGGCAAGTATAACCTTCCAGGAGGGGTGACGGGTCACCAGGAGAAGTGGGGGTAGGGAACCGAGTCTCTGGCAATCTCTCCTTTCTGCAATAAAGGCAGAAAAGGTTCTGCTTGGGATTTGAGGGATAAGCAAATTGCCTTTGAGAGAACAAACACAGTAAACCGTTACCTCCCTGCACTTTGTATAGTTGAACCTGAACCCGAAAGGCAAGGTGATCACACACGGTGCATTGGCAGTATTTACAAATCACAGCATGAGAGCTCTGTGCTTGCTTTTGACTCAAGACATGTCTTTTGTTTTTTACAAATGGCTGCAGCAGAGGCACCTGGGTGGCTCAGTCAGCTAAGTGACAGATTCTTGATTTCCTCTCAGTTCATGGTCACATGGTTTGCACATTCAAGCCCCACATTTGTACTGTTAGTGCAGAGCCTGATTGGAATTCTCTGGCTCTCTCTCTCTCTCTCTGCACCTCCCCCACTCACTTTCTCTGCCTCTGTCTCAAAATAAATAAATAGCCTTTTCTTAAAAATGGCTGCTAAACATGGTCCTATATTACTTTTGACAGTTCCACAATTAAATGCTTGATCATGTACCCTAATTACAAAAGGAAATTGAAGGAGACTATTATTAAATAGAAATGGCACATTCGTTACCTGTAATGAAAAAACTCAACAGACTAGATGATATCACTTCAAGGAGTTTAGAAAACAATAGGCAGGTGGGGCCAGCATGTTGAATTGCTGCACATGAAAAACTTTTCCGTGGGTCTGCTTCGAAAATATTTTTGTGCTGGTCGCTCCTGAAGAGTTCTCAATTTGTCCTCCCTTTGACTTTGAATCTCTGTGTGTAGTGGTTTTCAGAAATTAGCTTTTATGTGATCAAACTGCTCGTTTTTGATTCTGGATTCAAAGCTTTTGTAATTGTGTTCAGAGCACTGTAAAAAAAAAGTATAAGTGCATCTTTAATGTATGGAGATGCGGAGATCAGCAGTCAAGTGAAACTCTGCAGCATAGGAGAGAGTGCACAGGAGGTCAGTGGAACTGTTGGAAAGAATAGAAATTAGATCCTGTCAAAAAGGGGTGAAAGAATCAGACTCATCTAAGAAAAGAGCTGCCAAAGAAGAATTTAATAATGTGTCCTTTTATTTGTGGAGGCAGAATATTAGACACTTATAAGAATGTAGACAATATGAAACCTGGCAATACCCACCACCTACTTACCCACCTACCAACTCATGAGGAATCCAATTATTGAGTATTTTAAAAGTTCCTATTGCACAGACAGCATTTGCTGGGTATTAGTAGAAAGGAACAGCGTTCATATTATATTTACAGATGTGCAAGATTGAGAAGAAAGAGACATGTGCAAGGTAATAGAAGTAAGGTTAGAAGAGTATTTTAGACCTCCAAAAAAAAAAAGAGCTGCAGAATTAAAAATTCTTCTAATTACACTCTTATGCTGTGAAAATCAACGTGTGTTCAGAGAAGAAATTTTGAATAAAAAATGTATTTTGCATTGAATGTGCTTTTTAGATTTCTGAAAAATGTACCTTTTTGCAATAAGCCCTTTGGCATATGCTCATTACCAAGGAAAATAAACCAGTTATATGACTAATTAGACTTCACTGCATCAGTTCAGGAAGAGCCTGACAACGCACCCTTGTTATCATAAACTAATGATGCCTCCCCACATTACATGACATAATCAGGGGTGGTTCATTACAGCCATGTCGTCGTCTCGCTCCATAAATGTCAAGAGATTAAAGGTGAAAGCTTTACGTTCACATTTTCTGTAGATGGATTTTTAAAAGTTCAATGCAGTGCGATTATTTTAGGTGGCAGTGATGGTTTCTTCACAATAGCAAAATGTCTACTAGAAAAGTCTAAAAACTGGTCAAAAACTTCGATTTGTTCTATTTGTATTCATGTCAGATATACTGTTTTATTGTTTAAGGGTTATTATTTGTTGGTTTTGTTTTTGTTTTTTCTTTTTCTTTTTTTATTATAATCATCCCCTGATAGGATAAGCCAGTATTTAGATCTCTAGTGACAAAAAGGCAATCTTTGTGTTTCTCAAACAGTACATGGTGAATGAGTGTATAGCACAGTGTCCTAATGGATGCGCATGTGCACATCACATGCACACAGACACTTACCGCTCTTGTTTTTTTAAAAAAAAATTTACAGATACAATTCTTTCACTTCATTCAGTTCAGCATCTCCAAAGTTTTGTACTTATGGCAATCTCTCAGTGTGTAACCTCATATAGAAACGGTGTTCCCTGAAACATACTATGGGAAAAGCTGTTATATTTTTTTTAAGTTTATTTATTTATTGGGGGGTGGTGTAGAAGGGCAGAAAGAGAAGGAGAGAGAGAATCCTAAGTGCAGAGCCCAACATGGGCTCAATCCCATGATCTACAATATCATGGCATGAACATAGATCCAGAGTTGGTTGCATAACCAACTGAACCAGGGGAAACCTGTTTTAGATTACAGTATGGAATCTCGGTGACACATTCAACTATGCATGAAAATTCTGAACCTCTCATTGGCATAGATTTCTAAGATAATGATTTGAGTCTGTAGTAGCCTTCTCACCAATTTAAGGCTTTTGCTGGTACATAAACACATTCCCTATTCTAACCCCCTAATTATTCTTTCCAGAATTCAAAAGGAAATTACAGACCATAGTTAGATAGGGTGAATTTGAAGGTGCTAGGGATTTTTGTCAGCTAGAAAAAGAGTGTTGTATAGTAGGAAAAGATAGGATTCAGTAAGTAGAGAGGGAAAGACTAGGACCTGAGGTCCCTAAGTGGGGAGAAAGATGGATTTGGGAACAATGCTGGGAGTATATGACCATAGCAAACCCTCTCAGGTGTAAGGTTGCTTTTCAGAATGTAACAAACCCCACCTACTTCCCCTTGGGTTTCCCTCAAGAACTTGACAAAAGACCTGACTAAGAATAAGTAGACTATAAAACCTATGGCCCACAAGGAACAGTATGGCCATAGACGGGAAATGAGCCAATAAGGAATGGACAACCCTGCACTTAAAGCTATCAAGTCAATAGGAGTAAAACCTGAGAAGGAACAAAGGGGAAGGGAAGGGAGCACTGACCAGAAGCATATAGAACAAGGACCTTGCCTGTCTTCATAGGCCTTCACCTTCAAATGTCTGCTCTCTGTAAAGAGAGCTTTTATATGATTCTTCCTTTCTGATCTTACACTCTAATAAACATTTGCTGGGGCACCTGGGTGGCTCAGTTGGTAAATGTCCAACTTTGGCTCAGGTCATGATCTCATGGTTCATGGGTTTGAGCCCTGCATCAGGTTCTGTGCTGACAGCTCAGAGCCTGGAGCCTGCTTTGGATTCTGTCTCTCTCTCTCTCTGACCCTCCCCTGCTCACACTCCATCTCTCTCTCAAAAATAAATAAACATTAAAAAATTAAAAAAAAAAATAAACTTTTGTCTGCTGCTCATTTTGCACCCAATTTGTCTGTTGCTTCATTCTTTGAAGAGACAAGACAAAGGATCCCATGTATTGAGGCAAAAAAATCCTGCAACAGGTGAACTAAGCTATCTTTTGGAGCTTTAAATCCTACATCTCAATGACCTAATTCTGTGACTGACAGATTAATAACCAGAACAGAAATTCCCTTTCCTATATGCTTTACGCTCCTTATTTCAATATTCAACTATGTCAAAAAAATACTATAGTTTAAAGGAGATGGAGCACACAAAATCAGTGGTTAAAGTAACAATAACAAGAGTAAAAAAGAGTAATATTTTTTGATCCTGCTAAGTGAATACATTTTCCTAAATATGTTACATATGATTATATTGCCAAACCTTCATAGTACCCTCTATCATGGCTCTATACTAATAATTTCCATTTACAGATGAGATGGAATCTCAAAGAATTTGTGTAAACTGCTCTCTAGTTTACCCCTAGAAGTGGAACCATTTGGATGCAAATCCAGGTCAGGCTAATTTCAGTTTCATTTCTTTCTCATGTTATTTTGCTGGTGTTAGCATCAAAACAAACAATTTCAAGTTGAATGAGGAGAAGGAAATGGAAGAAAATGGCATTTTCAAAGAATGAAAACACTAAAGACAACCTGCTGGCAAGCACACCCATGAGTGACCCCTTCTGTAAAAATGAAGTGACTAGAAAATCTATTTAACTGAGGATATATTCACAGAAAAGAAAAATGCAGGTAAAAATATTGATTTGTATTCAAGCCATCAGATTAAAAGAACATGTTTTATTTAATCTGAATTTTTCATATTCACATTTTTTAATTGTAAGAACTATCTTAACGGTTGAGAAGCTGCATTGTACAGGGAACAAAGGGTAAGAAATGGTGACACAGAAAAGTATGGAAAAGTATGGACTCCTCATAGGAGACTAAACCTGCATTGGAGGGGAGGTTGTTGAACTAGAGAAATTCAAGTCTGGTGAAGCCAAACTAATTTTACAAACAAATCAATTGTCCTTAGACATTTAGTCTTTTTTTGAAAATTTCAGTTCAAAGATATTAATGCTGCCTTCATGTGGAAGACACTCGGAACATGTTTTGGTGTTCTTTGAAAGACACTACCCATACATTTCCTTTGAATAAGATTTTAAAAATTGTATCAGTTATAGTCCAACTTTTCAGACCAAAAACTAAAGGGACACTTATTTCAGTGTTTTCCAGTTTCCCTACCATCACTTCCAGCTCCCTACCCAAATCAGTTTTCAACTAAGATGTTATTCAGTTACTAGGGAAGACATGATAATGGTCATGATGGAGTGTGATCAAAGGGTTAAAATAAATGAGAAGAATTTAAAACACACACACACACACACACACACACACAGAAAAGAAGGACCCAGAGGGAAAAGAGAGCCACAAGAAAATAGGTCCACTAATGAATGAGGAAGGGCATGAAATTAATGATGGCTCTAAAACAGCTGAGTTATTGAACTCATTTTTTAAACCTGCCTTTAACAAGAGAAATGAAGCAAAGAAATATAGACAATTAGGGAGTAATGAAGACATTGCAAAAACTGCTCTAGCCAACATGAAGATAAGGGAATTCCTTACTTGGCAGGCATTGAAAGGCTCACATCAACTTCAATTATTCAGGGAGCTGGCCAGCATGTTTACTGATCCACACATGTTTATTCTTAGAAAATGAAAGAATGTTAGCATGTTAGAGTATATGGAGAAAATAGACCCTTGAAAGGTATTGGAAACGTCTGGCCAAGAAGGTAACTATCAGTCAAGTATAGCATATGATACTCCTGACAAATATTCAGAACGGGAACGGGGCCGACTGCCTTCCAAAAGAATAAAGCAGGCCATGTGAATTCATAGCTTTGCTGTCATAAACCCACAGAAAGAATTGAAAGGAAAATCAAAACAGCAAAAGTCAAACATTAGGACATTAGGATCACTTCTGATTTGGTGAGTCACCCGATTGCGCATGAAAAATTAATCAAAGTGACTCAAAGAGAAGCGATTTAATCATGGTTTTGGAAATAGGTCAAAGATCATCATGAGTGATGAAATATATGGCAAATTATATGAGTGACTAATGGGGCCCCATTAGGGCTAGTACTGGTTCTGTTTTGTTTAAAGGCTTTGTTATTTATGATTGCAAAACGACATGAATTGTTTAAAAGATTTTAAAATGGCATTATTCTCTCCAAGTCAGGGGACATTTGCAGAACCCACAAACAGGCAAAAGAATCAAGGTAGGACTGTAAATATCCAAATGGAGGCTATGCTAAAATATGTGGGGGGGTGGGCGGGTAAGAGGGTGTAAGAGTTCTCCAGAACTCAAGGGTGTTAGCCAGAGAATTATGTGGCATCTGCACTTCAAATGAGGCAGCAGCCCAAGAGTTGTGGTAGCAGCAATGATAAAAGACATCTCTGTTTCCCTGTCTTTCAGCTGTGCTCAAATTCCCTCAATGCTTGAAAGACTAGTGGGTTTCTTTTCTCATGTCATCAGTAAGAAGCATGGGCTAGGCACCTGAGTGGCTCAGTCAGTTAAGTGTCCAACTCTTGGTTTTGGCTCAGGTCATGATCTCATGGCTCATGAGATTGAGTCCCACATCAGCCTCTTTGCTGACAGTGTGGAGCCTGGTTGGGATTTTCTCTCTCCCACTCTCTCTTTTTCTCTCTGCCCCTCTCCTGTTCTCTCTCTCTCAAAATAAATAAATAAAAATTTTTTAAAAAGCATGGGGAAATATTGCATTTTGGGAAATACAGATTCAAGCAATGCCATTTGAAAGAAAAATGAATGGACACAAAGGAATCTGCTGATAAGCAAAAAAGCATTAAAAAATTAGCAACTTTGAGAACCTTAGTTCTGGATTCTGGGCTATTTTGAGGAAAGTTAGCAGAAGTGTCCAATGTTTATAGCAGCACTATCAAGAATAGGCAAAGTACGGAAAGAGCCCAAATGTCCATCGATGGATGAACGGACAAAGAAAAGGTGGTATATATATACACAATGGAGCATTACTCAGCAAATCAAAAAGAATGAATCTTGCCATTTGCAACTATGTGGATGGAACTAGAAGGTATTATGCTAAGTGAAATTAGTCAGAGAAAGACAAATATCATATGACTTCGCTCATACGAGGACTTTAAGGTACAAAACAAATGAACATAAAGAAGGGGAGCAAAAATAATGTAAAAACAGGGAGGGGGACAAAAACATAAGAGGCTCTTAAATATGGAGAACAAACAGAGGGTTCCTGGAGGGGGTGTGGGAGGGGAGATGGGCTACATGGGTGAGGGGCATTCAGGAATCTACTCCTGAAATCATTGTTCCACCATATGCTAATCAACTTGGATGTAAATTAAACAACAACAACAAAAAGTGAGAAGATTAATAAAAGGAGGACCAGGTAAGAAAACTTCTGACTGAGTTGGTGCAAACATACTGATTAGCAGGAAAATATAAAATCACAAAATTTGAAATGGAGCAAAAGAATAGAGTAAGCAGTGATGATGTAGCATTATTGACCAATAACTCTAGGCCTCTAATGAACACGTGCTGCTGCCAGAGAGAAGTAGGATGTGACATCAGTGACTTAACCTGTAGAGTGACCTGGTGGGCCTTCCCACGCCTCTTGTATTTCAGTCATGAGATAGAAGTGTAGATATTCTGACTGCCCAGTTCAAGACATGTAAGTCTCTGCTATTGACGTGAAGGGACCACTTCTCAAAGAAGCTGCACTGTGTATTTTCCTTCTTTTTTATATAACCAAAACACTCCCTTGGTGTTGAGGAGAGCTGTACGCTACCAAATACTTGCAATGCCTGACACACTGACCTTTATCAACGCCATCCATGCCACCCCTCCAGGAAAGGCATTGTTATTTAAGTATCATGATAAGGACAGGGACAGACTCTTTAAGAGCATGTCCAGTGTCACACAGTGTGTCCAGTGATGAGCCTGGGCCGCCAACCCAAGTAATAGGCTCCAGAAGCTCTTGCTCCACCCACTGAGACTCACTGAAAGTGCAGAGTATTCTGTTCCTTTCATTCTCTGTAAAATCTGTGGCTTTGCACTTTCTGACGTCATTCTGAATCCCAAGGAACTCCACTGTGTTCTTGTGGTCTCAAGTCAGTGATCTCAAGTGGAATGGCCCAAAAAGATTGTTCGTGATGAAGACATTTCACTCCCCTGAAAGGTGTAGGTCATATTGGTCAGAGGTCACAGTTCTGACCACGGCCTTGGACTACCTGCCTTAGATTAACATATCAATAGAGTTCTATAAATTTAACCAGTGCCTGCACCTCCCACGGCAGTTCACTTGCAATTTCTGTGCTCAGCAGCTATGTTTTCCCGGAACAAATCTCAGCAAGAGATAGGGGAGTTTTTGCCTTCTATGCCTTGCACAGCCATCTACTTACCCACTGTAATACACAGGCATTCATCTTGGAAGGCTGTAATTTCAAATTCTTAATTCAAGTTTGTGGGCATTTGTGACAGATATCGAATTAACTCAGAACATTTGTTGATGAAGACTTCGATGTCACTGGGCTCCTTTGAAGTTCAGTATCTTCCTGAGCATAGCTTCGCATAAGAATATAATGTCAATTGGGGCACCTGGGTGGTTTAGTCGGTTAAGCGTCCGACTTTCGCTTAGGTCATGATCTCGCGGTGCGTGGGTTCGAGCCCCGCGTCGGACTCTGTGCTAACTGCCAGCTCAGAGCCTGGAGCCTGTTTCAGTCTGTGACTCCCTCTCTCTGACCCTCCCTGCTCACGCTGTCTCTCTCTCTCTCCTAGAAATAAATAAAAAAAAATTTTTTTTAAAAGAATATAATGTCAATTAAGCAAACAGTTCATTCATTCATTCATTCATTCACTCATTCAGAGAATCATTATACTTCTATGTGTGAGCTCTGACAGTGTTTCAGGCATGATGTCCACCTTGGGACACAAAGACAAAACCAACAGACTCCGGGCATCCTCATTCTTCACTGGTGAATCTATTAAATTAGGAAGCATTTCACAAAGATTTACCATTGTTTGTCAAAACACTAAAATTTACTGATGACTTAATGTGTTATAAATAAGTTCAAGGTTTTCTTTTTCAAAAGGTAATTTTCACTTCCCTGACTCTAATATGCCTTCCCAAATGAGGAAGTAACTGAGTTACTCACATAGGGTAAGAAATAGCTTATCATATGAATATTCCCCTGGGAGTACATTGCTTACCTGAACTATGTGGTTAAATGGAAAGAAATGAAGTTGAAAACACTGGTTATTGGGAACAAACATGTGTATGAACGATGACACAGCCACTAATGGAATGTTATACATTGTGCTATGAGAGCATGGAGGACACTGGACAGTTTCCTATGAAAGGTAGAATAGGAAGTGGTGGACAATAAAGGATTCAGGATGGTGAACCCTACCCATGCAATAGCCTGGGATTGATGTGATGGATTTAAGCAGTGGTTTTGTCTGAATGGAGCACAAAGTTTATGAACAAAGCCCTGGAATGAACTGAGTGGGGAGGGGTGTCTGAGGGCATTTTAAAATCATGCTAAACATATTTTGGACTGCATGATATAGTGATTGGCAAGCCTGCATACAACTATAGAAAATTTGAAGAAGCCACTGTTTTCATGAGGCTTCTTTTCAAGTTTATTGACTTATTTCAAGAGAAAGAAAGAGTGAGAGAGCACACGAGAGCATGCAGGAGGGGCAGACAGAGAGGGAAAAAGAGAGAGAATCCTAAGCAGGCTCCACACTGTCAGCATGGAGTCCGATGCGGGGCTCGAACTCACGAATGGTGAGATCATGACCTGAGCGGAAATCAAGAGTTGGTCACTTAACCAACTGAGCCACCCTGGTGTCCCTGGTGCCCCATAAATCTTCTTTTCAAGTTGCAGTTATGAGCTAGGTCATCCAGGGAAAAGCAGATTCTAGATTCTCTGAAGTCAGTTTTCATTTTGAGGTAGGTAAGCCCAAGACTCTAAACTCGCTCCACACCAAGGGACACTTGACTCTAATTCACCATGATGCCCACCACCATGTTCCTCGCTCACTGTCCCAGGGATAAACTCAAGCCTTCAGTCCTCCACCACACCTCGACCCAAACCATCCTAGGTGCAGAGCCTTTCATGACTTCTCCAACTGTCATACTTTTCTGTGCCCTTGAAGCTTCTGTTCCTTAACTAGAAAATTCTCATAGGTTCTTAACCCCTTATCTGAGTGTATTTGCAGTAACTGAAATATGACTTTTACCAAGTACACCTTCTCATTCTGCACATCTCCCCTGCCTTAGAGAAGCCTGGACAATTTGTCAGGGGTCAGATGTGCAAGCTACAAAGGGGAGATTTCCGGATTTTTAAACAGTTTACATTTAGCCCGGGTCAGATCAGGGAGGCTGGTAAGAACAACCTATTTAAGAATGCCTATGTAGGCAAAGAAGGTCTAGAAATTAGGAAATTGGATAGTCTATAAAAGCAATAAAAGTTAACAGATTTGAATCCTACTTGCTCATCATTAATGCTCTTCTATGCTAGGATCTCATGACCTGTGTATCAAGTTCATATTTAAGGTTTGTTTTGGGAGGCAAAGAAAAGCATGAACTATTAATATGAATACACTGTAAAATCTGCTGTAATTGAAATATACATAGATGTTATGTGAACACACACACACACGGATAGTAAAACACTAGCTTGCTTCCAAAGAGGTCCAGTTCGAACACTGAGTCCTCACTGTATTGGGTTTTGTGCTATAGCCGTAGGAATTCCCCAATGTATCAAAATCTGTGTTATTCCTTCTCTTCTGTCTGAAACGTCCTTTTCCATTCAACACCTTCACTTGCTTGGCTGAGTCCTACTCACTTTGAAGATTACAGCTAAGATGTTACTTGTTTCTGGAAGCCTGACCTGATTCACCAAGTGCAGATTAGATGCCTCTAATATAAGCTCACATACAATTTGCATTTTCTTTTTCTTTAATCTGCGCCTCACCACCCTGCCATTGTTTGCCTCACACTCCTTGATTTCCAACAGCAGAAACAATGCTTGGCATTATCGGTGTTCAATAAATATTTGCTGAATGACTACATTAGTTGCACAAATAAAAGACACAACGGATAAATGGACAAAATCAGTAAATTGATGGATATATAGGGTTTTTTTTTTTTACCAGCTTCTGAATATGAGTCATACCAGAGAAAGTTATTGTGTATGAAAAGAATGGAGTCACGAGAACACATGTCTGACCAAGGGAAACATACAGAAGCCATACTGTATCTCTTCTCTTGTCATGCATTCATCAAATACTCATGGGGGCGCTTGGGTGGCTTAGTCGGTTAAGCGTCCGACTTTCGCTTGGGTCATGATCTCGCGGTTCGTGGGTTCGAGCCCCGCGTCGGGCTCTGTGCTGACTGCCAGCTCGGAGCCTGGAGCCTGTTTCAGTCTGTGACTCCCTCTCTCTCTGACCCTCCCCTGTTCGCGCTGTATCTCTCTCCTAGAAATAAAGCATTAAAAAAAAAAAAAAACTTATGAAATGCCAAGATGTTATATCACAAATAATCCTTTTTAAAAACTGATTCAAACACTTTTTGGATGCTTATTATCTATGTGCGAAAGTATCTTCATTACTTTGCTCCAGTAATTTGCTGTTTTTCATATTTTTTAGAAGCAAACAACCAGCAAGGCCATTAAAAAATCATGCCAGCTTTATATGTAGCATATACATTAAAAGCTTAAGAATATGCTTTTTCTCTCTTCTTTCAAAGGAATTTTAAAGCATGAGAATAACTGTCAAACTAGGCCCAATGTGCACTTTTCATGAAAAATTAACCTGCATGTGCATATTCAAATAAGCGATTACACATGCATAGGGCGATTAGCTCTGATCAGTCCATGAGATCTCATTGGTAGTATGATGATCAGCACTTATTTAGTTCAGCTCCAGCCCTGGGATTGAAGGAGAGCTCTGTTGATACACAGGATGTTATGTAAGCTCCACCAGATGCTAATAATTACTTCAAAAGTTAAATTTGTTTTTCTTGAGAATTTTTTTTTTAAACCAAGGGGAAACTAGGCACATGCAAAGAGCAATACTTATTAAAAATTAGAATTGAGCTTCTGGATATCTATTCAAATACAGTAAATTGTCTTAAAGATAGAGGAAGGCTTATAGATGGAAATGGGATTTCTGAATATGCCAGATTACATTCCTTATGAATCCCATGCCTTTCAGGCACCAGTGCCATGATTCTCCTTGAGTTAGGAATTGGTTCACTACCTGGCCACAAAAGATTTTTCTGATAATGCTTGCCATGCTTCCCAAGTTGTGGAAGCAAGCAGTTTTTCATCCACAGAAGCATGTAAATATCTCTAGGAATTTGTGGTGCTGTTATCACTGCAGAGACAGAAAGAACAAAAGTGGAGAGAAAGGCTGTGTCTACACTTATTCATATGTGTGTGAATATGCATAGCATATATAGGCTCAGCTGAATTTGGATTGCTTAAAAATTAGGTGAGGTGCCCCATTCCAAGTACAACCAACTTCTAGCTTTTGTTTCCAGGTCGATTTCAGTAAAGCCCCTCTTATGATAGGCTGGATTGCAGATATGAAAACCTTGACTTGACTTGTGCTTGTTTCCCAAGAAAGAGTTTATGTTTTCTCCACTAGGGACCATGTTTCTTCTTAGTAGCTCTTCTGAGTTTCTAGAATGACATGTAGCAAACCAGATCTTGTGGATGAAAGAAATTTCGTGGATGCCATGATATCTGACAGTACAAGGTCTTTAGGTTCTAGCATGTTTATAGCCTTTGCCAAAAGAGTGGAACTAAGATGAAACTAAAATACTCTGTGTAATATTTCACATTCGCTCCCACTGCCCTAATAACACATACCCAGACATCTGGGTCATTAGTAGTATATTGAGATACTCAGTCTTCCTTTGTGAACTTCACCTCCAATTTGTAGATATTGGCCTTTAGAGGTCCCATATTCTTTTCCCTGAGAGGTTTTGGCAGCTTCGATCAGTGTGCACCAAGTTAAGATTTGGGAAAATGTTCCAGAGGGAACTAGATGTTACCAATATCTTGCAACTATGTGCATTGTTGCCCTTGCTTCTGTACAGACTCAATAGACCAGAAAAAGAAATTAAACAAATGAATCTTTGACACTCTCCAAACAACTGAATGAGAGTAGAGAGTGAGTGTACTACCTAGGGAAAAAGCTATCCAGACAAGAGAGATCAAGGATGCATGGACCTTGAGACACCACATGGAATCTTTGACAAACAGCACAGAGATGTAGCTTGCAAGAAAGGAGGGAGAAGAAGGAAGAGTGGAAGTGAAGGCTAGATCACACAGGGACACATTTCTTTGTGAGGCTTTTGGCTGCTGCTCTGTGCAACCTAAGAAGCTATGGAACATTTTTTTTTAATTGAGTTGAAACTCACATAACTTAGAATTAATGATTTCATCTTTTACATTAATTTTTCACTGAAGTATAATGAATGTACTGTGCTATATTAGTTTCAGGTGTACAATACAATGATTCACCATTTCTATATGTTACTCAGTGCTTGTTGTGATAAGCATATTCTTAATCCCTTTTATCTATTTTAGAGTGAACAATTCACTGACATTTAGTACATTACAGCGTTGTGCAACCACCACCTCTATCTGGTTCCAAAACATTCTCATCAGTCCAAACCAAGACCCTGAACATGTAAGCAATTACTCCCCACGCCCTTCTACCCTTGGCCCCTGGGAACCCAATCCACTTTCTGCCCCATGGATTCACCTGTTCTGAATATTTCGTATACATAAAGTCTTTCTGTGACCTTTTGTGACTTTGCATATTGTGTTTGAGTTTCATCCATGTTGGAGCATGTATCAAGATTTCATTTATTTTTATGGCTGAAAAAATATTACAAAGGAATATACAACGTTTAGTTTATTCATGTATTAATGGACATTTCGGTTGTTTCCACATTTTGGCTGTTGTGAATAATGCTTCCATGAACATCATGTACAATTTTTGCTTGGACACCTGTTTTCAATGACTTTGGCTTTATACGTGGAAGCAGAGTGGCCGACTTGCATGATAATTGTATGTCCAACTTTTAAGAACCGAAACCCGTTTTCAGTGAACAGTTTTTGGTCAGAGAAAGGGCCTGATATAATTTATGATTTAAAAGTTTATTCTCAATGCTATGGGGAGAATAACATTCAAAGGATCAAGGCAGAAACAATGACACATTTCAAGACTCAACGGCAATCACCTGCCTTGAAGTGGCATATAAGCAATGGAGAATAGAGAGAAGTGCTCCAATTTGGGGAATTAGGAGAGAGTTGACAACATTTGTTGAAGGTTTGTACATGAGAGAAGGAAAGGTTGCAAAGATGTTTGTAAAATATTTGACCTGAGGAATTATAAGGTTGAAATGGCCAATGACTTCTAAAAGGGAAACTGTGAAGTCCTAGGGTTAGGGGACAGAACCAAAGGTTCAGTCTTACCTATCTTAAATTAACGAGATCTCATCAACATCTTTATCAGATACCTATTACTATGTAACAAACACTACAAAACTTTGTGGAGTGGGTTTTGGTTATGAATCTTTGTGTTGGCAACTGGGTCTGAACTCAGTTGAGTAGTTGAACAGGCTTTACCTGGGGTCACTTGTGGCTGTAATAGGTTGATGGATTAATTGGGTGCTGGCTGAACTAGGGCACTTCAGATGGGACGGATCTAGGGGAATTCCAGGATTTTTTATGTGGAAATTTCAGAGAAGGAAGAGAAAATATGGTAACTGACATTCCTTTGAGTTCTTGGCTTGCCAGTTCCACAAGATCACATTCACCGCACGCAATTGGTCAATACAGTTATGATTTCAGCCAAGATTCAATGGGGCAAAGAAGATCCAACCTCTTGATAGGGCCATCAAGGTCATCTTGCAAAGAGGTATGCAGAGCCAGAGTAGAGCCAGTGGCTTTTGCAAAAGTCTATTCTATCACACCATCAAAGTTGAGATACTGAGAACACAATCAGTTATGGGCTCCTGAAGTTCAGGAGGGAAGGCTGGGATGCCAAGTGAATGGAGATTGATGAAGAAGAGAATCTTTCCGAATGCTGAGCCCTGCTGTTGTCTGAAAGTTAAAAAACAAACAAACAAACAAACAAAAAAATAATCCACCATGAAGTAAAGGAGGAAACTGAAAAGTGAATCAGCAAGGGAAGAGGAGACCACGTGAAAGTTGTGCCCAGGAAGTTAAATTTGGCATAGAAATACACCAAAAATGCCTATGCATTTGTTGTTTGTGCAGTGCATCGTGGCTCTCCCCCGCCCCCCGCCCCACCTCCGACAGTTAGGTATCTTTGAAATTATCTAACCAGCATAGTGACTGTTTTCTCTTTAGCCCTAGGCTAAGAGAGGGACAGTAGTTTATGAAAATACCAAAATTCTTCCTGTACCAAGCTCATTAAGAGATCTGAACTTCCATTAATATCCAGGGAAAGTAGGCCAGAAATTGTCTGCAATGCTAATGGGAGCTATGAATTTGAATTTTCATTGAAGTAATAAGGCCATGTGTTTTAAACAGTGGTAAAACTCCGTGGTGAGGGCAATTGAAAGACATTCACTTTATAACCATGTTGAAAAGCATAATATTTATTAAACATCATCCTATACATAAAATTGTTCTAGGCCCTCACAGTTATGTTAACTTGAATGAAGTACTTGATCTTGTTTTTCAATGGGTTGGCATTTAAATAAGACTACATAGATGAGATAATAAATTCTAGAAATTGCTAATGAGAAGAGAAGAGTGATCATGTTTGCACAGAGACATATCTATGCAAATCATGGAAAGATATAGTTGGCAATAGAGTACAGAAGAGAAGGACCAGGATTAAAAAAAAAAAAAAAAGCATTCAGGGACCAGAGTAAAATTCCTATCAATTAGTAGTCTCTATAAACACATCTCTTAGTCTAATAAAGGAACCAGTTGCCAGTTATGGTGTTTTACAATTTTTGGAATACCATTCTAGGTACATCCATACGAATTTAGATATTGGTTCCTCATAGCAACCAATAAGGTACAAGACATTCTTCTGTGCCTGCACCACATCAATTGGCCCATTTGTCTTTGGTGCCCTTGGTCAGAGTCTCCCACAACTGCCTTCAGAGGCTCTCTGTTCTCCTACCTCTCAGACTTCTTCTGAAGCCTTAGAGCCACTTAGCAGGCATGTAGATGCAGATTGGGACAGTCCTCTACTAATGGGGGAAAGGAGTCATTGGGTAAATACCTCAGCCTTCCTTCAATGGAGGGATCATTTTGAGATGTCTTCTATGTAGGTTTTTTTTTTTTTTTTTTTTGCACAATCCCTAGAGGAATTGGACTTTAGTTGTTTACCGCAGAAACTAGCTTAGGCATGCATCCTTTGTTACCTTCTCTTCCCTTACTGTTTCATTGTCCTATCTTCCTCACCCTGCTTTCTGTCGTAACTGTACCTGAGTCCGTGTCTCAGTCACTGTTAGTGGAGAATCCAAATTAAAGCAGGAATGAATTGTTCCGCACTTTAAAAGATATGAAAAGGAAGCCCTAAACGTTTGAGAACTTGATCAAAACCATCTACAGAAGTAATTAGAATCCAGATTGGCCCCTAATCTTCCAGCATGAAACAATACTGAATCTCTCAGAATCCGGGTTTTCATTATTCATTTTTTTACAGATAAATACTTGTCGACTGAACTGTGAAATTCTATGATTCCAAATTATGATTTCTTATGCATAAAATAAGGAAAATATATTTCCTTTATATGAAATTAAGACCTAGAACGTTGATTCTTCTGGGGGAAGAAAACCTCTCTTATTTCCTTACTACTCTCAAAATAAATTATTAAAGGAATCTCTGAGTGTTTTATTGTGACAGATAATGCATTAAAAGACCTTATGCGGGAGCCCAACAGTGACCACAAGAAAGCGTGGTTAGGGACGCGGGGATGTGCCTGCACACGGGGCTCCCTTCCTGGGCAAAGCACGCCTGCAAACAGGATGCTCTGCCAGGAGGTCTGCACACAGTATCCAAGTTTAATGGTCCGCTCGCACACGAGGGAACATGCCCTCCTTAGAAGTAGGGAGAAGGCTGGAGTTGTGGGCAGGCCTCTTAGTAAACATGTTGTGGTCGCTTCCTCCCTTTGCTCCCCCCGTCCTTGAAATGTGTTTGGCTACTTGCCCTTAATTGGTAAAGGAATGCATCTTGTACATTTCAGTTTGTATCCTAGTTACAGGGTATAAAATAAACCGCAAGAGGGGCTTGCGTAGAATTGTTCCTCCGGCCAGAGTTGTGTCTGTGTCTGTCCTTTGTGTGTGTCTTGTCCTTTGTGTCATTTCGTCCGCAACAACCTTATTTTTAGGATTTTTGAAAGGGTTTTTTGTGATCTCTAACTTTTGGTTAAGATCCTTCCTGCTGGATTTATAAAGGACTTAGATGAAAATTAAAGCCTGCATTGCCATACTATTTTATTGTTTAAAGCGCTTGCACACATGTTATTTCCCTTAACTGCTGCAACAACATTTTGAGGTACATAAGATCATTTTACAGATGAGGAAACTTCATTGCAGCAATTGAACCTTGCCCACGCTAATGTCCTTGGCATTGGCAGAACCAGGTAGTGAATCCACATCTTCTAACGCAAGGTGGGGCTTTGTCTTCTGTAGCATAGCCATTTATGAAATCTTTGACTACAACCAACGCTGAGGAAAACAGTAAAGAATAAACTCTCTGGGTGGGCCATGTAGAAAGGACATAGTTTAGGGGAGTTTATAAAGAGCTTCCTGTGATTTGGTGTCTTTTATTCTCTGCATTTCCAAAGTCCATTCAGACGCATGGAGAAATTGGGTTCTAATAGGAGTTACAAGAAAAGACACGTAGTGATGCAGTACCAAGTCCTCAAGTTTTAGACCCTGACAGAAATAGGCGATTATTCACCTTTACTGGAAATTCCTACCACTTACACATCTTCAGTGTCTTTGCCCTCAGTTTGTTCATCTTTAAAGTGATACTGATAATGCTGTTACAAAGAAGAATACACATGAACTTAACTTTAAACCATAAAGCAGAGTCAAATCATAAAGGGCTGTGGTCACCTTTTGCTAATTTCAAGCTTCTCGTTCTCAATATGCATGAAAAGGAGAAAACAAGAATCTGTATGTGATTATTTCACATTAGCCCTTTCTTAGAAGGCAGGGAAATCATTTTTAAGTTAGTTTTTTTCAATCTGAGCAGTTTAGAGAGCACGATTTTCTATGTTCTTCACCTCTTTACCCCACCTGAGGAGTGAAAAATCCTTTATATCCACATGGCATTTTTGTGCTATATTAACAAGCCAACCTACTCTTTTACCTGATCCACAATATCCCCAGCTCTGTTCTAATCTGTTGATACCACGTTTTCTTTTTTTTTCCTGCAAGTTATTGATATTTTTAAAACCATTTATTTTGGTAAAATACACATATTTGTCTTCTCAACTATTTATAAATTAGCAGTTCAGTCGGGTGAAATACATTCACATTGTTGTGCAACCACCACCACTGTCTGTCCCCATAAACCTTTTGTTCTGCAAAATCGATACTTTATACCTATTAGACAGTCACTCCCCTTCTCTCTTATCAGCCCCTGACAACAGCCATTCTACTTTTTGTCTCTGAATTTGACTACTCATACCTCATATAAGTGTACCTCAAATATCATACAATATTTATCTTTTTGTGACTGGTTTATGTCACTTAGCAAAATGTCTTCTAGGTTTATCTACATGTAACGCTCGTATCAAAGTTTCCTTCATTTTTTAGGGCTAAATAGTATTCTACCATCTAGTCATGCATCCATTGATGATGCTTGGATTACTTCAGCCCTTTGGCTATTGCCCACAGTGCTGCTCTGAACATGGCTGTATAAATATTTCTTCTAGATCCTGCTTTCAGTTCTTTTGGATTATAGAAGTGGAATTGCTGGATCATTTGTTAGTTTTATTTTACTTTTTTGAGAAAATTCCATGCTATTTATATGAAATGTGGTTGCACCTTTTTTTTCATTCCCACGGAGAGTACCCAAGAGGCATGAGGTGACAGTTCATTGTAGTTTTAATTTGCAACTACCTAGTTATTACTAATATTGAGCATCTTTTCACATGTGTGTTGGCCATTCGTGTATCATTTTTGGAGAAATCTCTATGCAACTGCTTTGGCCATTTTTTAAAAATATGGAATACTTCATGTATTTGCATGTTTGTCCTTGACAGATCATGCTAATCTTCTCTGTATCCTTCTAATTTTAGTATATGTGCTACCAACACAAGCACTACTAAAGTTGTTGATTCTTAACTTGAATTTTTAGTGTTCCATTAACATACTTTCTTCTTCTTAACAAAACACCATCTCCCCTTATGCACCTACACTCAATGCATTCTTCCATAAAAATTATAGAAGGAGATGTGTATGCATTCTTAAGCTTATTTCTTGTCCATGTTCAAGTCATTGGCTCTTTCCATTGCTTGGTTACTGATGGTCTTTGAGTTTTATTTTGTTTGGTTTTGTTTTGTACTGGTTCATGTCACTAAGTTTAGGGAAGTGGAAAATTTTAAGGTCTGGCTTAATGATGCCACCTTAAGCAGCCTGATCAAGGTAAAGATGAGTAAGGAGCAATATTTCAACCTTGCATCTAAACAGGACATTAATCTTGCTCTTTTTTAAAATTTTTAATCAGAAGTTCCTAATTTTCTCACCATTGATGTAAAAATCATTTATGCTTGCAGCACAACCAACATAAATCATTAGCACACAAAAGAATAGTAAGCAGCCTCTAATCAATACACTTCCTTCTATGAGACACAGTGGAAATGAAAGAATGCAATTTGTCATTGATCAGGAGCCTTGCAAACATTTTGCCAGGGCCCCATATCTTCCCTGCACTTACTTTGCTCCAGCCTGGTGGTCTTCTTTATGCTTCTAAGACAAATCAAGGTCATTTCCTTCCCATGAACTTTGCACATCTTGTTTTCTTTTATCATGCTATCATGTCATTGAGAGTTTAGCTCCATGCTATCTCCTTGGAGAGGCACCTAATGGTGCTGTCTCCGACAGTCACTTTCTATCATTTCATCCACTTCGTTTTCTTCACAGCACAAATGACTTTTTGAAACTATCATATAAATTATTTACTGGTATGCTGTTCACTTTCAGTCACCCTCCCTCATTTTACTATATGTCGCTTGATTGTAGAGGTCTGTGTCCTTGATTCTCTTCTATATCCGCAGTGCCTGAAACAGTGCCTGTTTCATAGCGTGTGTGTAATAAACATATGTTGAATGAATACCTGGTGACAATGTCAATCAGGGGTCAAAACTTTTTCTGTAAAAGGCCATATATTTTAGGTTTTACAGGCCATATGGTTACAACTGCTCAGATCTGCTCCTGTAATGCAAACACACCCATTAAATAATACCACCAATTAATAAATAAATTAATCAAAGTAAGCTTGACTGTGTTGCAGTAAAATTTTATTCACAGAAATCAGGAAGGGGCTAGATTTGGCCCATGCATCATAGTATACAGACTGCTCGAGTATATAGACTACTCGAGTAGATCATCTCTTGTCAATTTTGATGCCAGGGCACTCTTGGATGTTGATTCATCTATTTTGGCTAATGTTCCCCACCCCCTCCAATTTGGTAGTAACAAAAATCTAAAGATAAAATTGGATTTACTTCAAAACTGTAAGCATTACTTGAGATAGAGATAATATTCTGGATTTTGTAGATAGTAGTATGGCTCTTATTCAATCAGCAGCTTCAGTGGAAAGAGGAAATTGGTGTTAAAGGTGATGTACTGGTGGAAGGGATTGTTTGAAGTCATCTTTAGTGTACAGCAGGGGTCCTCATACCTGAGTGTGATTCCAAATCACCAGTGATTGCAAGAATGCACCAACAGAGTTACTGGGCTGGTAAATCTGGGTTGGTGCCTGAGAATTTGGGTTTCTTTCTACTTCTAGGCAATGCTGTATGTTCATGGGGCAAAGGCTGGAAAGTGGAGAAGAGACGCGTGCCAAGATGTGACTGAGGTGACACAAGTGTGAAATGGTCTGCATGAAGGTAGGTGCTGTGGAAATGATCAGCAGGACACAAATGAGAGAGAATTGTCCAGAAGAGTAGCATACCCAGGGATTAATTTATGGAAAAACTGAATTTAGGGGAAAAAGATGAACTGAACCTTGGGGGATGTACAAAACAAGAAGAGAGGAGAGCCTCAGAAATTCTAAGTTATGTCAGACTAACTGCATTTTCTTCTTTAACAGAAGTACTAGACTCTAGTCATCTAGCTGCACTTGATTAAGCATGGTATTTGATGATGTATTTGCTGATATTATATTGGATACAATGAGTCACTCCCTATGATGATATGTGGCATTAACACCTGGTTTTATGCATATAGGTAAAAGATGTTGACACACGTGCAGAACAGTGTGAAGGAGAATGACTAATGGTGCAGTGTCTTCTCTCAGCTGCATCTCATGGGCAGGCATGGATGTCAGGATGGACACAGTGATGTTTTTGACATAAAACTGGAGGAAATGTGTTAAGTGAGAGGATGTTTGTGACATGGTGGAGTAAAACGTTCAATCTCATCTTATCAGAATTAAAAAAAAAACAACACACAAATAAATCTAGCTGTTTTCCTAAGAGGAAGAGAGAAAGAACAGATGGAGACAAAAGATATCAATACTAAGATGGGATATACAGATTTAAGTGTGTATATAATGTCATTAAGTATAAATGGACCAATTTCTAATGAAAGGGAGAGAGCTTCAGACTGGCTTAAAAAATTAAAGTTAAAAGTTAAAAAGCCAAGACTGAACTGCATACTGTCTATATGATAAGTTGAAAACAAAAAAATAGAAAAATATGACATACACACTATAACAATAAGAAAAAGTACTAGACAAAGTATACTTTAAGATAAGGCTTATGCCCCAAAACAAGGTAGAGCATTCTATCATGATAAAAAGGAAAGCTTACCAGGAAGATATACTAATATTAAATGTGAATATATCTAATAAGAGAGCTTCAATATACATATAGCAAAAACTACCAGAATCAAAGGAAGAAATAGAAAAAAAATCTACAATTGAGTTTTATAATTTTCAATTAATCAGTCATTATAATCCATCAGTTGCAATCCATCAGTCATTGTTAAATATCTAAAACAAACAGTTCAGTAAGTACATTGTGGATGTAACACATTCAGATTAAATCAATCGATGAGTAAAGAATCTCCTCCTTAAAAGAGAAACTTTTGGATGAAAAGCAGCAAATTCCCAAATGCATCTCCATGTTTATTATTTTCCAGGCATATCAAACATGGCTGTAGGAGTATATGTCTTCTTTAGGACCTCTGCACCTTCTATAGCCCATTTCCTACTGAGAGCTGTCCTAGACTTACCAAAAATAAAAAATAAATAAATAACAGAATTTTCAGATGAAGGTAATGTTCTCTGACAACTTAATTTCTTCAAAACCTTATTAGCTTTCTTATTTTTTACTTCTAGTCAGTTTCATCTCTGAGTAACCACACTAAAAGTTATTTTTGAGACCTTTCTCAGATGCTCTTTATTTACTTGCTCCACATTTCCCTTATATAGATCAATGTAATAGCAGCTACCTTGAGAAGATGAGGCCTGAATATAGCACATCCCCCAAATGACCACATTTTTTAAGTAAGAATTCTCATCATGTCTTTATCAAAAAACAGCTTCTAAATGACCAGTTTCTAGTTCATTCCTGAATAATATGACCGTGGAGGGAAGTTGCATATACGAAAGAATTACATTTTTAACTACTGACAAAAAAGACAAGTTCTGCTTAACAAGTGCTTCATTTATTTGTTGCTGTTAAACAAACTATCTGCAAATGACAATTACATTCAGTTACACAATTTGTGGTTTAGAAATGTGGGAAGGGCTGAGATGAGCAATGCCTCTTGGGTATCAACTGGAATCATCATGGCTGTTTAACTGGCAGGTGGATTTGTCAGGAGGGTCCAAGACGGCTTCATTTATATGGCTGTCGTCTTCAAGGCCGATCTTAGGTAGAACCTCTCCCTATCAATGGAAGCATAAGGTTTATTTGTATTACTTCTCGACAAAAATGGTGGCTCAGGTGGCTCAGGTCTCTAAGAAACCAAGACAGAAACAATCAATCTTAAAGGCTAGGCTTAGAAGTGGCATAGAATCGTTTGTGAGGTCAACGGCAAAGAAATATCCTCCATGTTGCCTATGTCTTGCATAGGAGATCGTTTTGTAAAGGGACCATCTTGCCACATACCTAGGAACACAGGCAGAAGTAATCAGATTAGCATATCCTCCTCACGAAAGGGCTCAAGCAAGTCAGCCTTCTCAGAAACAGCAACCACATAGCAAACAGACTTGGAAGCATGGAGTTCTGCTTTTCTGATCATTTCATTTCAAACAATAGGAAAAGTAGGAATCGTTGCCCATGTGCTCAATTACGCAAACAATGGTCTAAATTATACCTAATTTTGGAGATTGAGAAGCGGAGCGTCACCACGTATGAAACCCTACATGGGTGCAATCCAGAAGTAAGGCCGCTAAGTTCGGGCATATGTTTAGCTTCTGTGCCCTTCTCTAAACAATGCAGAGAATCTGGGGTGTTTCAGACACTAATATGATCTGGGGCGCCTGGGTGGCTCAGTCGGTTAAGCGTCCGACTTTCGCTTAGGGCATGATCTCGCGGTTCGTGGGTTCGAGCCCCGCGTCGGGCTCTGTGCTGACTGCCAGCTCAGAGCCTGGAGCCTGTTTCAGTCTGTGACTCCCTCTCTCTCTGACCCTCCCCTGCTCACGCTCTCTCTCTCTCTCTCCTAGAAATAAATAAAAAACATAAAAAAAAAATACCCCACTGATATGATCTGACCAGGGCTAGAAAATCTTAAGTCTTTTACCTTCTATCTGAAGTGTACCCACCACCCACCCTTTAACTTGCAACGCCCTTAACTTGTTCCTTGTCTCAGCTCACTAAGCCTTCCTGATATAACCCCATCCTTCTTTTAAGAAGCTTATTATTATCATTATTATTACTTTGCTTTGGTAAGAGGTGGGAAAAAGTCTTCATTATGTAAAATGTGATATATAAATCTATGTGCGGTGCTTCTAAAAGTAGACCGTCTGCCAAGTTCTCTAGCAACATTACCAGTGTATAATTAAGTCCTCTTTTAAACTATAGTTTATGTTTGTGGGAAGGGAGAGTGTGGAACTCAGAAATAGTAGTTGTTGTGGGGTGAGCTTTTTTTTCTGTATATTTAAATTATATGTTGGATTCTGTTTTTGACAGCTATGACTTTTTTTTTAAAGTTTATTTATTTATCTTGAGAGAGAAAGACACAGAGAGACAGAGAGAGAGCACCAGTGGGACTGGGGGTCAGAGAGAGGGAAGAGAGAATAACCCAAGCGGGCTTTGCACTGTCAACGTGGACCCAGTGCAAGGCTTGAACTCATTAACTGTGAGATCACAACCTGAGCCAAAACTGAGAGTTGGACACTTAACTGACTGAGCCACCCAGGTGCTCTGACAACTATGACTCTTAAAGTAACAAAACTGAGGGTGCCTGGGTGGCTCACGTGGTTAAGCATCTGACTTTGGCTCAGGTCATGGTCTCGTGGTTTGTGAGTTTGAGTCCTGTGCTGACAGCTCAGAGCCTGGAGCCTGCTTTGGACTCTGTGTCTCCCTTTCTTTCTGCCCCTTGCCTGCTTGTGCTCTGTCACTCTCTGTCTCTCTCAAAAATAAATAAACATTTTTAGAAAAAGTAATAAAACTGGATTTCCAGTTCTAGTAATATGATGGTCATGGTGAGCAAAACAATCTTTGTGAAAACAAGGTACCTGAAAAGTCCTGGATAAAATATATTATGAACTAGGACAGTCTACAGAAGCTAGAGAGAACAGCACTGAGTATTGACGACAGCACATTTTTCGGAGCATCTGATTATCTCCGATCGCCTAGAGCTGAGTATGTAAGTCAGTCTTTTTCTGTTAGACTGTGGATAAAGCCAGAGACCCTTGCAGTGCTGGTGGGTTTCACACAAAACCTCAGTACTAAGTCTGAATTTATGAAAGCCAAAGCCCACAATGAGCTGAAGGAAAATAATACAGAGGGAGATGGATAACTGTATCTCATTCTTGATTTTGAATGGAGAGTAAATTAGTATATATATATATATATATAGTGTGTGTGTGTGTGTATATGAGTGTATGTGTTTATACATGCATACGCATACGCAATTATTTTGAGATTTGCTAAAAATGGAGACAAATTTAAATATCTGTGAATTAAAACCCTCTAAAAGACAAAAGTTTAGTTTAAGATCACTCCACATTGTTTAAATGCCGAAGTAAGACTATTAGGAGAAACATAACTTATCCCCAGGAATAGCGGAGGTTTCAGAGATGAGGTTTCAATAAGTGTGCCTTCACAATAGCAACAACCACAACAGTAATAAATAAAAATATCTAATATATAAGAAACCAAGCCAGTATGAATAAAACTTGTGGTGAGAGATTTTTTTTTAAAAATGGTAAGATCATATATATTAAGATAGTAGATCTTGAATTTATCAGATAGAATATAGATATTTAATTAAAACTTATTAGTATGACTATTTAAGATTTAAGATTGTATTGCAGTGGGGCACTTGGGTGGGTCAGTTGGCCCAGGTCATGATCTTGTGGTTCATGAGTTCGAACCCTGCATTGGACTCTGTGCTGACAGCTGGGAGCCTGGACCCTGTTTCTGATTCTGTGTTTCCTCTCTTTCTCTGCTTCTCTCCTGCTTGTGCTTACTCTTTCTCTCTCTCCTCCTCTCTCTCTCTCTCTCAAAAATAAATAAACGTTAAAAAAATTTAAGATTGCATTATATGTATGAAGAAGGAATATATAACTATTAAATTAACATTTATTTGTAAAGGCCAAAAATAGATATTCTAACAGTTATATGTATATAGGTATAGATACAGATAAATGTATAGTTTTAATTTTTTCATTTCAATTTATATGCATACATAATATATATGTAATTGGAAAATGCACAATCTAAAGAATATATTAGACAGAGTGAAAGAGAGAAACAGCCAGGTGTTGATACATTTGATAATGCACAGATTGCAGACCTTAGAAATGAAAAAATATATAAAAAAGAATCTTTAAATGACACTGATAAGTGAGGATTTTCACATAAAGACAAATTCAATTCTAAGGAGAAAACCTCAAAGAGAAGATTTAATATTTGAAATAAAAATAACTGAAGATTTTCCCAAATTTATCTAAGAAGTAAATATTCAGATTCAGGATGGCCAAAGAATCCCCTACATTTAATTAAAGAAATCAACTAAAATAAAATAATAAAAATACCTATATAATATATCATAATTTAAGTTAGAACACCAAAGCAACAGAAACTCTAAGTAGCCAGAGAGAAAAATAAATGATAAAAAAACAAACAATAAATAAACTGAGAGCTGACTTCCCAACAATATTAAAAGAAGACCCAAATCAGTCTGATGATATCATCAAAATATAGAAAGAAATAATTGCAAACTAATTATAAACAGATATTTTTAAAATCATGTTGGGGTAAAATGATGACATTTTTAAAGACCTAAATTTTTTTTGTTTTTGAAGACACTCATTGATGAAACATCTGAAAATGTGCATCTGAGATGAAAGAAGTATTGTTAAACAAAGGAAATAGTAAATATGCGAATAAATCTAAAGAAATGTTTAAACAGCACTAAATATCTTTTGGTGTTAAAAGAAAATAACAAGGTAAATTTAATGTACACCAGCCTGTAAAATAAATAGAGAAGGGATTCAATTAGTATTAACGATATCTAAGGTGTTTATGAGAACTTTAGACTTGTGTAAATGTGTAAATTCTGATCTGTGTTTTCATTTGTTTTCCTCTCTGTTTCCTTTTGCACATTTTCCTTTCGAATTCTATTGTTTTATTAATCCTGCCTACTACTTGACCATTCTATTTGTAAACATGTATTTCTCAACTTGGGTATGGAATTTTTCATTACTGGAATGTCCCTTTGGATCATTAACATAGACTCCAATTCTGTGATGAAATTCATCCATGTTACCCACCTTTTCTTCTATTTCTTTTAACCTAATAATCATGGTGTTTAAATGGCCTAGGTGTATTGTCAGCCCTTTCATCGATCGTAATCATGCTTTAGTTCCTTCTTTACATATCTAGTAATTTTGAATTTATTGCCAGACATTTTAACAAAAGAGCCACCTGAACTATAGATTTCCTTATTTGATCAGTGAAAATTCTCTTTACTTTTGCTAGGAAAAGAAAGAAAAAAGGTTCCCTTTTATTTATTTATTTTTTTAAATGTTTTATTTATTTCTAAGAGAGAGAGAGACAGCGTGAGCAGGGGAGGGTCAGAGAGAGAGGGAGTCACAGACTGAAACAGGCTCCAGGCTCCGAGCTGGCAGTCAGCACAGAGCCCGACGCGGCTCGAACCCACGAACCGCGAGATCATGACCTAAGCGAAAGTCGGACGCTTAACCGACTAAGCCACCCAGGCGCCCCAAAAGGTTCCCTTTTAAATTCCCTTTTAAATTAATCTGTTTCAGGGGTGCAGTATTTGAGTTTTCCCAATATTTGGATGAGCTGGATGAGCCCAGCCAGGAATTTGACCCAGTCGTTCTGTCTTGTGAGTCTCAGTTGCTTCAGCCTTGAGGGGTGGAGTAGGGTCCGGAGACAGGGAATCTGCACGAGACAGGGCACTGTCATCTGTCATTCAGAGTTTCCAGCTCAGGTTTCTGGAAACCTAATCCTATAGATCTTTGTTTCTTAAGAGGCATAGGACCAGAAGAGATTACACTCTTCAGAAGCTTTTAACCTGAATCCATAGCTTTCAAAGCAGCCACAGCACTCATCAAATGTCCCATAGGAAACACTGACCATGATTTGTGTGCTCTCAAATTTCTAATTTGTCATGCTAACACCAGTACCTGTTAAATAATTTGCATATTTCTGTAACCCCTACCAGAGACTCTCTGCCTGAGCAACCTGGACCCTCAAATTGCATCCAGAAACAGAAAATTTTCCAAGAAATTTTTTTTTACAGTTAGAGATTTTAGCCTCAGAGATATTCTCTTCTTTCTGAAATTTTAATTCTGATGCTGATTGCTTCCATAGCTCTCCAATGCCTGTAAGTTATAAAATTTATAATTTTTTTCCTAGTTGTTGCAGGAAAAGTGTTGTTCTGGAATGAACTTCTACACCCTACCTAGAATTCTCAGGTTTCCCTGTTTACCAATGATTTTGAGCAAATTTTCATGGATTTACTGACCATTTGGACATCATCTTTCATTTCCCTTGCCCAGAGTTTTATTGTTTTTTTTTTAAATGTTTGTTTATTTTTGAAAGGGAGAGAGAGTGCAAGCAGGAAGGGAAACAGAGAGAGGGAGACAGAGAAACACTAGCAGGAAATGCAATGTCAGCACAGAGCCCAATATGGGGCTCAAACTCATGAACTGTGAGATCGTGACCTGAGCCAAAACCAAGAGTCAGACTGAGCCATCCAGGTTCCCCTTAGGGTTTTTTAAAAAAATATATATATCTGTTCTCATTGATTTATAGGCCTTTTAAAAAGGATGGTGAAATGATTCCTTTGACATTTATAGATGTTGTAAATATCTTCTGTTTTAGAGCTTAACTTTTAACTCACTTAAGCAATAACAGAAGTTTCTAATTACAATTTAGTTCAAATATGTAAGTAGTTTTCCTTTTTTTAAGTTTATTTATTTATTTTGACAGAGAGGGAGAGAACACACACATAAGCAACGGAGGGGCAGAAAGAGTGGGAGAGAGAATCCCAAGCAGGCTCTGTGATGTCAGCAGAGCCCTATATGGGGTTCAATCCCACCAGCTGTGAGATCAAGACCTGAGCCAAAATCAAGAGTTGGATGTTCAAATGACTGAGCCACCCAGGCACCTCTATAAATTGTTTTCTTAGTAGTTGGTGACATATGAATCTAGTTTAATACACCATTTTCTTCTTTTTTTTTTTTTTAAATGTTTTATTTATTTCTAGGAGAGAGAGAGAGACAGCGTGAGCAGGGGAGGGTCAGAGAGAGAGGGAGTCACAGACTGAAACAGGCTCCAGGCTCTGAGCTGGCAGCCAGCACAGGGCCTGACGCGGGGCTCGAACCCACGAACCGCGAGATCATGACCTAAGCGAAAGTCGGACGCTTAACCGACTAAGCCACCCAGGCGCCCCTAATACACCATTTTCTATTCCATGGTCATTAGTATATATTCTTCTATGTTAACTCCCTGAAGATTTAGTGTTTCATTTTTCACATGTAGGTAAAAAATTAATGACAAATGGTTTTTATATGGAGTGATCCGGTTATGTTACATTGTATTTCTATGTACATATCTGAATAATTTAGCACAATTTGGTGAAAAGACTGCCATTTCTACTATTCTACTTACCAGCTGTATCATAAATTAAAAGTTCATATATGTATAATCCTATTACCAAACACTATTCTTTTTCATTTGTTAGTTTGTTTAATTAATATAAATGTTTTATATCTTAGCATATTGTATATTGTCTTTCAACATAGTTCACCCTCAAGATTATCATGCTTTTCATAGCTCAGTTCTCACAGTGAATATTTGAAAATATTTACTTACAGTAAAATGCACATATCAGTAACTACATAGCTTAAAAAAGGTTTACATGTGTGTATACCTATATAACTACTACAATAAACTCAATTTATACAAAAAATGCTTACTGGGATTTTGAGTGGGTTTTGTTATAGACTGACCTCTTTATTGGCCTTAATTACTGATCTCCTTAAATTCACCCCATATAATGTAACTTTACAGTTTAGCTCAAGGACTAGAGTCTATTTTCACTCTTCTTAAATCTGGGGTAGCCTTATAATTTGCATGGCCAATAAAGATGTAGCAAAGGAAACACTGTAGCAGACCCAGCCTGGGCCTCAATGGGCCTTGCTTCCTTCTACTCTTTCTTATGAACCTTTCTTTCCATGCTTCTAGCTTTCCATTGACAAGCTAGTCTACTGTGGGGATGTAAGAACAGAGCCAACAGTTAGCCAATTTCTGGACACAAGGCTGCCTAACAGACATTCATAAACCAACCCATAGAATCATGAGCTATACAGGACATTGTTATTTTATGTCACTGTACTTTTTCTTGGAGGGTTTATTTCCCCACACCATATTTTGGCAAAAGAGGACCAAAATAGATTCCCATTACTGCATTATAAATCAATTTGAGTGTAATGACATTTTACAATATTGAATTTGATTTCATGAATATAGATTACTCTTCCATTAATTTAAATCTTTAATTTCTCTCAATAAAATGCTATCTTTCACACACCCTTTTAGATATAGTTTTAAGTACTGATTATTTATATGCTATGTCTAGTCATCTGTTTTAGATGTGTTTCATGATCATTACTATAATATAAAAATATAATCGATGGTTGTGTATTGACATATTTCATCAAATTGCTAAATTCACTTGGTAACTAAACATTTCAAACAAATATTTTTAATTTTCTAAATAAAGAAAACCTATGCAATCAATGACATTATTTTTTTGTTTTGTTCTGTTTTCAATCCACATAATTTTTGGCAAAAAGGCCATTCAGAAGGACGTTTTTTCTAACCATTTCCTGAAAACTCTATAGAAGGTTAAGAAACTATTCTGGTTTTCTGTGAGTTATTTTTTCTTGAATTTCTTTTCTTTTCTTTCTATTTTTTTACAAATAGTTTATTGTCAAATTAGTTTCCTCATAACACCCAGTGCTCATCCCCACAAGTGCTCTCCTCCATGCCCATCCCTCCTTCCCCCCCACACCCATCAGTCTTTGGTTTTTGTCAGCATTCAAGAGTCTCTCATGGTTTGCCTCTCTCCCTCTCCCCCACCATTTCCCCCCTTTTTCTCCCCCTTGTTCCTCAGTTAAGTTCCTCCTAATCCTCCTATATGTGCACACATATGATATTTGTCCTTCTCTGCCTGACTTATTTCGCTCAGCATAACACCCTCAAGGTCCATCCATGTTGCTACACATGGCCAGATTTCATTGTTTCTCATTGCCATGTAGTATTCCATGTATAGATAAACCACATCTTCTTGATCCATTCATCTGTTGATGGACACTTAGGCTCTTTCCGTGTTTTAGCTATTGTGAGAGTGCTGCTATGAACATTGGGGTACATGTGCTCCTATGCATCAACATTTCTGTATCCCTTGGGTAAATTCCTAGCAGTGCTATTGCTGGGTCATAGGGGAGTTCTATTGTTAGTTTCCTGAGGAACCTCCACACTGTTTTCCAGAGGGGCTGTACCAGTTTACATTCCCACCAACAGTGCAGGAGGGTGCCCATTTCTCTACATACTCGCCAGCATCTAGAGTTCTCTGATTTGCTCATTTTAGCCACTCTGATTGACATGAGGTGGTATCTCAGTGTGGTTTTGATTTGTATTTCCCTGATGAGGAGGGACGCTGAGCATCGTTTCATGTGTCTGTTGGCCATCTGGATGTCCTCTTTGGAGAAGTGTCTGTTCATATCTTCTGCCCATTTCTTCACTGGGTTGTTTGTTTTTTGGGTGTGGAGTTTGGTGAGTTCCTTATAGATTCTGGATATTAACCCTTTATCTGATATGTCATTTGCAGCTATCTTTTCCCATTCCATTGGTTGCCTATTAGTTTTCTGGGTTGTTTCCTTGGCTATGCAGAAGCTTTTAATCTTAATGAGGTCCCAACAGTTTATTTTTCCTCTGATTCCCTTGCTTTTGGGGATGTGTCAAGTAAGAAGTTGCTGCGGTGGAGGTCAAGGAGGTTGTTTCCTGCTTTCTCCTCTAGGGTGTTGATAGTTTCCTGTCTCACGTTCAGGTCCTTTATCCATTTTGAGTTAATTTTTGTGCATGGTGCGAGAAAATGATCTAGTTTCATTCTTCGGCATGTTGCTGTCCAGTTCTCCCAACACCATCTATTAAAAAGGCTGTCTTTTGGGGCGGTTAAGCTTAGTCGGTTAAGCGTCCGACTTTCGCTTGGGTCATGATCTCGCGGTTCGTGGGTTCGAGCCCCGCGTCGGGCTCTGTGCTGACTGCCAGCTCAGAGCCTGGAGCCTGTTTCAGTCTGTGACTCCCTCTCTCTCTGACCCTCCCCCTGCTCACGCTGTCTCTCTCTCTCTCCTAGAAATAAATAAAACATTAAAAAAAAAAAGGCTGTCTTTTTTCCATTGGATATTCTTTCCTGCTTTGTCAAAGATTAGTTGGCTGTATACTTTTGGGTCCACTTCTGAGTTCTCAATTCTGTTCCATTGGTCTATGGGTCTGTTTTTGTGCCAATATCATACTGTCTTGATGATGACAGCTTTGTAGTAGAGGCTAAAGTCTGGGATGGTGATCCCTCCCATTTTGGTTTTATTTTTCAGGATTACTTTGGCTATTCGGGGTCTTTTGTGGTTCCATACAAATTTTTGGATAGTTTGTTCTAGTTTTGAGAAGTATGCTGGTGCAATTTTGATTGGAATTGCATTGAATGTGTAGAGTGCTTTGGGTAGTAATGACATCTTAACTATATTTATTCTTCCTATCCATGAGCATGGAATGTTTTTCCATTTCTCAGTGTCTTCTTCAATTTCCTTCATAAGTTTTTTATAGTTTTCATCATATAGATCTCTTCTATCCTTGGTTAGGTTTATTCCTAGGTATTTTATGGTTTTTTGTGCAATTGTGAATGGGATCAGTTTCTTGATTTCTCTTTCTGTTGCTTCAGTGTGGGTGTATAAAAATGCAACCGATTTCTGTACGTTGATTTTGTACCCTGCAACTTGGCTGAATTCTTGGATCAGTTCTAGTAGGCTTCTGGTGGAGTCTGTCGGGTTTTCTATGTAGAGTATCATGTCATCTGCGAAGAGGGAAAGTTTGACTTCCTCTTTGCCAATTCTGATGCCTTTCATTTCCTTTTGGTGTCTGATGGCTGATGCTAGGACTTCCAGCACTATGTTAAACAACAGTGGTGAGAGTCGGCATCCCTGTCGTGTTCCTGATCTCAGGGGGAAAGCTCTCAGGTTTTCCCCGTTGAGGATGATGTTAGCTGAAGGCTTCTCATAGATGGCTTTGATGATGTTTAAGTAGGTTTCTTCTATCCCAACTTTCTCTAGAGTCTTTATTAAGAAGGGATTCTGTGTTTTGTCAAATGCTTTTTCTACATCTATTGACAGGATCATATGGTTTTTATCTTTTCTTTTATTGATGTGATGCATCACATTGATTGATTTGCGAATGCTGAACCAGCCCTGTGACCCAGGAATGAATCCCACTTGATCTTTGTGGATGATTCTTTTTATGTGCTGCTGGATTCGATTTGCAAGGATCTTGTTGAAGATTTTTGCATCCGTATTCATCAAGGATATTGGCCTGTATTTCCCTTTTTTCTTTGCTGGATCTCTGTCTGGCTTGGGAATCAGAGTGATGCTGGCTTCATAAAATGAGTCTGGGAGTTTTCCTTCGATTTCTATTTTTTGGAATAGCTTGAGAAGAATTGGGATTAATTCTGTTTTAAATGTCTGGTAGAATTCCCCAGGGAAGCCATCAGGTCCAGGGCTCTTATTTGTTGGGAGATTTTTGATCACTGATTCGATTTCTTCACTCGTTATGCGTCTGTTCAGGTTTTCTATTTCTTCTCGTGTGAATTTTGGTAGTGAGTGTGTGTTTAGGAATTTGTTCATTTCTTCTAAGTTGTCCAATTTGTTGGCATGTAATTTTTGATAGTATTCCTTGATCATTGCTTGTATTTCTGAGGGGTTGGTTGTGATAAGTCCATTTTCATTCATAATTTTGTCTATTTGGGTGCTCTCTCTTTTCTTTTGGACAAGTCTGGCTAGAGGCTTGTCAATTTTGTTTATTTTTTCAAAAAACCAACTCTTGGTTTCATGGATCTGTTCAATTGTTTCTTTGGTCTCTATGTTGTTTATTTCTGCTCTCATTTTTACTATTTCTCTTCTTCTACTGGGTTTAGGGCGTTCTTGTTGCTCTGGCTCTAGTTCCTTTAGGCGAGCTGTTAGATTTTGGACTTGCGCTTTTTCTCATCTCTTGAAATAGGCCTGGAGAGCAATGTACTTTCCTCTTAGGACTACCTTTGCCGCATCCCATAGATTTTGAATTGTTGTGTTTTCATTTTCATTTGTTTCCATACATTTTTTAATTTCATCTCTAATTGCCTGATTGGCCCATTCATTCTTTAGCAGGGTGTTCTTTAATGTCCATGTTTTTGGAGGTTTTCCAGACTTCTTCCTGTAATTGATTTCAAGTTTCAAAACATTATGATCTGACAGTGTGCATAGTATGATCTCAATTCATTTATATTTATTGAGGGCTGCTTTATGTCCCAGTATGTGATCTATCTTGGAGAATGTGCCATGTGCACTTGAGAAGAAAGTAAATTCCCTGGCCTCAGGATGTAAAGTTCTAAATATATCCTTCAGATCCATCAGTCCAATGTGTCTTTCAAGTCCATTATTTCTTTAGTGATTTTCTGTCTGGTTGACCTATCCATTACTGTAAGCAGAGTATTAAAGTCCCCTGCTAGTAGCACATTCTTATCTATAAGCTTATTTCTGCTTGTGATTGTTTTAGATATTTAGGTGCTCCCATATTCAGTGCATAGACATTTATGATTGTTACTTCTTCCTGATGGATGGAACCTGTAATTATTATGTAGTACCCTTCTTCATCTCTTGTGATTGTCTTTACTTTAAAGTCCACTTTGTCTGATATAAGTATAGCTACTCTGGCTTTCTTTTGATTTCCTGTAGCATGATATATATTTCTCCATCCCCTTACTTTTTATCTGAAGGTATCTTCCAGTCTGAAATGAGTTTCTTGTAGACAGCATATAGATGGATTTTGTTTTTTTATCTATTCTGCTACCCTATGTCTTTTGATTGGAGCATTCAGCCCATTTACATCCAGTGTTATTATTGAAATATGTGGGTTTAGAGTCTTTGTATCTTTTGTAGGGTTCATGTTTGTGGTGGTGTCTCTGGTATCTTTGTTCTTTGCAACCTTTCCTTCAGAACATCCCCCTCAGGATTTCTTGTAGGGCTGGCTTCATGGTGACAAATTCTTTCAATTTCTGTTTATTTGGAAAGGTTTTTATCTCTCCTTCTATTTTGAATGACAGGCTAGCTGGATAGAGGATTCTTGGCTGCATATTTTTACTGTTCATCACATTGAAGATCTCCTGCCATTCCTTTCTGGCTGACCAGTTTCAGTAGATAGGTCTGTCACCACTCTGATAGGTTTGGCTTTGTATGTGAGGGTCCTTTTCTCCCTAGCTGCTTTCAAAATTCTCTCTTTGTCCTTGTATTTTGCCATTTTTCCTATGATATGTCGTGCAGAAGATTGATTCAAATTACATCTGAGGGGAGTCCTCGGAGCCTCTTGTATTTCCACATTTACTTCCTTCCCCAGGTCGGGGAAGTTCTCTGCTATAATTTGTTCCAGGACTCCTTCAGCACCTTTCCCTCTCTCTTAGTCTTCTGGGATTCCTATGATATGGATATTGTTGTGTTTGACCGTATCACTGAGCTCTCGAATTCTTCTTTCCTGTTCCTGGATCAGTTTGTCTCTTTTTCTGTCAGCTTCTTGTTTTTCTATAATGGTGTCTTCTAAATCACTTATTCTCCTTCTTCTTCTTCAATCCGTGCATTGGAGGCCTCTAATTTATTATGTATCTCATTTATCACATTTTTTTAAATTCTTCATGCCTATTTTTATTTTCCATTCTGTCTGTAGCCATAGTTTCTTTGATGTCCCCTATGTTTTATTCAGACCCAGCTATTAATTTTACCATTATTATTCTTTTTTTTTAATGTTTTATTTATTTCTAGGAGAGAGAGAGACAGCGCGAGCAGGGGAGGGTCAAAGAGAGAGGGAGACACAGAATCCGAAACAGGCTCCAGGCTCTGAGCTGGCAGTCAGCACAGAGCCTGACGCGGGGCTCGAACCCACGAACCGTGAGATCATGACCTAAGCGAAAGTCGGACGCTTAACTGACTAAGCCACCCAGGCGCCCCTACCATTATTATTCTCAAATCTTGTTCAGTTATGCTCCTGATATCTGTTTTGAACAGTTCACTAGCTGTCATTTCTTCTTGGAGTTTCTTTGGAGGAGAGCTCTTTCGTTTCGTCATTTTAGTTAGCTTTCCGGCTCTTGTTGGTTTTAAAGACCTGTTAATGCTCTCTGTATCTATGAGCGCTGCTATATTAAAGAAGTCTCTTTCACTGTCCAGGGCCTATCCTTTCAGAGATTGTTTTTTAAATGGTATCTCTTGGTCTCTCTTGTTGGGACCTTGGTTATTTTATTTTCCTATTCGTAGTGATATTTGGGACTCTCCACCTTGTGTACTCTGGCTTGTTTCTTGAGGTAGCCCTGGAAAAGAAAACAGACAGACAAACACACAGGGAGCAGGAGCACACAAATGCACAGGCTGATTCAACTAACATGCAAAGTGAGAGGGAAAACGAAAAAGTTAAGAGAAAATACGGAGAAGGGAGGGCGAATAATGGGGAGCATAAAATACATAAAAGCGTCAAAAAGGGGAACAGGAAAGGCAAAAAGAAGAAAACCGATGGACAAAGAACAGTTTAAAGCATATACCTGGATTTCCCCGCTACAGTTAAATAGCCGTGTGTATGCAGTGCTGGTTTTAGAGCATAGAGAAAGAGAGAGAAGGCAGGGCGGGATGAGGCAAAATTGGAAATAGAATGAACAGGCTGAAGGGATAAGAAGCTTTTTTCAAGAGGTAAAGGGTAGAATATGGTTGGATAGGTGAGAGAAGGGTGCTGGAATTATCCAGAGAAACTATATAGTCTAATTACTCCTGAGAGAAAGAGATGAAAATGTTGGTAGGTGTAGAATTTATATCTACAGAATGGACTCGTTGTGATTTTTTAAGCAAGCTGGTGACCAGAGTTAATCAGGTCAGTGTTCTGGGGGAAAAAGAGAGAAAAGAGAAAGAAGAAGAAAACAAAGGGGGGGGGGAGGAAAAAAAAGGAACAAAAAAAAGGGAGGAGGGCACCTCTCAGGCAGGGATGGGCGTGGCGTGATCCGATGCCTCAGGCGGGAGCTCTGCCTTGGGGGTTGTGGGGAGGAGAGTGACGGTGCTCCCGTCCCTTCTTGAACCCCGCGCTGCACCTCGCTTTTTTTGGCGTGTCAACTCCCTGTTCCGGGGACGCAGCCGAAGTTGGTTGCGCTCTTCAGCCCAGGCCAGTTCCAATCTCCAAATCCCAGTCCGCGCGCCCCGCTGAAGTTGCCTTAGACACAGCTTCCCAGGCAAACCCCTAGGGCAATTCCAGGCCCCCTGCCGAGCTCTGGGGGCGGAGTCGGGATCGCTGCTTCCTTCTCTGGGTCAGGCTGGCGCGCATGCGCAGGGGCTTGCCTGCCGTGTCCGCGTAGCCCGAGCCCGCTGGAGTGAGGAAAACCGGGTCCCTCTATGGCTCGTCACCCGAAACACGAACTCACAGGCTAATTTCCCAGTTTTTAGCTCCTTGCCTTCCTTCCAGAGCCCCAGGCAGCCAGGAGCCCGGACGCCCGGTGTCTGCGCGGCTCTTTCTGGGGCCCCAGCCACCTGGGAGCTACAATGGCGGCAGGCGCGCCGCTGCTCTGAAGTCCAGCCGCCAGGAACCAGCACAAAGAAGCAGTCTGTGTGCTCAGCACCCCCCCCCGCACCGGGACCAGTTGGCGCGAGGGGACCTGGTGTGCAGGTATTTGGCAAATACGGTCTTTCTATGCAGCGAGCGGAGGTCCCCCCCCGCCCCCCGCCCCCCGCCAAGTGGAGGTTTTTCTGTCTTGGACTCTCTCCTTGTCCCCTCTCAATCCCCGTAGAGGGTAGAGGGGGATCGCCTCCCACCCTGGAGTCTCCGATCCCGGCCCGATTTTATCTTCCCCGGTTCGCACTCACGTTAGAAGGCTCTCTCAGTGGATTCTGCGTCCTTTTTCTCCCAGTCTCTCAGGTTTTGTAAGGTTTCCAATGGCTTCAGATCTTTTCTGTGTGATGTATGGGCGCGAGTGCAAGTACGGAGCTCCTGACTTCTCCTCCATCTTTTTTCATGAATTTCTGATATCTTGTATCAAATGTTCTATCTGTTTCTGTAAGACGATTATATTAGATTTTTCTAAGTCCATGAGAGAAGTTAGGCTATATTTCTCCTCTTTTCAGACATCTTGTCAGGATTTGGGTACCAAGTTCTGCTCTACTTTCACAGGTAACCTGATAAGACCTTATAGATGAGCTTCATAGAATTTACCACTGAAGGAGGTAAGTAAGCATATAGATTTCCATGTTCCAATGACTCAATTATATAATCACCTAAAGAGTAGAAAAAATTTATATTTTAAAAATTGTTTGATGTTATTTTTGAGAGAGAGAGAGAGTGAGCAGGGAGGGGGGAGGGGCAGAGAGAGAGGAGAGACACAACTCAATGTGGGCTCCAGGCTCCACGCTGTCAACACAGAGCCTGATGTGGGGCTTGAACTCCCGAACTGGGAGATCATGACCTGAGCCGAGGTCGGATGCTTAACTGACTGAGCCACCCAGGTGCCTCGAATAAGTTGATACTTTATTTCTTCATATATTAGTTTTCAGAATCTATCTATATTTTGGTCAATTTTCAAATTCATTGCTGTGTTTCATATTTTTGCACCTTTTTAATATTAGTAGAATCAATATTTATGTCTCTGTTTTTCTTCCTGATACCAGTCACTTAAAAAATCTGTCTCAGGAGAATTTGTGAATTTTAGTAGTCTTTTAGAGCATAATTATTTGACATTGATGGTCTGTAGTGTTCTATATTTTCTTGATATCCAATTGTATAGTATTTTCTTCTTTTTAAGTTTACCTTGCTATTCTCATTTTTGTTTTTGTTTTCGTTTCTTTTTTTTTTTTTTTTTAACTAAACTCTATGCCCAACAGAGCTAAAATCATGACTCTGAGATCAAGGGTCACACACCCCAGCAACTGAACCAGCCAGACATCTACTCTGTTATTCTGTTTCTAACTTCTCTAGATGATTGATTTTTTAACCCTTCTTCTCTTATAATACTCGGCATTTTAGGTTAAATATGTCCTACACACATCTTTAGCTATTTTCTAACTTTGCTTTTCACATATGGTACATTTCTTTCACTGTATCCAATGTTTAAATATTGCCTAATGTTCATCATTAGTTCATCTTTTATCCATTCATCATTTAGAAGTGCATGGCCTACTTTCCAATTATTTTTGATCTTTTATGTTGTTCTATTTGTTATAAATTTTTAACTTAGCTCTGTTTCCATATGGGAATATCTCAGAGTAGTTTCAATCATCTGAAATTTGTTAAAATCTGCTTTGTGGTCCAGCATAGTGTTATATTTTGTAAATGTTTTATGTGTGCTTGAAAAATAAGTAGTCTGCAGTCTTGAGGTGTGGTGATTTATATATCAGTTACATTTATTCATGTAACTCAAGTCTGGTACATGACTTATTTTTTTGTGTGTTTACTTGATGGGTTACTGTGTGTTCAGATCATCCATTATGTCTTCCATTATTATGTTCAGAAGGAGAAATGATAAAGAGGTACAATAAAACTTCCAGGAGTGATAGATATGTTCCTTGTGATTGTATTAATGATACAAAAGTGTATACACATGTTACAACTTATCAAATGATATACTTGTAATAGGCCAGATTTACTATATGTAAACTGTATCCAAATAAAGGTGTTAAAATGAACCATCCTATTTTGCTGCTTAACAAAATAAAGGAGATAATGCACATGATCATAACAATAGATACAGAAATTCACTTGATAAATTTTAACATGCATTCATGAAAGAAGAATGTGTAGTAGAACTTAATAGAACATTTCTTGATCTGCTATAGAAAATAGCATACATACATACCATGCACAACTATGGCTATCATAATATTAGTGATGATGTATTCAAAACCTTTCTCAGTGGAATGAGAATGAGTTACTTACAATGTGTGTGTGTAAATACAAACACACACACACACACACACATATTGTATATATACTATGTTTAATGAATGAACTTCTATGGATCTGGATGGGCACTAGTTCTATATCATTAGCAAGAGAACTTAGAAAATAGTCAGTCTAATCATTTTTTGTGTCTGGAGGCTCAGATGAAGAACTTTGGTTGAGTAAGGCTGATAGAGGTCATGATTAAAGATTCTGTTAACACATTTGTGAAGATTTCTTAGTCAGAACTCCTTAGACCTCTGATGGGGTTATATCCCGTTAACCCCATCAGAGGTGGAAAGTGCGTTTGATATACTCAAACTAAAGAGCATAGCTAGGCCTAGTCTACTTTAAACATGCTGGGAATACTTACATTAGCCTAAAGTTGGGCAAAATCATCTAACGTTAAGCCTATTTCATAATAAAGTATTGCTTATCTCATGCAATGTATTGAATAATACTGAAAGTGAAAAACAGAATGGTTGTGTGGGTACAGAAGTGTTGTAAGTTTATCGGTTGTTAAGGCTTCTGTTCAGGTAGCTGACTGAGGGCTAAAGCTCCCTGCCACAACCCAGAATCATGAGAAAGGATCATATATATATCACTAGCCTGGGAAAGGAAAAAGATTCAAATTTCAAAGTACAGTTTCTCCTGAATGTGTATCACTTTGGCACCATTGTAAAGTTGAAACATTGTAAGTGAAACCATTACAAGTAAGGACCATTTGTACTGTATGTGTGGGCATTGAGCAATTATGTTCAGTGACTCTCCTTCAAGGGTTTACCTTTTTGAAGAATTTTCTTGATGGCAGACAGAACATAGTGTGCTGACAGCTGAAAGAAAAGAAAACAGCTTTCAGTTATTTCACTTATTGATATTAACCATAAATTGAGTGACTGTCCTTAAGAATATTTAGGAGTCTTTCCTTTAACAAATGTTTCTCTTGTTCTGAATCCCCTCTATGGGCTACCAACTCTTGGAATTCTTGTCCTGCTTTTCAGTAAGTTTTGTCAGCAAGAATTTCTAAGTTTCTGCTCAAATGCAACAATCATTACTTGTTATTTTTCAATTTAATTTCAGTATAAATTAACTTATCTCTTTGCAAGTAGCTTTAAAGCTAATAACCCTAAAAAGGATTAAGATTAGAAAGTAATACTGTCAGTGACAAAGCTCATTAATGGCCTTTATCACTACAAGCTGATGAACCACATCTAGGATAATTGGCCTAATTATAATACATTTGTTTCTTTAGCCAGGTATTCTTTGCTTCACTCTCTGCTGATTACTTATGGGTCTCAGTTTGGCCAATTAAGTTTCTCTTCCCACTCTATCCATTGCTAAAATTGAATGTGTATAGCTCAGATGTCAGTATCCTGTGTTCTGAATAGAGCTGCATTAAGGAGATAAGAAATAGAAAGGCAAAGAGATAGCTCAATCCTAGAGTACCAGCCATAAAATAAGATGAAGAGTGGATAACAGTTCTTTTACGGTTTCCACCCTAAAATTGTACATGAAGTTGCTAAAATTTATTTAAAACCCAACTACACCATAGACCCCTAATATATTCTATGTGATTCATTCCTGTAGAACCGTTTTAGTTCTTTTATTATCATGACAAGATATAGAACAACCAACTGAAACGACTGAACAACAACAAAAAATTAACAAAAATGTTAAATTACTTTATATAAGTGATAGTCTGGAGTTGGAGACTTTCACATTTGAATAAGTAGCTAATGAGTATCTCTAAGGAGACTTTTGCTCAGCTTCTACTCTCCTATCCTTGGGATATCGGTTTCTTCTTGTGCCTACAAGCGGTGTTTGTCTGAAGATGATTTCTATGGCTCCAGGTATCTGGACCACACTCAAAGCTGGAAACAGGAGAGAAACTAGAACAGACAAAATCATCACATGACATTCTTTTCTATTATCAGAAAAGAAAAAATAGACCCACAAGAACTCCCCTTACATTTTATTGGCCAAAAATTGATAATATAATCATGTTAATTGAGAGATCTTGGAGAAAATTCCTGGATTTTTCAGTGCTTTCACTTAGAAAGACATGGAAGAAAGGTGCTGGATAATGACTTTTGAGTATCCACCTAAAGGTATATTCAAGAGGAAGAATGTCCCGTATTATAGTAAGTGGAAATCTCCATGGAACTTTATTTCTCCCTATTCATCCTGAGTGTATTGTGTGTTTTATAAAGGGACAAATTTGAATTCAAGTACTTGGAGATAGATCAGTATTCCCAGCTGAGTTCTTCTTGAACATTAGGATTCACTATAATGAGAGTGATCAAGTCATTCATTGTCCAGAATAGACATAGTTGAGAGTGAAAATGAGGACTAATTACTCTTGGACAAGTGAAAACTCAGTAATGTCCCAAGCAAACTGGTACATGTGGGATCTTGTCTTTAAAAACCTATTTATAGGAGAGCCACAGAATCACTGATTCCTAGGTGTTGGGTTTATGACCAAGCCAGGTAAAATGGACAGATTAATAACAGATGAAATCCTTGGTGAAAAAGTAGCAACTACACCCAACCAGTATGATAAAAACAGAAATATTTCATGTATAAAACCAGCTTAAAACTTCTCCTGTCCCCTTCTCATTGCCATTGTCAACAAAAGGAATAGGTTCATCCAAGGAAAACTTTCCAGATCTGCAGGGCATCAGTGGTCCTTGGGGTGCCCTTGGCAAACGTTCTCACTGTGATTGCATGGATTATTTACGCTCAAACCACTAAACAATGAGACAGATCGATAAAAGTAAAAATATCACATAAACTCGATAAAACAGTGGTTACCTACAACCCAGACCTAGCTACTGTTTGATACATCTACCTCTCCATTCATCCACATACAATTTTACAAAGAGAGAGAGAGAGAGAGAGAATATTAGGGCTTTAAACCGTATTTTATCAGAGGTTTTCCAGGGATATGTTTCATTTCAGATAATGTAAGTACACAGAACTTTATCAATGGGTACATTTACAAAAATATTGTATTAAGTAGAGCATATTAGTGAGGAATTTGCATTTAGCTTCATGTAACATGATCTCCTTCCACCTGTCCCACACGTGCAGAAATATAGTGATTTAGTAAGATGAGGTTTTGTTATTTTTTTCTTGGTATAAGAGCTTTGAAGGTATAAAGTTTTAGTCTGTGATTCCATAGGTCAAATGCTTTTCAGAACAAAAAGATTCTCCTGGCTCTTCATTCTTTTAAAAAATTTTTTTTCTTTAATATTTAATGATTTCTAAGACAGAGAGAGAATGTGTGAGTGGGTGAGGTGCAGAGAGAGAGAGGCAGACACAGAATCTGAAGCAGCTCCAGGCTCTGAGCTCTCAGCGCACAGCCTGATACAGGGCTTGAACTCACAAACCGTGAGATCATGACCTGAGTCGAAGTCGGACGCTTAACTGACTGAGCCACCCAGGTGCCCTGTCTTCACTCCTAATTATACTTCTAGCCATCAGGTCCACATTCCAGAAAAGAGAAAGGAAAAAAAAACAAAGGAGGCAACAAGAAGGGACACCGTGTGCCTTCCTCTACTCTCTTTAAAGCATATTTCTGGAAGTTTGACCTAAAAGCTACCACTTAAACTCAATGACCAAAAAGATGCTATCCATATACATGTACATCAAATCACCAGGTTGTGTCTTTGATGTAAAAAAATGTACTAGGATACATTGTCCATATGTTGCTTTTCCATAGATGTACCATATTACCATCATTTGGAAACAAATTAGGCTGGACACATTGCTACACCCATGAAAACTGGTTTCTTTTAACAGGGAAAACAGAATATTGATCATAGAAGTCCCTGCCATACACACAGTTTATAATAATGTGCTTAATGTGCTTAATCTTTATTGATGGAAATTTAACCACCCTTCCCCTCAGTTTTCACTATTATTATTACTACCTCACATCTGTCTTTAAAATGATGGAAATAGCAAAACAGGATGATAAATCTTCCCTCTCCCTAATTTGACAAAAGTGAATCAAAGTATAGGCTATGATCGGGGAGTTGTTTTGTTTTGTCATTCCCTGCATAAAAAGCTGTGGTGTGAAACAAAGGAAGTGTAAAAATTCTCAACCTTCTCCTAGGCTCCTCTTAGGTGGGAGGAAGGGTGAGGGGACAATGTAGGAAGAAAAGGTTGTCATACTCTCTTCTACAAATGTCTATTCTTTTACATGTTCTCTGTCTGTCATATTGTAAATTGCTCTTTATCCTTTGATTGGACCTAAAAACCTCACTTCCCTGAGAAAAAACTTCATCTAATGGTTCTTTTATTTTATCTGTTCAGAGATCATGTACCTGTCTTTCAGAATACTTAAACATCATTGTGCTAGCATTAGTTGTGTGATTATTTGAGTATTGTCTATTTTACCGTATACTATAAATTCTCTATAATGAGACATTATGATAAATAATTTTATAAGTATTTGTTGAATGCTTATGAGATGCCAGGGATTGTCTGATGCTCAGGATACAAGGGTTAATGAGACACAATCAGTAAGGATTCAAATATAGTGATTTAGATAGACTGCATTTCACAAAGACTAGTGTGGGAGGCAGTTTTTAAAGTTTATTCATTTTGAGAGAGAGAGAAAGAGAGTGAGTGAGAGTGAATGAAGGGCAGAGAGAGAATCCCAAGCAGGCTCTGTGCTGCTACACAAGGGATCCAAGTGGGGCTCGAACTCCTGAACTGTGAAATCATTACCTATTATCTAAGCCAAAATCAAGTTAGAGGTAATTGACTGAGCCACCCAGGTGCCCCAGGCTAGGGTGGGAGGAGGCATTTTAGAAGAGATGTGATTCATTCAAAGATAAAGATGTAAAGAATTACAATTAAATAGATATTTAAAAAGTCGTGAAGAAGTTAAGTAACATCAGACTACCAGACTTGCGCCTGAGCTGTAAATAATTGTAAAAATGGATAAAACGGTTGAAGAAATTGTATTCAGGCATTAATCAATGGCTACTCAGAACTGTGATCATTGAGAAGAGTAAAGTCTATCATCCCTAACAGAGAGGTCCTTCTGCAGCCTGAGAGCTGACCAGAGAAGACACAAGAGGCTGTACAGTGCTGATTCCAAGAATAATTTAAAAATAAAAATAATTAAAAAAAAATACAAGCATCCTAATAATAATAAAACCAAACCTGGAAGGAATGAAAGGATTGGCCAATAATTTATCTGTTCATCAAAACAAAAACTATACCCCATGGAGGAACATGGGTATTCTAAACACTGTAAAACAGAGTCCACGATTTTCAGAGTAAATTTTAAAAATACTAATTATAAACATAGTAGGAAACATGACCAGTAATTAATTTTTAAATAGTCAGTAGAATAGATTTCTTAATATGAATGTTGAAAATAACAGCTTTAAAGCAGCTAATGAAAGTTTGATCAGCACTTGAAAGGAAAATGAGGCCATAACAGGGGATCAGAGAGGACAAATTAGAAGAGAAGCTTTAAGAAGGCAAATGGAAATTCCAAAACCAACAGTATAGTGATTGAAATGCAAAATTTATCCACTTTGCCTAGCAGAAGAGGGTACAGGGCAGAAGAAAGAGCCAACCAATTAGAGAACAACATAAAGAACATATTACACTGAAACAAAACAGGTGGGGCATTAATGATCAGTGTCCAATATGAAGGGGCTTAATATCAATGTATCGAGAATCCCAAAAGAGAAGGAAATTAACAAAATGAAAAAAATTAAAAATTTTAAGTTGAGAATTTCCAAATTTAGTTAAAAATATAAAACATAACAAAGGGAACTGAAACTATAACTATAAAAATGCTAAATAACAAACTCAAAGAAGAAATCTTGAAACAAACCAAGAAAAAGACACACTGGGCAGAAAGGAACAAAGATAAGATTAATGATTCCCTTTTTGTCAGAAATAGCCGAGGCAAAGACACAATAGAATTAGAGGTGAAACTCTAAAATTGAAAAGAAAAAAACAACAACCCAGAATTCTATTTGCAGTAAAAATATCCTTTAAGAAATAAGATTAAAGAGGTATCGGTGGTTCCGTTGGTTAAACTTCAACTTTGGCTCAGATCATAATCTCGCAATCTGTGAGTTAGAGCCCAGCATCGCTCTCTGTTAACAGCTCAGAGCCTAGAGCCTCCTTTGGATTCTGTTTCTCACACTCTCTCTCCCCTTCCCTTGCTTGAACTCTGTCTCTCTGTCTCTCAAAAGTAAATGAACATTAAAAAAAATTTTTTTTAAATAAGATTAAACAAAGACATTTTCAAATAAACAAATGCTGCGAGAACTTACTGACTGCTATTCTGTACTACAATAAGTGTTAAAGAAAGTTTTTTTCTGAGAGGGGAAATTCACCATAAGGAAATTTGGATTTCCAAAGAAATGTGAAACAAAGAATGTAACAAATATGTAAGTAAATGAAAGATATTGTATATCATTCTTTTTAAAATTTCTTTTATGACAAATACAATTTTAAATAGAATTAATAACTTTGTAGGTTGTTACATACAACATATAAACTAAATGTTTATTTATTTATTTTGAAAGAGAGAGAAGGTGTGCTTGAGTGGAAGGGACAGAGAGAGAAAGGGAGAGACAGAATCCCAAGGAGGCTCCACACTGTCAGCACAGAGCCCAACATGGGGCTTGATCTCACAAACTGTGAGATCATGACCTGAGCCAAATCCCATGAGTCAGGCACTTAACTAACTGGGCCACCCAGGTGCCCCAAACATTTCTGCGGCCTTTTTGTGACAACATTGCCACAAAAAAAGGGGGGAGGGGTAGAGATATAGAATGATACTATTTAATGTTTCTTATACTTTACACAGAAAGGTACCATATCAATTCTAAGTAAACAGAGAAAAGTTAAGATGCATACTTAGGTATGCAAGGTAAGATATTAAAACAGATGCACACACATACACACACACACACACAGAGGTCTGACAACAAGCCAAAAAAGTCAATGGAAGTGTTAAAACAAAGATAGAAATGTTTAAGCCAAAGGAGGAATAAAATAATGAAGAATGAACAGGAAATAGAATGATCCAGTGAAAAAAAATCAAGATGATATATTAACTCACAAAAACAACATACATTAAATGTAAATAGGCTAAATACTCCACAAAATGCAAAAATCATTACACTGGATTAAAAAGAAAAATCCAATATGGTTTGTGTAGAATACACACCTTAATGTCTCACAGAGTTGAAAAATTAAAAAATGAAAATGGATATATATATTTTTTTAAAGCATGAAAAATCACTCGTTGTTCTTAATATTAACAAAAGTAAAATCCCAGACACTTAGTATTTCCAGATGAGGAAAAGGGGAAATTTATAACACCAAGAAAATCTATTTGTTAAGAAGACATTTCTACTGAAAAGTGTAACACTTGGGGCGCCTGGGTGGCTTAGTCGGTTGGTCGTTCGACTTTCGCTTAGGTCATGATCTCGCGGTTCGTGGGTTCGAGCCCTGCGTCGGGCTCTGTGCTGACTGCCAACTCAGAGCCTGGAGCCTGTTTCAGTCTGTGACTCCCTCTCTCTCTGACTCTCCCCTGCTCACACTGTCTCTCTCTCTCTCTCTCTCTCTCTCCTAGAAATAAATAAAAATATTAAAAAAAAAAGTATAACACTTAACAACATTCAAAGTATATGGAACATAAGTGAGAGAACAAAAAAGAAAAATTGGACAAATGCACAATCTCTAACTCAATTATTTAAGAAAAAAATTTTAATGTTTATTTATTATTGAGAGACAGAGAGAGACACAGCATGAGCAGGGGAGGAATAGAGAAAGGCAAAGACATAGACTCTGAAGCAGGCACCAGGCTCTGAGCTGTCAGCACTCAAACTCAAACCATGAGATCTTGACCTGAGCTGAGGTTGGTGCTTACCCCACTGAGCCACCCAGTCTTCCCTCTAACTCAATTTTTTTTTAAATATTTTTATTTTATTTCTTTCTAGGAGAGAGAGAGAGAGAGACAGCATGAGCAGGGGAGGGTCAGAGAGAGAGGGAGACACAGACTCTGAAATAGGCTCCAGGCTCTGAGCTGGCAGTCAGCACAGAGCCCGACGCGGGGCTCGAACCCACGAACCGCGAGATGATGACCCAAGTGAAAGCCGGAAGCTTAACCGACTAAGCCACCCAGGCGCCCCAACCCTCTAACTCAATTATTAATAGAACCAATAAAATACCACCCTCTCCTTCCCTTTAAAATGCCCACTCCTCATATTTTGTATAGCTGACTAAATGCATTTTTCTCTCATTGGTTGGGTCTTAACATGCTGTCTAATCCAAACAGCTTCCCTTAACAATCCAATAATTTCCCCATGTGTTATCTTTTTACATAGGATGTATTAGCAGCAGACCTTTCTTTTGTTTATTTTGCCATTGCTAGTTTCTCCTGTGCCCAAATATAAGCTCTGTGCCTGGAGTTTTCTCTGCCTTTACTGCTTACTGCTGTGTAGGGTCAGTCAGAAAGAGGTGACACGATAAACGTGTCTCAAAGGATAGCTGCCTGAACAAAGAACGATAAGCTTATAATCTATTTTGTACTGAAGATAAAATTTGTTGATTTTGAAGAAACATGATGTATCATAAATGTTTAAAGAAGAGCTACATAACATAATAAAAAATTTTAAATGTATGTGTGTAAGAAAATATAGCATAACCAGCAATGTAAGTAGAAGAAATAGGACGTTGTATAAATTCAGATGTGCTAATTTCATTACTTTTCTTGGGAGGAAATTATTACACTAAAAAGTTGATCAAGTAAGTAATTGAGATTTTAGTCTCTTATTAGAAAATGTAAAGGCAAGCAGTAATAAACTAAAATTTAGGCTCTCTACATTTCAAGTGACTAAAAGACGAAATAAAAAGGAAAGTAAAAGCACTATAGCAAATCCAACACGTACAACAAAAGATAGATAAAAAGGAAATAAAGTTAATTCTAACAATGATAAAAATAAACTAGAAAATTTGGCAAAGTCAATGGAAGAAATATTCCTACAGAAAGTTATTCTTGTTTTATAAAAGAGACATATGTAAAAGAAAGTGACACGTTATTATTGAAGATAATAAGTATTGGCAAAGACACACAGGCAAATACAAACAAATATTAAGCAGGGGTCCTGACATTAACATCACAAGAGAACTTAATTAGAGGCTAAATGCATGGTATGGTGTGTGCTTTATAATTATAATACATGCAACCTACAGAAATATGTAACAGTTATGAAATTCTTTAGATACCAAGTAATTTGGCATCAGAAATATAAATTCAAGACGGGATGAAATGAAAGAAGAACCAAAAGCTCAATTCTTTCAACTAATACTAGATGAAAAAAATTAAAATAAGTAAGCCTACAGAGGTTCTGGTTAATAATTCTTTGAATAAAACCCATGCTCTTTAAAAACATTCTTAAAACAATTTAAAATGGTTGAAGATTAATCCAAAAAAACAATTACAACAAACTCTAAACACGGTAATAGATTACAACCTTTTGAAAAGTAGTAGGGAAAAGTGATAACAAATGAACTAAAACAACACCATAAAATTTATTTAAAAAAATTTTAATATTTATTTTTGAGAGAAAGAAAGAGACAGCATGAGCAGGGGAGGGTCAGAGAGAGAGGGAGACACAGAATCTGAATCAGGATCCAGACTCTGAGCTGTCAGCACAGATCCCGATGCGGGGCTTGAACCCACGAGCTGTGAGATCATGACCTGAGCTGAAGTCAGATGCTTAACTGACTGAGCTATCCAGGTGCCCCAATGCCATGCAATTTAAAAGTATCTCTCTAGAAGAATTGTTGGGTTAAGTAAGAATTGTTCTTATTTATTTATTTATTACATCTTTAAAGACTTTGTTTATTAGAGCAATTTTAGATTAACAGTAAAAATGAGAGAAAGATGCAGAGATTTCTCGTACACTGCTTTCCCCACATAGGCATCACCTCCCTCATTATCCATCTCACTCACAAAATAGTACATTTTTACCAAAGATGAACCTACCCACATTGACACAACATAATCACCCAAAGTCCACAGCCTCCATTAGGATATGCTTAGTATTGCAGAGTCTCTAAGTTTAGACACTGAATAGTGCTATCTATCTGTCATTATAATGCTATACAGAGTATTTTCAATGCCTAAAAATTCCTCCCTGCTCAGTCTTCTCATCCCTGTCCTTCTCATACAATTTATTTTTTAGCATAAGTGAAATATACCCAAACCACAGAGTAAAGGTAAAGCCAGTGGAAAAGGGAAATGTTTGCCTCATTCATAGAACTGAAGAAGAAATAATAGAAATGTATGAAATCATTAATTTGTTTAAATTGGAAAAAAGAAAAAGAAGAAACTTAGGAGGAAGGAATTAACAAATATAAAAACACTCATTTGTTTATAAACAATATAATTACAAGCACATAACAAGCATAAATGATTTAAAAGCTCAGTGGATTGTTAGGAAAACAACCAACCAACCCACCACTTCGATAAATTATAAAAAAAAAAGAGAAATTTATGTAATCAGTGTTGAGAACTCAAAAAGAATTATAGACATATGGATACAGAAATAAGGAATGAGAAATATTCTTTGAGTTGTGCCAAACATTTGAAAGTCTATACAAAATAGATGGCCTCTGAGAAAACATCAGTGACAAAAAGTGACTTGAAAAAAAGAAAATATAACTAGATCAATAATGACAGAGTATATTAAAGAAATTAAAAATAGTGCCAAGAGAGGGGGGATTTCACAGTTGAATTCTTACAACCTTCAAAGAACAGGGATTTTAAATGTTATCTCAGTGGGGCATGGTGAGGGGAAAAAAAGCTTTAAAAAAATTCTAGGAAGGCGACAAGGAACAAATAACAAAATACACAACATAACAAATGGGAACGTGTCAACCTGGACTGCCCAATATGGTAGCCACGTGGATATATTAGTTTTAAATTAAGTTAATCCAAGATTCGGTTTCATACACTAGTCACATGTCATATAGCAATTGTTTCTTTTTATTTTTTGTCTTTTTTTTTTAAATTTATTTTTGAGAGAGAGAGAGAGAGAGACAGAGACAGAATGTGAACAGGAGAAGAGCAGAGAGAGACACACACACAGAATCCGAAGCAGGCTCCAGGCTCCAAGCTGTCAGCACGGAGCCCTACGTGGGGCTCCAGCTCACAAACGGCAAGATCATGACCTGAGCCCAAGTCAGACGCTTAGCCAACTGAGTCACCCAGGCGCCCCTGCAGTTGCTTAATAGCCACACTTGGCTAGTGGTTATCATGTTGAATGATACAGAAATAGAACCCTTCAGACCTCACAAGTAGTTGAAAGAGATTACCCCAATGAGCTCCCCATTGCAGAACACATCACTGAGAAACAAACAAACAGACTGAGATAGCCCAATTGACGAAGCCTGGTCAATGTACCCACCTCTGAGGCCAGAGAACAGGGGCTCAGGGAGACACTGTGATTTACGGTTCCTGTAAAATCTCTAGAGGGAGCAAACCATCTGTGTCACCACACACTTTCAAATACGGAACACTTCCTTGACACAATAGATTCCCAAGACACATAGGCATCGTACACAATGCAGACAGCAACTCACAGACCCAAGGAACTTGTTCAGGTTCACTCTACTGATCAATGCCAATGCCAGCTCTTAAGCCCAGCTCTTCCGAACAGGTTCCCTGCGGTCCTTATAATATATAACCCGGCCCTTGCTCAGAGCAGGTGTTTTGGCAGCCTCTGGATGCTTAGATTTATTCATGTAGCACATGTCCATGTAACTGAAAGAGGATTTGCAATCCACAAGAGCCTGCAAACTCGGTGCTATCACATATCCAGCACTCAGATTTTCAATAATAATGTTGTCACTTGTCATTTGGCAGGCTTGATAAACATTAAAACATTTAATAAATAGTACACAAAAAGGAGAAGAGACAGGTGGGGAGAGAAATGGTATGGTGAAAATTACAACATAGAGGAGAGAAGAGAACATTATGTTGATCCACTTTTACATGGAGATGAGTTGGAAAAATAAAAGAAAATACTCCTTGTGAAAATTTCTGGTACACTTAGACACAGCAGGTAGTGAAAAAACGTCAATGGCTGTGGGCTTCTGGTAAACTTTAAAGAACTGAAATATATTCCCCACACTCTACAAAGAAGTAATGGTCTGCATTTCTTGGCAACCAGATAACTAAATGCAGGGGCTAAGAAGAAATTAAGGAACAGCTGTACTCTGCATGGAGTATTTGTCAATCTAGTGGTTTCCTTTTTGGTTTAGTTATGTAGGGTCAGTGTCAGTGGAATATGTGAGCTGACTTCAAAACAACCTTGTAAAACACCCCCATTGCAATTTGCTGCCATTCATTTCTGTGAGCAGCACCTATACCCAAAGCACATGCAATGGCAGATAGGATGCTAGCGGGGCCAGGAGATGGCCTCAAAGTACCAAGTCATCTAATGCATATGTTCTGACTCTGAGTGGTGGTGTTGACACAGATGCACAGTGAACCACCAGGAAGACTATTTCTGTGGAAGGTCCCAGGAGAATTTTCCTCTTTGGCGCCAGTGGAAGATCGAAGAGCATAGATAACTATGACACTGACTGGAAAATTGGGATGAGAAAAGGGAGGGAGGTTCAGTGAAGTGTTATTGCGTGAAATGTGATGAAGTTCACGACTGAGAAAAATTTGAACTTGCTCCTCGTAGGTCTTGGGCATGGTTCAGTAAGGCATGAACCTGGTAGGGATCTACCAACTTGTTTGGAAAAGGGGATGCCATAGATAAGAAGACCGGTGAGAAGACCAACAGTTTCAAAATGCGTGCTACACTGGGGATGAGAAGACCGTGGGGATCAGAGTAAGAAACAGCAGTATGCTGAGTTGGTTTATTCATTCAAGCAAACTTGATGATCTCTTATAGCAAAACTCCGTTTTCAGTGAGATGCTATGATAGAGAGAGGGATAAATGTGCAAAAAACGAGTGTCTATATTTCCAGAGTCCCAGACTAGGGTAGATAAAGATATGCCAATAAATAATCAAATTATAACAAAAACTTCCACTGGGTAAAATCAACGTGGAGTAAAATGAAACAAAACAGGGCAGTGATGTTTCTAGGTGACGTGATGAGACCTGACCAGGCAAAGAAGTGCATTTTTAGAACAAGATGAAGAATTTGATTTTTAGTTTAAGTTTAAGATTCCAGAAGAGTCATGAGTGCTAAGGGTAGGAGGGGAAGAGACATAAATAGGATGAACTACGAGGCAAAAAATCAACACAAAAAAAGCCAAAAAGTTTATTTTTACCTCATTTTAACACAGAGCGTTGCATCTGATGTACCAGGAAAAGCACATATTCCTACTGGTATCTAACAGTGAGGAGGAAATATCAATGGCATAAAAAAAAACCCAAACATATGCAGTTCTAGTAGTACGGACTGTGGTCTAAGAGAAATTGCTTATTAACTTTAAAAATTCATTTAAAAATCATGCAGTAAAGGAAGCAAACTATGCCATTTTTGTGAATAAGGAAAGTTAAATATTACTTAGAAGAAATAGGCACAGGTGGTGAATGCAGCTGTGGTTCTTGTGTGTTGTGATCACAGATGATGTGTTTCTCCTGAATGGCATCCTTTTCCACAGGTGTACAGAAAAAGAAATGTGGGAATCAGTACACACACCATGATCCTAGGCAACATTAAGGGCTTTAACAAGTGTATGAAATGAAGAATGCTTTGAATCACTTAGCTTTTTTTTAAAATTGAAAATCCACATTTTCTATGCGCTTAGGCAATGGAAATTCAAAGACTGTAAGATCCAGTTCAGTTCTTTCGTGGTCCAACTGAGAATAAAAACACACACATTGACAATTATGTCTGGGAAAAGGCATTTGTCTCTTTTCAAAACACTTTTTCTTTAACTTAATTCTGACACTACAGCAGCGAGATAATAATTGAGTAATAATAGATTCATCCCTATCTTGTGATACAGATGAGGAAATTGAGTCAAAGAGAGGTTTATTGACCGGACAATGGTTAGAATTTTTGCAAAACAAAAATTCAGGTTTTCCAACAGTGAAGGATTGAGTTTTGCATTCAAATAATGATAGGCTTCCAGAAAAGAAATAGATTTTTCCCTATTGTTGCAATGATAAAGATAAAAAACAAGATAACTGTGTCTATAGGAAACCAAAAAAAAAAAAAATCAATCACTCAAGATTCAGTATATTATCTGGAAATATTGTTCCCATGATATCATTTATCTACATTATTTTCCTTGTTTACTGATTTGGCCAGACATTTTGGCATGGCCTCAACACGGATGTATAGTCCAACATTGGATAATATTTCACTTAGTGATTCCAAATGTCACTTACATGATCTGCCTGCACTGACTTGCACATATTCCTAAACCGAAAACTATCAAATAAAGGTAAGAAGGACAGCATAGTCCATGGAGATGGGTAGTTAATGAGAAAGATTAGGCTTTGTTCAACCTTACCTCCATTTCAGTGATGGCAGAGAGGAGAGAAGGTAGTGAGACAGTAGAAGAGACAATCCAGGGATTTCTACATCTCTTTCCAACTCTGCAACTCCCTAGATAGCCTGGAGAGAATTTCAGATATGTGTTATATTGGTCATTCCTCATATAACTTAGGATAACTTAAATCTGAAGATTAATATGAGATCCTGCTACCAAAAGTTATCCTCAGAATTGGTCATCTCAATGTAAAGAAATAATAAAACTTGATATTTCTCAAGTGCCTACTGCATGTAGGCCCTCATACCCATTGAAAATATTGTAATATAAGGGTGTATTTTCATATGTGGAGTCTGAATGTCAAGGAGGTTATATCATTGTTCAGGGTCAAATTGTAATTAATGGTGGATGAGATACTCCATTAGGTCTGGGCAATTCCTATGATACTGATCCGCAAAGTGCTTCCAAGGGGACAAATTGAGAATGATGCTCATGGGAAAGTCACCAGGATGAAAGTTGACCTTAAAGAGTCAGGGACCACCTGAAACACTGAAGAAGGAACAACTTGGGATTATAAAACAATGAGTGAATTTGGGAGTTGGGTTTAGATGGTGATGTGTATTTTTAATTATGAATTCAAGGATTCAAGGGATCATGGAAGCAACATAGTTTGAGTACACATTTAATAGTCGATTTCCCTCCATAAGGTACAAGAATCTGTCACCAAGCTGAGTAAGCACCTCTACTTTAGGGTTCTGTATTATTTGACACCACATCCATTACCTCTTATGCCACATCTCACATTTTTCTATGCCCCCCCCTTATTCCATCCATTGCTGCAGCAGACTTCTAGATAAAGGGGTGAATTGACAACATTTTGTCTCCGCTGTCCAAGATTATATATTTCTTTCATAGACATTCCCAAAGATCATAGTCAGAGATGTATAGAAACCCCCTCATGCTCCATATACAAATATGGAAATATGAGGGATTTAACACCCTTGTGGTAACTCTGACCGACAGAGCATGGGAGCTAAAAGAGAAGTGCTTCATTCCTTGAGAAGAAAGTTCTGGGTCAAGGTATGCATCACCATTTGGAGGAATCCAGGAGGCCTGAGTCCCACTTGCCACAGAAGTGACAAAGTCAAAAACGATCTTTGGAGTTGCTTTCTCTCTCTTCCTGTTTCATACTTATCTTTTTCCCATCCCTTCCTGTACCCTTGGATTACTTCCTAAAACAAACTACCTACATGCATGCCTTTTTCTTTGGCTTTGCTTTCTGAGATCCAGACTAGGACAGGGCACTCATGGGTCATCATGAAGAAAGACCTTTTCCAATCCTGACTTATCATGTAGGATAGCCTCAAGGCTTTCTACCCTCATTTACTTGGGTCTAATTTAAAAGGGCCCACAGTGTCCAATCAATGGATGGATGTATGAATAGACCAGGGGAGTAAATGTGGCCAAGCTTCACTGTGTTTCAAATTAATCTGTAAGGGTGAAGAAAAAAGCCCAAAGTAATGTCTTCCAAAAGGCATTTATTTAAAGGCAAAATGAGAAATACAAAGAGGTATAGGGTATATCCAGTTCCCACCATGGCACTTTAGGATCCCAGTAACATGACCCTACTGCAAAACCAATTAACCTATACTGTCGATCATAAGAATGCTAATTTTTAAAAATATTTGATGCTAGCAATTTGGAGGTATTTTTTTTAATGAACTCAAAGACTGTGGTAATAAAATCTATATGTGGGGACTCTCTTTAGAGAGGGCTCTCTTATTTAAGGTAACATAAAAATAGTGAAAATAGGAATATGATGGGGTGCCTGGGTGGCTCAGTCAGTTAAGCGTCTGACTTCGGCTCGGGTCATGATCTCACGGGTTGTGAGTTCAAGCCCTGCATCCGGCTCTGTGCTGATAGCTCAGAGTCTGGAGCTTGCTTCTGATTCTGTGTCTCCTTTTCTCTCTTCCCCTCTCCCACTTGTGCTCTGTCTCTCCCTATCTCTCAAAAATAAATAAATGTAAAAAAAATTTTTTAAAGAAAAAAAGAAAAGAATAAGAAACTATGTGTGGTAAGGTGGAATTCTTAGGGCAGTAATATATATGTCTCTTTATTTTTACCTGAGAAGGACAATCTCTAGTCTGGAGTCTACATGTATCTGTGTCTGTGCTAATCCTAATGAGTCTTGGGGCAGTTGGAAATGAGCCTCCCAAGCAATAACTGAACATCTACCAACTGGAAGTCAATGTGACAAACAAAAAGTTGTATTCAAGATCCTGGACTCAACTTAAAGGGACAGGATTCACTGGACTTTGAATAACAATACTTGATTTGAGACGCTTAGTAGCCATGTGTCCCAGACAAGCCACGGACTCCCAAGGACTTACTTTGCTGTTGATAGAAGAGGGTGTTAATGCTTGGTCTACCGGACTTACAGGGTTGATGATGGTGTCAAAGGAATATGCGTGTGATAAGGGAATTCCAATCATACCATATCATATACATTTGAGGTATTATTGCTTATTGGAGCCCTTCCAGATCAAGCACTATGTCTAAGGCTTGTATTTTCCAGGGCACCTGGAGCAGACTCCTGGAGAAATGAAGGCTTTTCCATGGAGTCCTCAGAAGATTAAGAAAATAATTCAAAGGCTGAGGGGACTGATCTACAGGGCGAGATTAAAGGAGGACATGTAGTTTATCATTCTGTTAGGCAATGCCTAATGGAGGGTCAGGACTGCAAAGATATATTTCAAAGGGATGAACACCAAAGATGGGGAAGAATTATTTCTGTTGAGACAAAAAGCAATAAGTAAGATCATTGAAAATGAAATGAAAAGTATCAGGATAGAAGAAAATGATCAAAGTTCTCTCATTTGGAGTCTTTCAAGCTAACATAAAAAAGCCTAGATTTTTCCATCTTTCCTCCAGTTTATCATTGAGGTGGCCTCCAATGGTATTGCTCTGCCCCCTCACCCCTCATTAGATAAACATTCACCCCGAATCACAATCTGATCTCCTGAATTCAGACTTGCATGGGAGAAAAATCATCACCAAATATGTTGTTTGTTCCAAGGCATCAAATTCTTTTCCACTGGGATTTTAAAACATTTTTAAAAAATGTTCTTACTCACCACAAACTTTTCATTTCATAGTTTCCTTGGGGAATGCTTCTGTGAATGTACAAGTGGAACTAATTGAAAAGATCAAATTTAATAGAATTTAAACTTACTGAAGAAGGAGATAAGTTTAGTTGTAGTACTAAGAATTAAACTGTTAAAACAGCTCCATCAATGTCATAAAGGCAGGGGTCTGCTTGAAAGAAGATAGAAGTAATTCAACATATATTGTGATAACTCTTTTAATCCAGAGGGACACATATCAGTAGTTTTTTCTGACAAAGAAAATTGACCCAAAGGGGGGAAGAAAAAATGAAATTCTTCCCATTCTTAAAATAACTAGACTATGTTTTCTTCAGATTCAATAAAGTCTTGTCATTTCAAGGCACTGGGTGGCTCAGTTGGTTAAGCAGTTGACTCTTGATTTTGGCTCGGGTCACAGTCTCACAGTTTTTGGGATCCAGACCCAGGTTGAGGAGCCCTTAACTGGGTTCTGTATTGGCAGCAGAGAGCCTGCTTGGGATTCTCTCTCTTCCTTTTTCTCAGTCCATCCACATCTTGCATGTGCGCTGTCTCTTACACACACAAAAATAAGTAAATAAACTTAGAAAAAAGGAATCATTGTTACACTAGAACAAAGCAGTAGCTTATATAGATAATAGCTTTTGAGGATAAACCATTGGAAAAATTGTGACATTGGGCAGGTTTACTTTCGGCACTACTTAAGGATATCTTGGACTGGTCATGAGTTCTATACTTGTCTGTTCACATTGATGGGAGTCAAGTTAACTGGACTCCCTTTTAGGGCTGATCTCACTGGTGGGACCTGCTGATAATAAATGATGACGAGGTCTTGTTGTATAGCTTAGCACAGCCCTGGGTGTATTTGATATTCCCAGTAATACTAGGCATGTTGATTCCTAATTCAGCCGTCCCTCCACTTGCTCCCATTATACTGAAGTTTTCACGCTCTGGTTCTTTTGTTCCTGGATCCTCATTGTCATCAAAAGTAGCCATTATTTCACTTTTTCATCTGCCAATCCTGGAGGATGTAGGAAGTTAGTGTCTAATTTCAATATTGCCTGTAACTAGTTGTAAGCTCTTGCGTTAGTCACCTACTTCTTTGACTCTGTTTCTGTGTGAAATTTAAAGACAAGATAAATTTTAAACACTCTGTCCCATGACTTTAAACCAGAACTTTTAAACTTTAATATGATTGGCATTTAGGTCTGGATGATTGTTTATTGTAAGGTGACCTGCGCTTCAAACGTTCCCTGGCAGGACCCTGGTGGGGGTGCAACATCACACCCAGCTGATAGCCACCAATCCACCTTCATGGTAAAGAAAGCATTTCCTCTCGCAAAATGCTAACCCAGGTCCCAGGCTATTGCCTTGAGGAAATTCCTTAAGCACAAAGTGACCTAAAATATGAATTCCATATTTGGTAGAATTCCTTTGCCCTCTTCCCATTCCTGCAGCATCACGGATTCAACTCTTCTCTTCCTTCCTTGTGTGATGCTGTTTCTGTGTTACCAGATGTGGCCTGATCAAGACTCCCTTGACAGTGTGTTCCCTGAGCCATTTGCCACAGCTGATGCTGCCACATTCAGTCACATTCTCTGTCGGTGGCTGCAAGCAGGGCTGTTTCCATATCAGTCTTTGTGCCATCTGGTTATGCTCCTCTCCTCCCTGATGTCCTATCCGTACACTCACCTCACCATCCCCCGCCCCACACCTGAAAGAGGTTCACAGTTTCCTTTCTGTGGTTTACCTGCCCCCTCCATGACTGTTGAGGGGAGCCACATCTGTGAAGAACTGTTTCTCCACTTGCACTGTGTTTGGGAGCTGCTGTGTTCTCTGTATGATGTGCCCACATCTCTACACTGTGCTGTTGGGGAAACTGTATGAATAATAATCAGGGCATGTGCAGCCTGATGCTATGAAATGAATATTTGAAGATCCATGCCTTATATTTGCACACATCTTGGTTTGAGTTCCAAGCATGCTAGGTGATGCCAAAATTAAAAATCATTCATAAGCATTATTTTATAGACCTGCTGCTAATCCTCTATGGATTAGAAATGTATTGATGTCTGCTGAAGGCATAGAACAAAAGCTTTAGTTTTCTTTTTGCCCAACAATGCAAAAATAATCTTTCATGTTCTTTAAATAATTGTTTCTTCCCCTTTCCAAGACCCTGTTAGAGAGATCATTTCATTTGAATTCCCAGGGTCCAAGCTATGTCATAAATATAGTCTCTGGAAACGTGATGTGGGTAGATTCATTCACATACCAGTCAGGCTGTGAAGTATTTCAGGCAAAATAGATCTCTACCTGCCTAGAGATGTAATAGGTTGTGGAAATTCTGACATGCAGTAACCCCTCCACTCCGCATGCCCTCATTTCTCAAATACTTCTGCATCATCTAGTAAATATTAATGAGAAGAAATATTGTCATTTGTGTCTCTTCACATGGTTATTGGATTTAATAATTTCAGAGTTGATTAATGACCTCTTTGTATTATCAACCTGGTCCCTAACTAGGACTGGACTTTTCTTTCATTTCATTGAGCTGTGGAAAAAACTAACGAAGGAATCTTGCCATTTGCTGGGCAAAAAATGGGATCCTTAGTCTGAACTATGAGAAGCAGAAGTCCGGATCCAACCATTGATGTGTGTTCTGAATTCCTCAGATCTAGGCACAAAGAACTGCCCTTGAGGAATGGATAATCTAATGAGAGACATAGAGGAAGCACCAAACACAGGGTGAGAAGTCCATGGCATATGTCCACATCCAGGTCCTGTTACTAGGTGAGATGGTCTAAATAATAAGTAGAAATAGTTATCATGAAGAAGATAGCACCATAGAAGATTCATTTTCAAAGATAACCACCTTGTCCTTAAAATTAAACTAGAGTATTTATCTCTGTAAAAAAAGGCCCTCATGGTGTATATATAGGACCCTGGATGCTCTGAAACAACATTTTGTAAAACATCTTTATTGAGATATAAGTCACGTGCCATATAATTCACCCTTTTTAAGTATACAATTCAATGATCTTTGGTATATTACATGATTACTTTTTTTAAGTCGTGGTAAAGTGCAAATAACAAACTTTGCCATTGTTAACCATTTTTAAGTATACGATGAATTGTTATTAATTACATTCACAATGTGATGTAGCCATCACTTCTGTTTCCAAAACTTTTCATCATGCCAAAAGGAAATTCTATACCCATTCAGCAATAATCCCTCCATTTCTCCCTCTCCCCCGTTTCTGTCTCTGTGAATTTGCCTATTTTCATAATTTCATATAAAAGGAATCATCATATTTATTGTTTTGTATTTAGTCTCTTACAATATTTTCAAAGTTTATCTATGTGTAGCCTGTATCACTACTTCGTTTCTTGTTATGGCTGAAAACTATTACATTGTATATTTCCTGTATGTATTATCATTTGCCCATTGACAACCATTTGCCTGTGGACAAACATCGTGAGTAATACTGCCATGAACCTCCATCTACAGGTATCGATTGCAGTCCTGCTTTCGGTTCCCTTAGGTATAGATCTACAAATGGAATTGCCAGCTCACATAGGAATTCTATGTTTAGCTTTTGGAGGAACTGCCAATTGATTTCCATAGTGGATGCCTCCTTTTGCATGCTCATCAGCAATGTGTGAAGGTTCCGATTTCTCTATAGCCTTGCTAAGGCTTGTTATTTTCTTTATTATGACCATCCTAGAAGATGTGAAGAAGCATCACACTGTAAGATTTTCTTTTTATTTGTGTTTCTCAGTTAGTGATGTTGAGGATCTTCTTATTCTTTAGAGAAATGTCTATTCACATTCTTTGCTCATTTCTAAGTCGAATTGTCTTTTTATTATTGAGTTCTAGGAATTCTTGATGTATTCTGGATATTAGCCCCTTATCAGATATATGGTTCCCAAATATTTTATTTTATTCTGTAGATCATCCTTACATGTTCATGGTAATGAACTTTCATGCATGAGTCTTTAATTTTGATAAAATATGTCATTATCTATCTTTTTATTACATAACTTTTAATAAAGCAAGAACTAAATAAAAGGTTTCTGGAACTTCTATTTTCTGTACTTTTTGAGCAACATTATTTTGAGGTTAATGTTATACCTGTTTATCAAAAATTTAAAACTTACTCCATAGTAACTCATGGAAATGTCAGACTATTCCCAAGCAGATAATCCAATGTTCTTATACTTACCCTTTGTTCAACAAATATTATTTAAGTATGCCAAGGACTTAGCCCTACATTAGTTACTGAGAGGAAAAAAAGAAATACAAAATATATATTTTGTATTTGAGGAAACCCACACACTAGCAGAGTGGATGGATATATAAACAAACATCTCAAAAGCAAGAGGGTAAATGCTACCATTGGCATTTTACAAAATACAAAAAGAATAGAGATAACAAAGTAAAAGTCTATTTCCAATTGTTGGGGAAAACAGGTAAGTGACACTCAAAAAGTGACTTTTTTTCTATTTTATTTTTTTCCTCAAGTCTCTATTTAAATTCCAGTTAGTTACTTTATAGTATAATATTAGTTTCAGGTGTAGAATTTAGTGATTTATACGCTTATATACAACACCCAGTACCCAACACTACAAGTGCCTCCCTAACCCATCACCCACTTAATTAACCCCTCTCACACCTCTCTTCCAGCAACCCTCACTTTGCTTTTTATAGTTAAGAGTCTATCCTGGTTGGCCTCACTTCTTTTCCCTATATGCTCTTTGCTTTTGTTTCTTAAATTCCACACATGAGTGAAATCGTATGGTAGTTGTCTTTCTCTGACTGACTTATTTCACTTAGCATAATATCCTCTAGATCCACCCACATCACTGCAAATAGCAAGATTTCCTTCTTTTTATGGCTGCATAATATTTCATTATATATATATATATATACATATACCACATCTTCTATATCCATTGATGTTGATGGACATTGGGGTCTTTCTATAGTTTGGCTATTGTTGCTAATGCTTCTATAAACAACAGCGTACATGTGCCCCTTTGAATCCGTATTTTTATATCCTTTGGGTAAATATCTAGTAGTATACTTGCTGGGCCACAGGGTAGTTCTATTTTTAAATTTTTGAGGAATCTCCATACTGTTTTCCAGAGTGGCTACATTGGTTAGTATATGCACCAGCAGTGTAAGTAGGTTCCCCTTTCTCTGAATCTTTGCCAGCACCCGTTGTTTCCTGTGTTATTAATTTTAACCTTTTTGATTGGTGTGAGGTGGTATCTCATTGTGGTTTTGATTTCCATTTCCCTTATGATGTGTGATGTTGAGCATCTTTTCCTGTCTGTTTGTCATCTGTATTTTCTTGGGAAAAATGTTTATTCATGTCTTCTGGCCATTTTTTAACTGGATTATTTTGGTTTGGGGGTGTTCAGTTTTATAAGTTGTTTATAGATTTTGGATACTAACCTTTATCAAATATGTATTTTGCAAATATCTTTTCCCATTTTGTAGGTTACGTTTTAATTATGTTGATTGTTTCCTTTGCTGTGTAGAAGCTTTTTATTTTTAGGAAGTTCAAATAGTTTATTTTTGCCTTTATTTCCCTTGCCTTGAGTGACATATCTAGTAAGAAGTTGTTCTGGTCAAGGTCAAAGAGGTTGCTGCTTGTGTTTTCCTCTAGGATTTTGATGGTTTACTGGCTAACATTTGGATCTTTTATCCATTTTGATGTGTATGTGTATGGTGTGGCAAAGTGGTCCAGTTTCATTCTTTTGCATTCTGCTTTCCAGGTTTCCCAGCACCATTTGTTGAAAAGACTGTCTTTTGTCGATTGGATATTCTTTTTTGCTTTGTCAAAGATTAGTTGACCATATACTTGTGATTCATTTCTGGGTTTTGTATTCTGTTTCTATGTGTCTGTTTTCAAGCCGGTACCATACTGTCTTGATCACTACAGCTTTGTAATATATCTTGAAGTCTAGAACTGTGATACCTCCCACTTCATTCTTCTTTTTCCAGGTGGCTTTGGCAACCTTTCTCTTTCTGATGCTTTCTTGTTGGTGGATACAAATGCAGTAGATTTCTGTGCATTGATTTTGTATTCTGCAACTTTACTAAATTCATGTATGCATTTTAGCAAATTTTTGGTAGAATCCTTTGGATTTTCTATTTGAGTATCATGTCATCAGCAAATAATGAAAGTTTGTCTTTTTGCCGATTTGGATGCCTTGAATTTCTTTCCTTCCTTCCTTCCTTCTTTCTTTCTTTCTTTCTTTCTTTCTTTCTTTCTTTCTTCCCTTTATTTTTCTAATTCATTGTCTGATTGCTGAGGATAGGACCTCCAGTACTATGTTAAATAACAGCGGTTTGAGTGGACAACCTTGTCTTTGTTCTGATCATAGAGAAAAAGCTCTTAATTTGATGAGATGATATTAGTTTATTATCTGTGGGCTTTTTTTTTGTTATATATGGACTTTATGATATTGATGTATGTTGCCTCTATCCCTACTTTGTTGAGGACTTTTATCATGAGTGGATGTTGCACTTTGTCAATGCTTTTTCTGCAATTATTGAGAAGATCATATGGTTCTTATCCTTTCTTTTACTAATGCAGTGTATCATGTTGATTGATTTGTGAATATTGAACCACTCTTGCAGCCCAAGAATAAATCCCATTTGATCATGGTGAATGATTCTTCTAATGTACTGTTGGATTCGATTTACTAGTACTTTGTTGAGAATGTTTACATCCATGCTCATCAGGGATATTGGACTGAAGTTCTCTTTTATAGTGCAGACTTTGCCTCATTTTGCAATCAAGGTAATGTTGGCCTCATAGAATGAGTTTGAAAGTTTTCCTTGTACTGTTTTTTTAAGTAGTTTGAGAAAAATAGGTATTAACTCTCCTTTAAGTGTTTGGTGGAATTCCCCTGTGAAGCCATGTCATCCTGAACTTTTGTTTGCTGGGAGATTTTTTTATTACTAAATCAGTTTCTTTGCTGGTTATCAGTCTGTGCAATGTTCTGTTTCTTCCCGTTTCAGTTTTAGTAGTTTATGTTTTCTGGAATTTATCAATTTCTTCCAGATTGTCCAATTTGTTGACATGTCGTTGTTCATAATATTCTCCTATAATTGTATTTTTGTGATAGTGGTTCTTATTTCTCCTCTCTTATTTGTAATTTTATTTATTTGGGTCTTTTTTCTTTTTGATATGTCTGGCTGGGGGGGGGCACGGGGGGAGGTTATCAGTGTTTTTGTTTTTTCCACAGAACCAACTTCTGGTTTCTTTGATCTGTTGTCTTGATTTTTTAGCTTCTAAAGTATTTATTTCAACTCTAATATTTATTATTTCCCTTCTTCTGTTGGATTTAGGCCTTGTTTGTTCTTTTTCTAGATCATTTAAGTGTAAGGTTAGTTTCTTTATTTGAGATTTTTCTTGCATCTTGAGATAGATCTGTATTGCTATAAACTTACCTCTTAGGATAGCTCTTGCTTCATCCCAAGGTTTCGGAATATTATGTTTTCATTGTTATTTGTTTCAACGTATTTTTAAATTTCTCCTTTGATTTTCTAGTTAACCCACTCATTGTATAGTAGCAAGTCATTTAACCTCTGTGTATTTGAGTTCTTTCCAGATTTTTTTATTGTGGTTGACTTCAGGTTTCACAACATTGTAATAAAAAAATATATGCATTGTATGTTCTCAGTCTTTTTGTACTTATCGAGGCCTGTATTTTGACCTATATCTGACCTATTCTGAAGACTATTCCATGTGCACTCGAAAAGGATATGTATTCTGTTGCTTTAGGATGGACTTTTCTAAATATTTCTGTTAAGCCCTCTGGTCCATCGTGTCATTCAAAGCCATTGTTTCCTTGTTGATTTTCTACTTAAATGATCTTTATGTAAGTGGGGTATCAGAGTCTCCTATTATTATTGTATTATTATGAATGAGTTCCTTTAGGTTTGTTATTAATTGTTTTATATATTTGGATGCCAGCAAGTTGGGAGCATAAATTTTACAATTGTTATATCTTCTTGTTGGATAATTCCCTTTATTATGATGTAGAGTCCTTCTTCATCTCTTATTACAGTCTTTGGTTTAAAATCTAATTTGTCTGATAAGTATCACTACTCTGGCTTTCTTTTGACTTAAAAAGGAACTTTAGATTTACAAGATGAACAATACATAAAGAATACTTAAGCTAAAAGGACAAGCTTGAGCCAAGTTTTTGCTTGCCTTGGACAGATTAGACAGAGATGACTAATGTTGATAAAACGACACACCTTTATTCTTGAGCTTTTCAGTATGGTATCTTGATGGTTGCTTCTCTTTTTTTTAAAACATATTTTTAAAATATAATTCCCATACCAGGAAATTAACCCATTTAATCCTTTTTAGATATATCTAACGGGTTGCACAACTATCACCAAAAACTAAGTTTATTTATTTATTTATTTTTTTAATATATATTTTTTTATTTATATCTAGGAGATAGAGAGAGAGACAGCATGAGCAGGGGAGGGTCAGAGAGAGAGGGAGACACAGACTCTGAAACAGGCTCCAGGCTCTGAGCTGGCAGTCAGCACAGAGCCCGACGCGGGGCTCGAACCCACGAACCGCGAGATCATGACCTAAGCGAAAGTCGGACGCTTAACCTACTAAGCCACCTAGGCGCCCCCCTTTTTTTTTTTGTTTGTTTTTAAATATTTTTTTTTATTTATATCTAGGAGATAGAGAGAGAGACAGCATGAGCAGGGGAGGGTCAGAGAGAGAGGGAGCAAAAACTAAGTTTAAAACTTACCCCCAAAAGAAATAATATCCCCATTATCAAGAATTTCACATTCTTCCCATCCCTCCCCTCCACATCGAGCCCTCGGCAAACACAAATTTAATTATTTTTTTCTCCATGGATTTCCTCATTTGGGATATTTCATATAAATGGAATCTTACAATTATGTGATCTTTTGTGGCTGGCTTCTTTCACTTAGCATAATGTGTTCAAGTTGATTATGCTGTGGGATGTTACAGTACTCCATTCCTTTTTATTGCTGAATAATAATTCATTCACAGTTAATGTTACAATTGATTTCGTTATATTCACACATGCCATTTTGCTCTTTGTTTTCTGTTTCATGCTTTACTTAGTCCTCTCTTCCTCCAAGTACTGCTTTCTTTTTATTAGTGGAATCTACAGCATAACATTTTAGTAACTTCAGTGATTTGTTAAATGTGTTTTTAGTTATTAGTGATTGCATGAAAGATTTATATATATATATATCTTATCAAAATCTACTTCAGGTTTAATACTTTTACTGGAACTCTTGTTTTTTCATGTGTGTTTTATTTTTGTCCGTGTTTTGTTTGTTTGTTGGCTTTCATCCTGGAAATCTTCCCTTAGTATTTCCTATGAATCAGGAATATGTGCCAACAACCCTATAAGATTTTGTTTTACTGGAAATGTCTTTATTTTACCTTTTGTTTTGAAAGATGCTTATTGTTTGGTCATAGGATTCTTCACTGACAGTTTTTTACAGTTAGCACTTGAAATGTGTTTCAAATGTGAAGTCAGCTGTTAATCTTACAGGGGTTTCTTTGTGCATGATGAGCCACATTTCTCTTAGTGTTTTAAGATTTCCCCTATCTCTGACTTTTGAGATTTTCACCATGATATGAATCTCTTTGAAGATCCACCCTGCTTGAAATTCACTGTGCTTTTGCATGTATAGATTAACGTTTTTTCTCTAATTTGGGAAGTTTTCAGCTGTTATTTTCTTGAATCGTTTTTCTGTCCCTTTATCTGTTTTTATTAATCCCACTGTGCTATGTTTAATCATGCCCCATTTTAAACTATGGTTCTATTCATTTTTCTTTATTTTTTTCCTGTTCTTCAGATTGCATAATCTATCTTCAAGTTTGTTGATTATTTTCTTCTGTCAGTTAAAATCTATTATTGAGCCTTTCCCTCATTTTTAGAACTTTGTTATAATACCTGTCAACTCCAGGCTCTCCCTTTAGATATAGATGTAGATGTAGGTGTGCGTGTACATGTGCATGTATGTCTGGGTGTAGGTATAGGTATAGATATAAATGTAAATATTTTCTTTCTGTCTCTATGTTGGTGTTCTCCATTTGGTGAGACATTGTCATTATACTTTCCCTTAAATCTTTAGGCACGGCTTTTGTTTATTCTTTTAACTTATTTATAGTATCTTCTTTGTACTGACTGATGATTTAGATATTTGGTTCCCCACTCCTTGCTAGGTTTTATTGCTTTCTTTCATTCCTGTGTATTGGGCATACGTTCCTATTTTTTGACAAATCTTATATTTGTTATAGAAACTGACCTTTTTAGAAAAATATACTGCAGAAACTCTAGTTCCTGCCTGGGGCTGGTATTATTTTTTGCCTGGTCATTTATTTATTGCTTAGTGACTTGGCTGACCTAACTCTGTGAAGTTTCTTTCCCCCACTATATTCAGCCTCTGATGTCCCTGTTCAGAATTGTTTCTTGTTTTCGTCTTTTAGACTGGTGACTTAGGTGTTGCCCCTGGGTCAACATAAACCAGTTGTTAGTGAAAGGTTGTCCTTGAGTCCTCTAGCTATTTTGCTTTACCTTTTAATGTTGTATGTGTATGGCTTTGAGGCTATTATCTCATTTTATTTACCTTTCTGTCCTATGTACAACCAGGAAATGGTAGCTTGGAGTTTCCTCGTTAATTGCTCCAGAGAAGGCAGACTGGGGGCATTATACCCAGGCTTGCAGATTGCTGAGATGAGTGTGATTTTTTAAAAGCCTGGCTTCCTGGAAATTCCACTGGGTAAGAACAACCTATTATTTAACCAGTTTTTGGTCAAAGGTTATGTCCATCTTCTGTGTCGGTGAGGCTTCATTCTAGTTGATGGATCTGTGTGTGACTTGGGGATGCTTACAAGTCGGCCTCATGTCATGTTTTGATTGCTCTTGAGTAGACGAAGCTTCACATAAATGCATAGCCTTCCCAATCTCTAGGGTTGTCTGTGATCCTTGGAGGGCTCTTCTTTGCTATGTCTTTTCCTGGTTCTTAAACTTCTACCTGCTCTGTCATGTTATATTTTGTTCCAGAGTCATTTCCGGTAGAGTTAATTTCTCTCTACCAAGGAAGCCCATTGCTTGGCAATACTTCCGATGTTTAGGTATGGAATTCTTTACATCATGTTCCAAATAAAGTCAATCTTCTCAGTAAAACTGCAAAGCTCTCTATCTTTTTATTTATTTATTTTTTAATTTTTGAAAAATTTTTTAATGTTTTATTTTTTCTAGCAGAGAGAGAGACAGAGAATGACAGCATGAGCAGGGGAGGGTCAGAGAGAGAGGGAGTCACAGACTCTGAAACAGGCTCCAGGCTCTGAGCTGGCAGTCAGCACAGAGCCAGACCCAGGGCTTGAACCCACAAACCGCGAGATCATGACCTAAGCGAAAGTCAGATTCTTAACCGAATAAGCCACCCAGGCACCCCCAAAGCTCTCTATCTTTAAGGCTTGCCTCTCACCCTTTGGCACAATCCCTTTGCCACTAAACTAGAGCTGGGATTGTGAACAGTGGACCAGTAGAGTGTCAGTATCCCCAGCCTGTCATGTCTCAAAAGATATTTCTCCCTACGAGTAGGGGCTATGAGATGGAAGAAAGTGTCAGTCCTTATATCTATGCCCTCCAAATAGAGCTTCTGCAAAACCAGACTGGGGAAGGGAAGAGAAGGGGGATGAGAAAAACCAGTAGTCTATATCTCCTGGGTTGAAACCATGTAGTCTAGACTGGGAGCCACTATCTTCTCAGCTGTACCCCACCACTTTCCATAACATGAAGCTGGAGCTGGAGGTTAAGGAGCACAACTTGGGTATCTCAAATGCCACTGATTCCTGGTGTTTTGACAAAACGTAGTAGATTTTTTTGAGTAACTGTGTTTCTATTTTCTATATGATTTTTGGAAAATTTTCAGGAACTTTAAATAATTGTTCTTTATGGTTTGTACCAGATAAATTGTTGTTTTGCTTTGGAGATATTCAGCAGAGTTCCTCATTCCTCCATTCTGGAGTGCCAGCCCTCAGTCGGTTGTTTCTAATATATAGTCATGTAAAGTTCTGATTAATAATTGTCTTCCTTCAATATCGAATTCCTGAATCATTTCACCCCTTCTGACGTCACTAAGGACATAAATAGCATTGCCATGAGTTTGCTCGACACCCATTTCTTGAGGCTTCCTATCTTGGTCATATTGTCTCAACAATCTCTACTTTACTTCATCTATTATTTAGATTTTAGTTTTCCAAATTTATTTAAATATTTGTTAATCTTCTCTCTGATGCCCTGATATACCCATCATGGAAATGTGAAGACATAAGCTTTCACTGTTCACTGTTCATGACTTAAGCGGTCATCATGAACCTTGTCAAAGGAGTCCCATATCATTTGTCGTTGAGATGAACATCTTCCTCTCATCCAGAGGGGTTATAACTAGGGGATTTCAGATACTGTAAAAGGGGAACATCACTCTAATTGCATTTCAGTTATGTTAGCATTTAAATTGGTAATCATTTATTAAGGTGTTAAGTTTCTTATGAAATTAAACAAAACTTTCAGTAACTTTGGTTGAATAAAAGGTTTATGCCCAGTGCTTTTAGAAAACATTATCTGGTTCATAATGTGGCTTAAAATCTCTTACCAACTAGGAGCATCCTTGAGACTTGAGCAAAATTAAAAATAATGTTCACATAATAATTAACTTTCACAACCATTCATCAAGTATTTTCTCCACAACAGCTCTCTGATATATATTTTTGGCATTTTCTTCTCATTAAAAATTGAAGTATAGATCACTGTTCAATTTTGCATATTGGTGGTAGAAGTCTTCCTGAAGCCTATCCTCAAAGCCTATACTCTTAAGTATATTCTAAAGTGATTGTTACAAGTGGAACCTGCCCTCAACACTAGTGTGCAGCTGGGAAATAGGAAATAAAGACCATGTGCAAAGATAAAGAGAGACAGAAAATGAACTGCTTTGCAACTACATGCTTAAAGACAGGAGCCCCTGAAGCCCAAGCAAAGTATCAGACTTCTTCCAAGGAGACCTTAAATATTAGCGCTAGACTATGGAAATGAATTCTTTTGGAAAAGGTATGATCATCCAAACTCAAAACTTTCTATCATGAGTCACCATCTCTCCTCTCCCTGTTGTCCTCGGTCCCTGCTCCCTTCACCTGGAAAACATGTACTTTTTCACATCTCACTTAGGACTCTCTGTGTAGTAAGCCAGCTCCTCTGCTCTGTAATTTCACCCTCAAGGTACCGATCACATGCCATTACATTTGCTGTTTAATGTTTCCAGGCCTCTGCTGGACAGTGAGGTCTGCTGTGAGAATCCCTGGAGGCTATCCTGTGGCATATAAACATTCAATACAAGTTTATTCAATACAATCATTAATAAAAGTATTCCCTCATATTATTAACCATTGAAGATAATTGCAGATCTTAAGAGTTTTCATGCCTCTGTAAAAACACTTGTGACTTATCCTTTCCTCTTGATTGTCTTTCTAATTTTATTCTTACCTTTGCCTACTTTTATATCCTAGTAGTGAGGTTATTTGGCTTTCCTCTGTTAAGGGTACCTCTTTGTTTAAACACAGGAAATAGTGGAGATATTCCAGACTTTTTGGACTATCCAGCTCAGTGATCGAGATTGCCTATAATATGAACTTAGATTTTTAATGACGAATATGGTCTCTTTCTTCTCTTGCCATACATCCCCTTAATTATTATTCTTTTTAGAATTTAATTCTGAAAACCCTCTGTCCTTTGATCTTATTAATAAACACTCACCTTTGTTTTTTGAGTCTGATATATACATTTATTAATGGCAACCATGTGAAAAGTACTTTGGTTGGTGATGCTGGTAATGAGAAGGCAAACAGGACACGCATATGTTCTCTAGAACCTTTACTATCACAGGGGAGGCAGACAAAAATAAGTCACACAGAACAGAGCAAGCTGTTACAAGGACTCTGAAAGATGTTCTTCAGTAAAACAAGGTGCACACTAAAGTCTGTGACTCTTGATCCAACACACAGTACATGATAGGAAAAAAATATGATTCTTGGCTCTAGGCAGATATGTCCTGAAAATATCATGACCTCGGGAAGGAAAGTGAAATCGCTTGGCATTGTATATTTACTGAAGAAAAGAGTGGCCGAGTAGGTATAATGTTTTGGAGAGCAGAGAAGGAAAAGCAGTTTCTTTTTCAGCCATAAACCGTTATCTATCTTCCTTTGTAGAGGAAGTGCATTTCCTTGACCATATACTATAAAGAACATTTCCCAAACAGTAATATTTATCTACATGCTTGTGGCCAAAACAATGTAAATCTATACTTCCCTTTCTGTCACAGAATTCTTTATTTCATGATAAACTCCCATGGTCTTTGTTTCTTGCCTCAATTCACCTGTGTTTTCCCTGAGCTTTCAACCTAAATGTTATTTGAACTTGGGCAAATTCACAATTGATGCCAGGCTTCAGCTCATTTCCCTGATAGCCCACTCCTTCATCTCTTCTGGGATCTCCCACCAGAACACTGGTAAAGAATGGCTTTCCAGCTTTACTTGCACGATTCTGAAGTAGTCTTCTGATCTTGAGCCTTAAAAATATTAAAATCCATCTCTGCCATTTCTTCAACATATGCCCTAACACTCACAGACTATTCTCAACTGGAATTTCCAATAAACATAAATGGAGTCTTTCAACATTAAACACAAAACAACCCGCGACTATGTTTGAATGATACTTAGAAGGGAGAAACATTTTTTTTTTCATTGCTCTTGGGTTTCTTGGTGATCAGTTTAGTGTTTCAAAATTACATCCAGTCCACTTCTCAGATGTCAAGGCCTTATTTTCTTCTTAATATTACATCACCTGCCACACAAGACAGGGGTGAAGCTTGATTTTTTCTTTTCTACATTTAAAGTCATGGTCCTTTTAGTTCAGCTTCATAGTCTGGCTGGATCCTAGAAGTGTCAGGAGAGTATTGTTCTCACAAAGTAGGAATTTTCAATTTCTCCCACTTTTTAAGGATTACATATTTAGCTTTGAGATTTCTATTTCTTTAAATCAGAAAATTCAGTTTCACTCCTATTAGAGTAATAACCCAGTAAGTTGGTTTTTGTTGTTGTTAAAAACCCAATATTGAAAGACTGGAAAGTCCCAGATGAAATGCTTCTATCAGTGAGTATGTAGCTACATCCTGAACCTGCTTACCTTCGAAAGTCCTCAGACAGTCTTTCACTTTGAGAAACTACTCTTTAAGTCATGCATTGTGTTGCAATTACTTCGTTAGTTTGGAGTAAGCTAAAAATACCTTTCAATGTTTCTATTGGTTGTATTATACGTATTGGCTTTGGACATACTCTGACCTATAATATAAATAGAAGAATCATTTCACAGAGGACTATAGTTCACATTGAGATTAAATAGAAGTGAAGCCATCAAAAATGAACATCAATACCAGAGAAGAAAACTATCTAATTATATTCGGAGAAAACTACTAAAAGGGTAGAATATATGCTTAAAATGTACTGTGATTCTATGTCTTCCCCCACTCTGTCTCACTGACCCCACCAAGTTTCACTGTGTCGCTTATGCTTCAATACGGAAATAACCAACTCACCATATTATGTGCAGTTCCTAAATATGCGGATTCCTCTGGACTGACCAGGCAATGCCATATTTAACTCAGGTGGCAAGAGTGTTGAACAGAGGAAGAAGATGCACCCTGAGGTCTAATGGAAAGGAGGTTCCCTCACACTTGAATATTTGCTATTATCTTTAATGAATGCAATTTATTATACTGTTAATTTCCAACTCTTCTTTTAAATGAAACATAATACCAGAGTGCTATTTTTAAAGAAATATTGCAAACCAGTTAGCAACATGTTAAAGGAATCCATCATTTTAAGCACTTGAGAGTGCTGAGTGATACCCTTTCTTGTCTTCTGAAGCATGGAAAATATACAGAATGCTGACAAGAAATCCTGCCAATCTGGTACCTCCAGATGGTTGGGAAATAGGAATTTATCAATCGGATTGCTACCTTTACCAAACACATCATACACTGCTGGTCATTTTTCTCCTTATAATATGCCTCATTAACTAAGAGATTTTAAAGATGCTTAGATAAAATTGTGCATAAGCTGGTATCCAGGTGTCCTGAATAACTTGACTCAGCTTCCACATGAATCTGACTTACATTTGCGGATTTTCTTAGCCCTTGGACGTTCTAGTTTTCTGAAACTTTGGGGCATTAACTAGTGCATGTGTGTTCTCTTAGGAAAGGTTGAGGGGCATTAAATTGCTTTGGCAATACTAAATTCAGCCTTTCATGCAATGACATTGAGTTAAACTCTTTGATATTTGTATGCCCCCAAATCAGATATAGTTATTATACGTTTGGTTACGTTTTACATATGCAGAATTCAGGAGGTTTTGTTGACAAGTTGAAGTAAGTTTTAAGATTTCAAGTAAACTAAATGTAATTCAGTCATAGCATATAATCACATAACTATTGTTGCCGTACTACCAAATAATTGACATAAATTCAACTGACAGTGACATAAATTAAAGTTTCTATTTTTAGTTTAATATACCATGTGTCCTAATTCAGTAGGAGATGGATGAAAATGAAACTCAACTTGGAAAGAAATATTATGGCTATTAAGTTTTATCCTGGAATATGCGAGAACTGACCATCACACATCAATCTGAACTACATGATGAACTGTCTTCTAAATCTAGTTCCACACGCTTTGAATTCAGTTTCCCAAAAACTTGACCCAAATCACTAATGAGTATATTGGATCCCTGATACTACCAGTACATTTTCCTGATCAGTTTTTAAAAACATAATGCTTATTTATTTTTGAACAAGAAAGAGAGAGACAGAGACAGAGTATGAGTTGGAGAGTGGCAGAGAGACAGAGGGAGACACAGAATCCGAAGCAGGCTCCAGGCTCTGAGCTGCCAGCACAGAGACAGATGCTGGGCTCAAACCCATGAACTATGAGATCGTGACCTGAGCTGAAGTCAAATGCTTAAGCAACTGAACCACCCAAGTGCCCCTTTCCTGGTCAGTTTAAGGGGGACCAACAGGAAACGGTGGAGCATCTTAGGATGAATGGCCAAGGGAAGCAATTGTCAAACATATGGCTGATAGGATGAGTAGAGAGAGTTGCTACAACATAGACAGAGAGCTGTAAGGCTGGGCTCCCAGTGGGATGTGGCATGTCAGAAGGAACTACACCCACCACCAAAGCATGGCCAAGAGGAAGAGATTCAGGAAAATGAAGACCCAGAACAATGTCTCTACCTTTTTCTGATCATCTGCTTAGGCCCCCATTGACTGCACACAACCTGAAGTCTTAGGACAGGGAAGCATTAAGTCAGTCTCCCAGTTTAGGGAGCATGGTGGGGACATATGAGAAATTGGTGTGACATTTGAAAGTTGCTAAAGGAGTAAATCCTAAAAGTCCTCATCACAAGAAAAAAAATTTATCTATATGAGGTGATGAATGTTGAGTAAATGTATGTAGTAATCATTTTATAATGTATACATATGTCAAGTTATCATGCTGGGCTCCTTAAACTTACATGGTGTTGTATGTCTATTGTATGTCAATAAACCTGGAAGAAAATAAAAGCAGATTTGGTGTGACAAATGGGGAGTAATACCTGGATTCAGGGACTGTGTGGATTCATAATTCCAGATGTGGCTGGCATACATCTTTCACTATAGTCATAAAGGTAAATTATGTCTGACTGGTTTATTACTATTTATAGAAATTCCATTTATGGAAAGCAGAAGTGACCTCTGTTCTCTAAGCCACACATTCTGGAAGCAAAAATAGGGTCCTATTAAGAGCTTCAAAATAGATATTTTACAACCCATTTAACTATCCAGTCTCCTTTTCCGTTGAAATACCTCCCACTTTATGACTTATGATAGTTCAGCAAAGCCTTGACTTGGCCAAGGCCAATGAGATACTTGTACCGGATACATAATTTAAGAAGACAGCAAAATCTCAGTAATCCAGATAATTAATATCTAAGCGCCGTACCTTAGTGCGATATCTTAAAGTACCGTAAAGAATGCAAAAATACATAATGAACAAAATATCACAATTTTAAATGAAGTAAGGTCCAACCCCACTCTTGAACAATGCTGTTTCACTTGCCCTACCCCAATCTTTGTCCAGTGGCACAAACATCTCTCTCCTTGTCTTCCCTAAACTACATTGTAGTAGCAAAAGTTTAAGCATGAAACCAAAACAACTGTGTAACAGGAACGAGTACAAGAAAAGCTGTCAGTAAGATATATAGTGGATGAGATGAGTTTTAAAGAAAAATCACATTAAATTGTAGCCTCTTACACCAACAGTAAGATTTATGAGCAGAGCCCCAGAAACACTCAAAGGTGAGTCAACAAATGTAAAGTAAAAAAAAGAAAAATTCAAGTGTTAAAACAATCAAATGTAAAAAAGAAAAAAAATCAGCAACAGATATAAGGACCAAGACAGATCTCAGATGGAGGAGTATATACCAGACATTTAAGAACTTTTCCTAAACCATTTTAAAATAGTTTGAGTTCATTTGTATTTCACTGTTTTATAAAAGTAGAATATTTTCATAAGTAAAAATAATTAAAATAATGGTTAAAAAATATGATGCAAACTCAGTAAAGAAAGCCAAGTTATGAGAGAGAAAAGTGAGGATACACAAACAGAAGTGATGCTATAGAAACAAGAGAATAATTCAAGAAATGAAATCTTAATTTGATAGATTACAAGAGATACTACAGAAATAAAAAGTAAGAACAGGATATAGTGGACAGGAGCAAATAAAACTGGAATAGAAACCTTAGACATTAACATTAATAATGGCCAAAATCTTTTAAAATATTTAACACATAGATTGAATAGAACTGACAGCTAAATTCATTTGGAGGTAAATTCATATTTACCAGATCCAGATTAAAAAGGCAAGGAGTACTTGTCAGTGTAATTCAAACTATTTACTGTGTGAAACAACTTTGTCTAAGACCCATGTCCTTAATAAACGTAAGTCAGCACTTCTGGGAAGCTCTTGTCTAACCCAAGAGTCAAGAACCCAGCCCTCTTTCATCTGAAGATCACCACCTTATGGCTTCCAAGTTACACTGCCGTCGCCTTTCAGATGAAAGAACGAGAACTCATGAGATAAACCACTGGCTACACGGCTACTTCTATCAACTTGTACTGAAAGGACACGTCATTTTGGTAACGTTCCACTGGCCAGAATTATTCATAGGTATAGGCATCCTAGGAAATGATGTTTTACTGAGTTTCAATGGAAAATGAAGTGGTTGAATGACCATATGGCTATGTATCTGCCTCAGGAGAGAGATGACCTGGGTGAGGGATGTCGAGGTTTGGAGAAAATATCCAAGTAGTCCGTCATCCTTTTAATAAGAATTCTAAATGGAGAGGAACAGAAATAAATGAAAAGAAGAAATAATAAATTAGAAGAGAAGTGTTCTGGAATGAGGTGACATATTGAGTGGAAAACAGGATTAATGAACTATTGTCCACATGTACCTGCAAAGAAATTCCATAAACACAGAGACAAGGAAAATTGTAAAAGTCCCAAAGAGCAACAGAAAGGATTCATAAAGTAGACAGACAACCACCCACTTTCTCAACAATATTGACTATAGAAAAGAATGAAAAAAGTCCTCAAATTCTAAGGAGGGAGAATCACTTTTGAACTTAAAATTCTGTTCCCAGTCAAATGTGGGGACAAAGTAAAGATATTTCATACCTGAAAGAGGCTAGCACTGGGGCCCCTGAATGGCTCAGTCAATTAAGCGTCCGACTTCGGCTCAGGTCATGATCTCACAGTTCGTGGGTTCGAGCCCCATGTCGGGCTCTGCGCTGACAGCTAGCTCAGAGCCTGGAGCCTGTTTCAGATTCTGTGTCTCCCTCTCTCTCTGACCCTCCCCTGCTCTCTCTCTCTCTCTCTCTTTCTCTCAGAAATAAATAAAATATTAAAGAAAAAAAAAGAAAGAGGCTAGCACTTGCATGATCAAAACACTATAAAACATATTCATCAGAATGTAACTTTAGCAGATTTAAAAGTAATTTAACCTAAGGAATGACATAAGGTAAAATAACAATGACAATTGAACATGATACAGAACAGGAAAGCTAGAAAAAAAAACTATAACACACAGAAATACAAGAACAATTCACATCGGTCATTTCAAAAATGTATAGGATTTAAGGTTAATTTTATTCTACATGATTTCAACTATAGGATTTCATCATTTTAGGAATAAGCTATACATGTACACAATCATTATGAATTCTACTACTTTTCCATTCTGAAAATCAACATATAGAAAAATCACAAAGAATTCAATGTTATTTAACAAAAGAAAATGCATATGCTTTAAATCTTATCAATGTAAAATACAATATTTATATCAATGGGAACAAGGGCATGAGGTGAAAGAAATAATAAGACTTTTTATTCCTTTCTCTTTTATAGATAGAAGCTAGTAGTTACTTTTCAAGTTTGATAAATCAAGAAATGGGAATTAAAGTTTAGTATTTAATTCTAGAAATGTCAACCTATGCAAGAAACACAAAGAACAGTTAATACATCCAAAATTACTGGGGGTGGAGGGTGGATTGGAAAAAGTGGAAGATGAGAAGTAATGTATGAGTCAATTTTCTAATTTTTTAAAATGTTTTTATTTGTTTCTGAGAGAGAGAGAGAGAGAGAGAGACAGTGTGAGCAAGGGGGGACCAGAGAGAGAGGGAGACACAAAATCTGAAGCAGGCTCCAGGCTCTGAGCTAGCTGTCAGCACAAAGCCCGATGCTGGGCTCGAACCCACGAGCTGTGAGATCATGACCTGAGCCAAAGTCGGATGCTTAACCGACTGAGCCACCCAGGTGCCCCTGTATGAGTCAATTTTCTAAAGCAGAGAGGTAATAAATCTTGTTTAGAAAATAAGAATGAGAAAAAGAGGCATACATGTATTACACACTATAAAAATAACCAAAGAAAAACTAAAACCAGAAATATTTACTGTCTTTTTTTCTCTGGGAAATGTGGTTAAATAAAAGACATTTCTCTCACTGTTGTTGGTACATTTTCATTGTGAAAATGTCTCCTTTTTAAAGTTTATTTATTTAGTTTTAGAGAGAGCAAGAGAGCGACAGAGAGCAAGTGAGTTGGTGGGGGGAAGAGAGGGAGAATCCCAAGTAGGCTGTTAGCTTAGAGCCCCATGCAAGGTTCAATCCTCACAACTATGAGATCATGACCAGAGCCAAAATCAAGAGTTGGACACTCAACCAACTGAGCCATCCAAGTGCCCTGAAAATTTTTCATTTTTATTCCTGTGACAGAAAAATGATATAATATAAATATTATCCCCAAATAATGTTAGTCCTCAGGAATTATTTTGTATATGATTCACACAGATTCTGTCATTTTTTTCCTAAGAAGACATGCTCAACTTACAAATTTTTCTGCCCTAGGAACATTCATTAATAATGCTTATTTTTAGCCATATGACACTTTCTAAAGATAGATGCTTTAAATTAAGTGGTACTCATGGAAGTGAATCATGTCCATTCATTCCTCCCAATTGTTCATCCTTAGAGAATGCAGTTAGGAGAAAGTTGTAGGTTGATATTATGAAAATTAAAAATAAAACCTAAAAAAAAAGTGAAGCAAACGACTGGGACTTGAAGGCAGACTATGACAAAGTGCAGAAAGCTAATATCCAAAAAAGAAGAATTTTGAAAGTCAGTGAAGACAGAGCTTGGAGAAGTGTGGAGAAGATCCAGTTAAATGCTCTGCCTTCACATAGTTGGCTTGCAAATTGATGCTTTCTTCTCAGACTTAAGAACCAAGGTTAACCTTCATTTCTGGCATGATACTAAAAACTCATTAAAAAATAAGTAAATAAATACATACATGTCAAGAGGTTGTGATCTGCTTTTTTTGATCTGCTTTTTTTTTTAATTTTAAAGTTTATTTCTTTATTTTGAGAGAGAGAGAGAGCAAGCTAGCATGAGTGGGGTATGGGCAGAGAGAGAGAGAGAATTCTAAGCAGGCTCCATGCTGACACAGGGCAGAGCCGGACATGGGGCTCGAACTCATGAACTGTGAGATCATAGCCTGAGCCTAAGTCAAGAGTTGGATGCTTAACGGACTGAGCCCTCCAAGCACCCCAATACATTGTGATCTTTACATTTCTCTGAAGAATATAAACAGCACACATGTGTTGTGATTATTGTATCTTTCTGCAATTTCAGTTTTGATTTCATCTTTGTGTTCCCTTAGGTAGGTCTGTCTGCTAAAGGTTTTCTTTAAGGCTTTCCATAGAAATTATTTTGTAAATTCTTCATGAGTGGTTAAAAGAGGGCTTTATTAAAGTATCAAGTTTTCACATTTATTCATTAATGCAACCTTAGTAAATCAACCTAATTAGACACTACAAGTAGGTACTTCTGTTGTGTTTCTGTCCATTTTTCTTGCACTATCTCGGTTACTTATTTAGATGGAAATATATTGTCAGGCCCATAGATGAATTCAAGTTGTGTATTTTACCTTTATCACTTTATACTATCTTTCCCTTGTTTAATATTTTAGACCTGAAATCAACTTCATTGGGTATTTTTATTGCATTCCAACTATCTTCTTTATTAACATAAATTCAGACACGGTTTTTCTATTTTTTTAATTTGGAAAAGTTTGGATGTGCTTTCTCTATTCAACATACAACTTGAGTTAAAATTTTGAGACAATCTAGTTATTTTGAGATGTACAAACATTCCATTTATATTTTTTTTAATTAACCCTGCCTTTATCCTTTCTTTTCAAAATCTTTTTGCACTTCCATTGTTTTCCAGTTGTGTGTCATACAGTTGTTTCTCCAATTGTTTTGTGGTATATTTACATATGAATAAGCACATTCTCCTGATAACTCCATAACTAGAAGCCGGTACCTTCATTCCCCTACATCCATTTTGCCCATGACCCAACCCTTCCCCTCTGTCAACCACCACTTTGCTCTCTGCACTTAATGGGCCTATTTCTTCTTTCCTTATTTGTTTAGTTTTTTAGATTCCACATATAAGTGAAATAATATGGTATTAGTTTTTCTCCATCTGATGTATTTCACTTAGCAGAATACTTTCTACATCATCCATCCATGTTGTTACAAATGGCAAGATCTCACTCTTTTTTATGGCTGAGTAATATTCCATTTTATATGTATACACACCCATATTTTTTTAATCTATTTAGGTATCCATGGATACTCGTGTTTCTTTCATATCTTGGCTATTGTAAATAATGCTGCAATAAATATAAGGGTGTGTATATATCTTTTTCAAATTAATATTTTTGTATTCTTGGGGTAAATACCCAGTAGTAGAATTACTAGATTATACAGTATTTCTATTTTTAATTTTATAGAATAGAAATGCCACACAATCTACCTATTTTCATACACTGCTTTTATGTGGTTATATACTTACTTTTAGGTTTTTTTTTTCCCTGGAGCTTCTTTCATTACTTTACACTTTACACAATATACTTAAAACTCTGTTTTTTTTCCATTCAATATAAGTATTATCTATCAATTTTCATATAAGGAAGATAAAGAACAATGCTATTATATTTTCTTCCTTTTTCTATCTAGTTTGAGGGTTTATCTACTGCATTGTTGTTTGAATTTATATTTTCAAAGTTTATAATGTATGCTTTACTAAAAACTATTTTACGAAGTTGATATGTTACTAGACCTAAATTCTCATATTCTCATGAAGTGATTCTCATCTGCAATTACCAAGGGTTTTTCTCTCAACTCTGGGTGGACATGCACACTGGTGTGTGTGTATGTGTGTGTGTGTGTGTGTGTGTGTGTGTGTGTGTGAACTTAATCATGATTTACTTTGTCGTGGTGGTTCTGAGCTGTTTTGATTTGACAAAGCTTACCTGACAATTTTATGTTCACTTATAACTTGACTGTACGTAATATTCTTTTGCCCTGGCTCTTCTCAAAACTGTTTCACAAATTGCACTGTGTGTTAGAATCATCCAGAGAGCTTTAAAATCGTTCAGTGCCTAAGCCATTTCCCAGACCACATAAATCAGAATCTGTGGAGGTAGAGAACAAGCATTTGTTGTTTTATCTTTGTTTTGTCTGTATGTGTTTTCATTAACTCCTTAGGTGATTTCAATATACAGCTAGTTATTAAACCAGAGACTTAGATACAGTGAGGGTCACACAGCGCTATCCAGCCCGGGATTTGAGGCCAGCCCGAGATTGCATGGGCTGCTCCCTCAGCCTCAACCTGACTAAAAATTGCATTTAGCTTCCTTTTTCTTGAAGAATTTTTCATTGGCTTTAAAGTTCAATCATTTAAACATGCGTCTATGTATTCATTGTAAAAAAAAAAATGCCATTAGAATATGTTGTGCCTTATAGATCTATGCTTTCTCCAATTCCGGAATATTCTTGTTTTCACCTATACTCTTTTCCCACTTAGTTTTATCTTGATCTAAGTATATACCTATTAAACATTTCAAAATTCTTTCACATCTTATGGATATAAGAATTAAGCTTAAAATTTTATTAGAATATATTTTTTCATAATTTCTCCTGATTTTGGATCTTCCTTTTTATAGAATGATTTTCACATGTCTGATTATGTGTTTTTATCTTCTTTGCACCCTTAGAAAATACTATGTGATTGTCCAGCATTGGGACTGTGATTCTGTTTTCTCCATGTTGGACACTTTCCCACATTTCCATGTTTATATCTTCATAATTATATCTTGCAGATTTAGGAACTCATTGGCCTGTGAAAGGGAGGAAGTCAATGCCAACAGAATCTTATAGAACACATCTCACCCTTGTCATAACCAAAAATCAACTTGAAGAGCCTTGTCTTTCCTCCAACTACTAAGCCTGTTTTTTTCTCAGATAACGATGCCAATAGTTTTGCTTTATTTAGTCGGTCCCCATGCTAGTAAAGCTGGATGTATTTACTGAAGTTAACAGCAGCTCAGGTTATTCCCACATCAACTGCACCTGGATGTGCCTTCCTCCCTAGTCTTAATCCTGAGCTACCCATAGGCTATAACTTCCCTGCTGGTGGTGACTCATTAACGTTTATCCAGTTGTCTGGCTGCAGAAATTAGTTGTGATGCATACCTGATCTTATGAGAAGTTACTTTTCCTTTGGCCATTATGAAGCCAAGTAAGGATTGGTAAATGTCAAGGGAAACTCTAATTTTTTTTTTTTTTGATGAACTAGGTTTGCTCCCAATGTCTTCTAATTTGAGCTTGTACAATGTGGGTTTCTGCTTGTCCTGCTATCACTGCTTCCCAAACGGGCTTTACTTAATGCATGCATGAGACTCCTGCTATTAAAAATGCCTTCCATCCCTCACACATGCACACTGCCTTCCAGAAATGCTGAAAAGTGCATTTCTTACCTGCTGCCCTCTTCTTCAATTTTTTGGTAATTTCAGAATGAATTTGGAAGAGAATGAAGTAAATGTGGGACCAACTCTCCATCTTGCTTTGACTTGATCCCACATTTACCTTCTTGCTCTTTTTCCTTCTCTATAAAGTGTCCATAAACATACAGATGTAGTTATTTCTTCAAAATACATAATCAATGATCTCTGCCCAGAGGAAAATACAGTTTCTAGGTCATATGAACATAAAAGGTAATCATGGATTTGGTGACTTACATTTCAGATCTGTGGGGCTTCTGTGAAATGAACTTCACAATATCATGTTGCCAACTGCTTCACATGATCAACTTGTGGATGGGTTGAACATGATGTACTTGGTATGTGATTCTCTTTTTGGAGATTGGAGAAATTTACACACATGCACACACACACACACACACACATACACAGTAGTCAATCCTTTGACTTTCCCACGTTCCATTTTTCAAGAGCTGTGGCACTACAGAAGTCTCTTCAAATGTTTTTTTGTAAACAATTATATGGCAATAAACTGGACAGCCTACAAGAAATGGATCAATTTCTAAAAACATAAAATCCACCAAGACTGAATCAGGAAGAAGCAGAAAATCTGAACAGACCAATTACGAATAAGGACATTAAATCAGTCATCAAAACTGTTCAATGAACAAAAGTCCAGGGCCAAATAGCTTTACTGATGAAGTCTATCAAACATTTACAGAAGAATTAATGCCAATCCTTCTCAAATTCTTCCAAAAAAGAGAAGAGGAAGGAATACTTCCAAATTCATTTTATAGGTCCAGCACTATCATGATAATAAAACCAGATATGGGCCAGTTGCAGGGTACAAACTCAATATACAAAATTATATATACAAGTATATACAAGAAGGAGTAAGATCAGTACACCGAAAACTATGAGATTCTGAAGAGGAAAAAGGAAGAAGATACAAATAGATGGAAAGATATACCATGCTCATGGGTTGGAAAAATTATTACTGCTAAAATGTCCATGCTATCCGAAGCAACTTACACATTCAATTCAATTCCTTTAAAAATTCCAATGACATTTTTCACAGAAATAGAAAAAAAGAATCCTCAAGTTTTCATGGAGCTGCAAAGGACCCTGCATCACCCAAGCAATCTTGAGAAAGAACAAAGGTGGAGGCATCACATTTTTTAATTTCAAACTATATTACAAAGCTAGAGTAACCAAAACAGTATGATATTTGTGTATAGTCATATGCAAAGATCAATGAAACAGAATAGAGACCCCAGAAATAAACCCAGGCATATATAGGCAATTAATTGACAGCAAAGGAGCCAAGAATATATAATAGGAAAAGGACAATCCTACTTCTGGGCATATATCTAAAAGAAATGAAATTTGAATATCAAAGAGATATGTGTACTCCCATGTTTACTGCATCATTATTCATAATAGGCAAGGTATGAGAACAACCTAAGTGTCCATCAATGGATGAATGGATGAAGATGTGGAATATGTATATACATATTAATATAATGGAATACATATAATGAAATATCATATACATTATTACATATGAAATATGATTGAGCTATGAGAAAGAAGGAAATCTTGCCCTTTGCATCCTAAAGTGGATAGAATTGACAGCATTATGCTAAGTGAAATAAGCCAGCCAGAGAGATACAAATACTATATGATCTCACTTATATGTGAAATCTTAAAAAAAGAAATTCATAGAAACAGAGACAAGAATGTTACTATGGGCTAGGAGGTAAGGGGAATAAGAGATATTCAAAGAGTACAACAGTTTAGTTATAAGATGAATAATAGCTGGAGATCTAGGGGCACCTGGGTGGCTCAGTTGGTTAAGCATCTGCTAGATTAAATCATGATCCCAGGGTCATGGAATAGAGCCCTGCATTAGGCTCTGTGCTGAGCATGGAGCCTGCTTAGAATTCTCTCTCCCCTCCCTCCCCTCCAACCCCCACTTATGTTCTTTCTCTTTCTAAGATAAATTTTTTTTTAAAAAGAACTAGAGATCTAATGTATCACCTCTTAATTATAATTAATAATACTATATTGTGTATAGTTGAAGTTGATGAGAGTAGACTTAAATATTTTCAACTCAGAAATGGAATGTTAACTATGTGATAGGATAGACATGTTAGCTAATATTATGGTGGTAATGATTTTGCAATATATAAGGGCATCGAATCAACACTGTGTATACCTGAAATATATACAATTTTATATGTCAATTACATCTTAATAAAATTGGAAAAAATGCAAACAAACAAACAAACAAAAACCCCACAAATGTTTGTCATTTTTAAAAGTATTTAACGGGAAAGCTACTTTTGACCTTATGTCAATATATGAAATTTATTAAAAAGCAAACTGAGGAGTGATGCTTGTACAATAAGAGATTATTAGAATTCTTCGAACTTTGAGGATTCATCTAGTGTCCATACGGCCACTACCCTAATTGTCTGAAAGATGAGTAGCAGAGACCATAACTGTGTGAACAGAGGGTATTTTTCTACTCTGGGCCATCCAATCCACATCAGTCTGAGGCTTGGTTTCTGTACATGGTCTTCAGAAAATAATAATCATAATTCAACTCCTTCATTTTACTAATGACAAAACTGAGTCCAAGAGATAGGAGACTACAATGCAATTGTCACCTACATCTTATGCTAGAAAAGGGTAAGATGCATAAGTACCTTGTCTTCTAATTTTTCCTCCACGACACTTGTCAGAGCGAGAATAGAAAACCTATGTGCGTATCTTCCAGACACTCTGTCCCCAATTTTTCTTAAAAACTTTACAAATCCTACACATAAAATTAAGGGACACAAATGATTTCTATGGTTACATACTGCACACAATTCAGAAAATGACTGAGACTAATATTGTAAGGCCTAAAATGCCCTTCTGAGAGGCATGGATTTGTTTTGTCCTTATAATGAAAATGTAAGAAATTAACTTGTCTTTGAAAGGAATGTAGATTGCAGATAGGCCTGGAATAAACATTGATATGCAGCTGTGAAAAGCTCTGAAATGGATTCTGAATGACAAATTGCTCCTAAAGAATGTAGACTCTACTTCCTAAGTGACACCTATTGAACTCATTAGACAATTAATAGAAGAGGGGATTATATCATTTGCAGAAGTGATGCTTACAGCTTCAGAAAGCTAAGTGAATCTGAGTTTCTAAAAACAAAAGAAAGAAATATGATAACATGTTAAACGTCACATCTTTTTTCCTAAACTTTTTATTATTACCCTAAGCCTGAGGGTATGCCTCCAATGAGGTATGCAGTGAAAAATAAGCCTATAACATTTAACAAGTTAGGCCACTGCATAAGACTGAGAATCCCAAACCTCTGATGTTTCAAAATCAACTAGTAATCTTTGGTTTCAAGGAAAAAAGATCATTCACAGTAAATGTGAGTAAATGTGAACTTTACTTTGCCATTTTGGGTGTGGATGAGTTCAGTTCTGGATGAACTTATAAAAATAGGACCTAGAATATGCAGACTCTGTGTTGTACATTTTTTGAATTCCTTCTAAAAATTGCTCACATGATAAACAAAACTCAACTATTCCAGTCAAATTAAGATACAAAGTATTTAAAGCACATATGGCTACTAAAATTACATACACAATAAAAAATTGTCAGCCGAGATTGTATTTCCTTTTCAAGAGACCACTAACCATTCAATTTTAAGAAATCTATAAAGATACTACATCATTTTAAAAGGTTAAGGGGGGAAGCAATTATCTTCATGAATGTAGAAAAGGTGTTCGAGCAAACTCAACATCTATTCCTAATGAAAACTCTTAATTTAAAAAGTAATAGTTACTATTTTAACATTAAAAATATGTATGTCAAACTGAGATATGTATTTCAGACTGAGAGTCACAATCATGCCTATGATCATATTAATGGAAGCATTCTTGTTAAATATTGAATGTGACAGTAAAGATTTTATCTCTATCGATATGGAAAAGCTTCTAGGAGTACCCACCAGTGTCATTATACAAGAGAAAAATGCAAGTTCTACTAAAATTTGAGTCACAATTTGTCTCTAAATCAGATATATTTATTATTTATTACCCAAATACATAAATTAAAATGAAAAATATTATACTTGCAACTTACTATGATCATTTTTTTAAAATACCCCAGAGAGGGGCACCTGGGTGGCTCAGGTGATTAAGTGACTTCGGTTCAAGTCATGATCTCACAGTTCATGAGTTCAAGCTCAGCACTGGGCTCTGTGTTGACAGCTCAGCCTGGATCCTGCTTTAGATTCTGTGTCTCCCTCTTCCTCTGCCCCTCCCCCGCTTGTGCTTTTCTCCCTCTCTCTTTCAAAAATAGGTAAGTAAACATTTAAAAATAAATAAGTAAATAGCCCAGAGAAGCCACTAAAAGGAAATTATATATAAATAATTAACAGCAACAACAACAAAACTTTTAGGAATTATACAAAGTGTAAGGCAAATAAAGAATGTTTGAATAAATGGTATAAAAGACCTATTTTGGAGCTGGATGATATTCATATGTTAACGGTAGCAATTAATACTAAATTAATTGGTAAATTTGATTTTTAACTATTAAAATTCATTCGAGAAAGAAATATCATATGATTTCAGTTATAAGTGGAATCTAAAGCATGAAACAAACAAAAGGCACATAGACTTTTAAATACAGAGAACAAACTGGTGGTTTCCAGAGAGGAGGTGGGTGTGGGGATGGGAAAATAGATGGAGAGTAAGAGGTATATACTTCCAGTCATAAAATAAATAGGTCATGGGGATGAAAACTATAGCATGGGGAATATGTCAATAATATTATAATAACATTGTATGGTGACAAGTTCTGACTACACTTATCATGGTGAGACTATTCAGTGTTGAATAATATATGTAATTGTTCAATCGTTATGTTGTATACCTGAAACTAATATAACATTGTATGTCAGATATACTTCAACAATAATGATGATAATAAACTTAAACTTAGTGTTAATAAATTAAATATGAACAATGGAATAAGTCAGAATGTCCAGGAGCAAAATACATCCCACAGGGTAATAAATGTATTACAAAGTTGCAGTTAAAAGAATTTGTTAATATTTCAAGAGTATACTCTTCAAAACAAACAAACAAAAGAAAGAAAGTACAGAAGTCAACTCAAGTAGATACAAACATAAAATGATATTTACCATCCAAATCCATGAAAGAAATGGATCAATTAATGAAACCCACAGCCTAAGTTACCAAATGCTTGATTCTTCTATCCTAAAGAAACTCTGGCTAACTTAACTGATTTATGAGCTGTTTTATAGAAGTCGAACAGCCACCCGCAAGCCTTATCTTAGATGGGAGGAAACCAGGAGAGTTCCTGCAGGCGCCAGAAGGAAAGTCACCTCCCAGGCCCTGAGATCCGCCCCCTCCCCCATGCTCGTGCTCCTGTGGCCACTGTGTACCATGAATGTACCCTGTGGGCTGTGTCTGCACAGATGCAGCCCTGTCTTCCCTTACCTCACTATTTCCCAACCTCCACCCACCTACATCCACCCACAAAATCCTTAAAATTCCTTAAGTACTCAGCCTCCCTGATCCTCTCAGAGACGGGTTTGAAAATTTACCTCCGCTGTCCTTTGCTCTGCCAGAACTAGGGTTTGTGTCTGACTTCCTGCACATTGGGTAGCGGGCCTTTGTCCAATAACAGTAACAAACTGAGGCTCAGAAACTCCACTCTCTATTAAACATCTGGGAGACAAGGCTTGTCCTAAACATTATATAAATACTGCTTCTAATTCTCCCATTCACTCATCAAGGTAGGTGATCTTCTCTGCATATTAAAGATAAGGGAATTTGTTTTTCATGAATGGAAGAGCAAGTGTGGGGGAAAGAGATGATAACATGGCAGCATATATTGTATAGGAAGGGAGTGGAGAGAAATTGCATTCCTGCAATAACTGAAGTCTATTTCTGAGCTTGGAGAGAAGAATTCAGTATCACTTTATGTTGATCTCTAGGTCAACGCAATTAGTTTCACCCTGAGAAAATTTGCCTTCTTTAGATTTATGTAACTTAACACCGGAAGCTAGAAGTCAGCAGAAGTTAAATTTAAATTTATAGAAGTAGTCTCCTAATCATCTTGCAGTATAAAAAAGGATAAGCTTAGAGGCTCTGACACTGAAGCTAAACAGAAGAAAATATTCCAAGTTTTTTCTGTGCAGTGGAATATCTACATGAAGGGGATTGGATAATTCCTATTTATGAAAGTCTTGATCCCAATTAGGATGCTCACAGCTACAAATATCCAAAAATCCAATAGCCAATGACTTAAAGAAATTGGAATTTTATAGCCTCAGGTAAGAAGAAGTAGCCTTCTAACATTTTCCTGTATGTCTCACTGACCAGGGTTGCATTTCATGCTCACATCAAAATAACCACTGGTGAAGCCAGGAATCCCCACAGGCAACTCATTTTAATCAACATTCAGTGTATGGGATTGGTGAGAAGTCCACTGTTTTGTGGACCATAAGACCAAGCTTGGACAGCTAGTGTCTGCAAAATTATTATCGAATCCCATTGTTTTTAAATGCAGAATGATTCCTCAAAAATTGGAAAAATTTTTTCATATCTTCCATTAGTTTCTCATACAGGTTCTTAACTAAAATACCATCATTGATATGTTTCTTTCTTTATTCTGGCACATTGATGATTATATATTTAAAAAATATATCTTGTAATTATTTAATGAGTATTCTAATTCTGATCTCTTTACCAATGGGACTGACCTTGGTGGCACGCTTTCCAAAGTAGACATGGTATTCTTATAGTTGAGATGACACCACATCTTGTAAAGCTCTCACTTAAGTAAATATAGAAATATCATTAATCAGCCTTTTTGTTCACTCATTTTTCAAAAAAAAGTTTTAAATTCAGGGGCTTCCACGCTTTCAGTTAATTTCAAAACCTCAGGGCTGAAGAAGCCCACTAATTTGAAAAAAAATCTGTGGATTTATTTTATTCCTACTGATTGAAATATATTGGTTTTTAGAGGAAATGCCTTTCAGTTCCAAATTATGTATATTGTGCGGCCTCTGTATGTATTTTCCAAGTGATTTAAATGAATTTGAATCAGTTCATTAGGTTCCAGACTGGTGCCGAGCATAATGACTCATTTCTAAATTAATATTGTCTACTCTGAACTACTCCTGTCTAAATCACTTTAATCACTGGAAAGATTCATACTTTTCAAAAGGACAGCCACATTCAAACGAATTCTGCAACAGTTCATTAGGTAATGATGTAATTTATGTTCCCTGGGTCAGCAACTGTGTTCCTGCTCGGCTTTAAAAATGGACTGACTATGAGCAAATAAACAGGTGCTTTGTATGTCTTTAACACTCCTACATGCACAGAAGGGAGGCATTCTGTTGGCATGAAATGTTTCAATTTGGAACATTGCTATGTCTCAGGTTCAGTCCGGTTTTTTCTTTTCTTTTTCTTTTCTTAGCTTAGTGGCTTTAATGGACACATGTTCCAGTCTTTCAGGAGCAGTTAATGTTGCAAATGCTTTGTCACAGCTCGCTGACAACAGACCCTTAAAAAGGAGGTTCTAACTGGACTCTAGCTTAGGCACACCATCAATTATGGTTTCAGAAAGAACATCGTATTTGACATTAAAATGAAGGCTACTCCAGGAAGACCCTGGGAGCAGTAGACATGATTACATTCCCATGGAAAGGCAGGTAAATAATCTAAGACTTCCCCTTCTCTCTGTCTTTTGAAATTAACAAGAAAAGGACAAACTAGGAGTTGAATGTGCTTAACATCTCAGCATCTTAATGCCTGATCTTTGAAGTCAGCGTGCCCAGTGGTTCTCAGATGTGCAGCCAAGAATAAACGTCAGGCCGATTCCACAAGAATAACCAGGGGAAGAGTCCCCTGCTCTCTTCTGGAAGGTTCTCCTTCGAGTGAGACCCAGAAGGGTGTATAATTTATTTTAGTTCACAGTGCCAGAAATAAAACAAGAACTTACACTGTGATTCTAACAGTGGATCCACTCATTTACTAATCTACTAAATAATTCAAAAGCATTTAGTATATAAGATACCTATCTGTTTTTGAGTGAGGTAGATTTGGCACTAGGATTTTTCAAATACTATATCTGACTTTAATCTTTATAACACTTTTAGGTTATGGATTGGGCACAGTTGGACTCACATCTCAAAGTTGGGAGATTCAAAGCCTGGGGTGGCTCAATGACTAGAATTTTGTTGAAATTACCTTTGCTCCATGTTTGATGGTTGACGCTGGCCATCTGTCAGGAGGAGCTCAGCTGGGCTTCTCAGGTGGGACACCTACCTGTCGCCTTTCCATGTGACCTGGGGTTCCTCGAAGCATGGTAGCTGTGATCTGTGGGTGAGCATTCCAAGAAAGCCTGAATCATCTTTGTACAACTCAGCCCCAGAGGTGAATTCATTTCACTCTTGCTTGGGTCACAAGCCTGCTGGAATTCAAGAGGAGGGAAGACACTTCTCAGTGGGAGGAGGATCAAAATTGCACTGAAGAGCATGACAGATAGTTACGCCATCTTTATTTTTTTAATTTTTATTATTTTTAAAAAATGTTTTATTTATTTCTAGGAGAGAGAGATACAGCGTGAGCAGGGGAAGGTCAGAGAGAGGGAGTCACAGACTGAAATAGGCTCCAGGCTCTGAGCTGACAGTCAGCACAGAGCCCGACCCGGGGCCCGAACCCACGAACCGCGAGATCATGACTTAAGAGACAGTCGGACGCTTAACCGACTAAGCCACCCAGGCTCCCCATTACGCCATCTTTAATAAATGACATCTAACACGCCTACTCTACTTGAGTCATGTAAAGAAGCCGCTAGACCAGAGAGCTCGAGCAAATAACCAAATACTGTGGATATCTCCTTAGGCTTACTGACGCAAGGCCCCAAGTAAAACTCTGTAATGGGATTCTAAGCAGCATGTTTAAAATGCTATGCAGGTGAACCAGTGGATGTTTTTACGTGACTCTTTTCTTTCAATCAGAGACTTTTTTCTTTATTCGGTACTCTTGTGCATGGAGCAAAGTATCTCAAGTAAATCTAGGTCTCCTCAGGCAAAAAAGTTGTCCGTTTTCTTTTTATTGAATAGAAGAAGACACACAAGAAATGGAAAAAACCCACAGGAGAACACACAGTATTAAAACATGAGGAAGTGGATTCTGCTAAAAACTTGTTTCACGATAGCTTTTTATTAATGTTTTACCAAGTTCACCATTAGATGAAGGTGAGAAAGAGAGATCTCGATAGTGTGACTCTAAATTGTGCTTCTGCATTTTCTCCTCTTTTAGGGGTAATTAAAATGGAGAAGTCTTTTTCCAACCTGTCATACTTCCCAAATTATCCAGGCTGGGTTTTTTTCCCTCTGCCATCTCAGACAAGAGCGACAAAATAGAAAGCACCTGTAGAGGACAAGAAGGGAGGAGAGTAAGTAAAGTGGCTGGTGAGAAGTGAGGGCATACTTTAGAAAGGGAGAATGCTAGCAAGACATGTATATAAATGTGATATGTATGTCTGCGTAAGGCAGGAAGAGAAAATAATCACCTAGAGGTAAGAATCCTGGGGGAAAAAATGGAGCGCACATTCCCATTCTAAAGAGTGCATTCATCACTGAGCTTCAGATAATGGCTGCCTTGTGGGAAAATGACCCTAATGTTTCCTGGTGTATTATAACTCTTAAAGAAACTGGAAATGTGGATTTCACCTGAAATTACCCAATATTTAAAAAAAATGTATTGATTTCCTATAGAATACTCGAGCACAGGACGTGGGTGTCCTTCATACTATGCTGTCTCACAGTATAGTACCCGGCGGAAGCTCTATTTCTCACGCTTTTGTCTCTCATTGGAATGATCACCCTATTGTCTTTGGAAGCTTTTATGTTTGAATCAAGGTCTCGATCTTGATATGCCTCAAGAGTGGGACTGACTAAACGTTATTCAATTCTGAACCACTGGCAACCAACCCCAAACCCAGCACTGACAAAATCCTAATTAAAGAATGAAAAAAAAAATTTTGGAACATTATTTCAAAGCCAAGTGACTTGTGCAAGGTTAGTCTAATTCAAAGACCAAAATATGCACTTCAAGCCCCAAATTCCAAGGATCGAAATCATATGAGGTAAATCTTCATTTCTTTATAGTCCCTGAGGGAAACATGACATAGAGTCAATTGGTCCAGCTGGGCAGAAACAAATCATTTTATTCTAACTTCCTTTTATTTCTTGAAAATAATGTATAAATACATCTTCACAGCAAGAAGATTCAAACAAAAGAACTTATCCAGGCTCCATATATCAAAGTCTCCCTTCTGCTTTCCTACTTCCAACTGCCTCTTCACAGACAATCCCTAATTACATTTAGACATGGTCGTTTTCACTTCTTTCTCCAGGCACACTTACATGCATGTGCGCGTGTAACACATTTGTACAATAACCAAATGAATCATTCTCTATATTATTCTAAAATTGGCTCTTTTTTTCCCACTTTTGAGTGGAAATTTTTTGAATTGGTAAGTGTTAAATTGCTTTCTTTTTCAATATTGTATAATACCTTATGTTGCCGTATATTTTTAAAAAAGCATTTCCTTATTTAAGCTGTTACAAGTATCATTTTTACAAATGAATCTGCAATAACAAATCTTAGATGTGCTGTTTAAGCATGTGACATGTTCCTATGTTACAATTCTAGACATTTCTTTAAAATATTGAATTCATCAAATATTAAATTTCTCTCACTGGTACTAACCCGTAATCCTTTTAAATGCTTAACAAATTTAATATTCCACCATAAGTAAATGAGAATATCCGTTTGCTCACATTCTTGCCAACACAAACATTATCAATGCTTATGATGTCTTTTCCATTTTAATGAATGAAAATTGATAACTTGTTATCAATTTATATTTCTCTGAATTCTAGTGACTTTTGGTATAAGTTCCTATCTTTCTTGATCATTGTGTTTTTCTCTTTCTATGAATTTCCTATTCCTATTTGCCTAATTATCCCTGGGATCTTTCAGCGAATTTTATTATATTTTTATGGATTACATATATTAATCCATTATTTCTTTAACATTTAAAAAATTTTTCTTTCTCCCTGTATTTTCGCCTGTAAGCTAATTTCCTTCTTTGTAGGTTAAGAATGAGAAATTTAGTGCCCATCTGTCTCTAACTCTTACTAGCTACATGACCTGGTCAAGCAACTTAATTTCTCTGCACCTTAATTTTCTTCACTAAAAATGGTAATAATCATAATGTGGTAGTTTGATTGTTGAGCAAATATAATGTGTTAATACAAATAAATGAGGTAGTACTCTGCCAGGTACATATTACACAGTCACTAAATGTTAACCATGATAATTTTTGTGCCATACTTAGTATTAATTAATAACCCTTTAATTACTAGATTTGGTTCTATATCTAATATTTTACTCATTTTTGGATCAACACTCATATATGAACCTGACTTACAGTTGTGTCCTGTACTGAGCTTTATGAATTCTGCTAGTCTCACAGAATCAATGGAGCAAAGCAATATATTTCATCTGTTTTTGTTCTCTTCCGGAAGGAGGAAGTGATTTCTTTTTGAAGGCGATTCAATTGGTCCCAGAGGTTCCAATGTCTATTTAAAACACAATCCACCACCGGTTAACCATATATAGCTCCCAACCAAGGTTTTCGGTCAATGCCAGTGACAACAGCTCATGTGTCTGAGAGACGATACAAGCAAATTAAAGTTATCATAGCTGTGCTCCATTCTTTACTGCAAACTTTTCTCTCCTGAATGAGTCGTACATAACTTGTTGGATTTAAAACATCTTAATGAGGTCAGAATTCATTCCCAAAGTCCCACAGATTCAATTCCTGTCACGTGGCATCCACTCAGCCACGTAAATTGTGCGGGCAGGAAACGAGTACAGGCATGTGGCATTATTGGACCACAGAAAAACCCTAGTGATGTGGACATGAAGATAAGTTCCATGATGTATCTTATTTTGATGAATACACTCACCTGAAAATGAGAAGATTGATCTATTTCTTTGTCAATGGAATACAAGGGAAACTTGGAGAAGACATTGGTGAAATATTCATTCAAACCAGGCCAAAGTAAAATCATTGAAAAGAGCCTCTTTTTATGGGGCGCCTGGGTGGCGCAGTCAGTTGAGCGGCTGACTTCAGCCCAGGTGGTGATCTCAAGTTCATGGGTTGGAGCCCTGCGTCTGGTTCTGTGTTCTCTCTGCCCCTCCCCTGCTCATGATCTGTCTCTCAAGAATAAATAAATGTTAAAAAAGAAAAGAAAAGAGCCCCTTTTAAAAGGGGGGAGACAGAGTGTGGAAGCAAATGCTAACCAACTAATTTTTGATGAATGCCGTTCATGATATTGGTGGAAGAGAGAAATTAAAGTAAGGCAGGATGGGGTAGGAGACAGTGGAGGAGACACTGTTTGGAAAATACTGATAAAGGGAAATGAGGATAAAGAGGATCAGAAGAAAATGAAGACAAATGAGAGAACTCGACATCGCAAGGACTTTCATCTTTTATTTACTTATTTATTTGTTTATTTATTTATTAATATATTTTTTAGTTTATTTAATTTTGAGAGAGAGAGAGACAGAGACAGAGCATGGGCAGAGGAGGGGCAGAGAGAGAGGGGGAGACACAGAATCTGAAGCAGCTCCTGGCTCTGAGCTGTCAGCACAGAGCCCGACAGGAGACTGGAACTCATAAACCGTGAGATCATGACCTGAGCCAAAGTCAGAGGCTCAACTGACTGAGCCAGCCGGATGCCTCAAGGACTTGTATCTTTAACATTTTCTCCAGTCATTCGTACAAATAGCATTTTTTCATTTTGCTTTATGTTTCTGTTTTATTCAATTACACAATTCCTTGAGGTCTTTCTTCTTTCTGATTAATATCATTATTCAAAACATGTTTTGGAGAGGAAGATCTTAAACTGAACAGAATGGGAAAATAATTCTTACGAGTTTATCTTCCAAGTTTATGCCTGACTTTCATGTCTCAAAACGGAAATTCCATGTAGAATCAGCTGCCTACAATGTTCTAATGTTTAAAAAGAAAAAAAAGAAAATTCTGCCTTTCCCTTATCTTTGCAGGAAGCTTTAGAGTCCCAGACTTTTATATGCTAGGATGTACAGTCACACCTTTTATTGTTCCTTTATATATAAATCTGAGTTATGCATTATTTTTGTCTGAATGTGGACAGTACCATTTACCAGCATGATAGCCTATCCCCCACTATTTATTTATTTGTTTATTTATTTTAAATATTTTTTAAATGCTTTATTTCTTTCTGAGAGAGAGAGAGACAGAGTGAGTAGGGTAGGGTCAGAGAGAGAGAGAGAGGGAGACACAGAATCGGAAACAGGTTCCAGGCTCTGAGCTGGCAGTCAGCACAGAGCCCAACATGGGGCTCGAACTATCCCCCACTATTTAAAAGAAAATGAAAAAGAAAACTTGGGTTAAAACACAGAATGGGCTAAGTTAGCATGTCGAAGAGCTGGCTTTTCCTTAGGAATGTTTAGCAGTGATGCCTATCAGACAACATTGTCGTTTATGTATTAAAAGGAAGGCATTGTTCCATACACTGACTAGGTACTCAAAAATAATTATGATGAAATTATCTCCCAGTTGAAATGGTAAAGTTTAATTATTTTCAATGAAGTTGAATTAAATTTTTTTGTTTTAAACTTTTATTAAGTTACTAAGAGGAAATAAAAATGTATTTTTTTAGACTTTTCATAGCTCAAGTCATGTTCCTTTTTTTTTTTTTGAGTGTTTCTTTCTGAGACATAGAGAGAAAGAAAGCATGAACACACATGTGGGAAAGGGACAGATAGAGAGAAACAGACAGAGGATGTGAAGTGGGCTCTGAGCTGAAGGCAGAAAGCTTGATGCGGGGCTCAGACCCACAAATCATGAGATCATGACCTGAGCCAAAGCCGAATACTTAACCCATTGAGCCACCCAGGTACCCCTCAAGTCATATTCTATTAAAACAAAATGTTTTCAGTGTTGGAACACTTCGGTGCCAAGTACGATATAGTAGATTCTGGAAGGTTCCTTCAGTTGATGAACTATAAAACCTAGACACAGTACAATGCTCATGTTTTAAAGGCATTAAGGCTTGTAAGAAAATGAAAGCTAGTGGGAGAGCAGAGCAGAGAGGAGAGACCCAGCAAAGGTGAACTGCAGATCGTAGTTATTTTTGCTCTGGTGACATTTACTAGGTTTGAGTGCAGTTTAAGAATTGAGATGGGTGGCACATTTCAGGCAGGGGGACCTTGCTAGCGAAGAGAAAACAACAGATCTTTCACCAGTTATGTGGAGCTAGTGTGAGAAAAGGCGCAAACAGGGAGATGTCCTATATTGTTGTAAACTTGCTCCTAAAAATCTCTGAATCCTGAAGCTGTACAGGAAACTAAAGAAATAAGCCAAAACATCCCATAGGGCAAAGGAGTGTCCTGGCCTTTATGAAAACACATGACAGTAGGGGATGCACAAGGTAGGAGGTGAGATCCAGACTCGGCCTGGGAGAAAAACTGTGCCTTAGAAATAGGGGCACCTAGAGATCTCCTTAGCAAAGCTGTAACCTGACTTGGATTGAGATGGTCAGTCCTGCATTCTTTCTGTCTATCAGAGGACAGGGCTAAACCTGTGTGGCTGAGTATTGCATAATCCAAAGACTCCGTGGTTCTTTTCTATACCGTGAAAGCACTAAACTTGAAAAATATTAAGACTATGTGACCAGAAGTGAATAATTTAAAAAATAGACACTAGAACAAGACCCATAGATATTGGAATTAGCAGAAGAACATTATGAAAAGTATGAAAATAATTATGAAAAATATACTCATGGAATAGACTTAAAAATGGGAGAAAGAAATAAGGATGAAAAATTATAACCCCAGGGGTGCCAGGGTGGCTCAGTAGGTTGAGCGTCTGACTCCTAGTTTCTGCCTAGGTCATGATTTTTCGGTTCATGAGATCGAGCCCCACATCGAGCTCTGTGCTAGTGACACACAGCCTGCTTGGGATTCTCTCTCTCCCTTCCTCTCTGCCCCTCCCCCACTCACACTCTCTCTTTCTCAAAACAAATAAACTTAAAAAAAAGAAAGAACCCCAAGCTAGACTTGCAACCCTAAGCTTAAATTTATAAAAAAGCCAAATGGGCATGTTTGAACTAAAAAATAAATCTGAAATAAGGAACTTCAAGGATGGGTTTAGCGATAGATTGGACATAGCATGATTAGTAAATAGAAAAACAGATAAATGAAAAATGAAAAGCTGATGCACAGAGAGAAAGAGGCAGGGGGAAATAAAAGGGTGAGAGACATTTCATACACAATTAATATCATAGTTGCATAAATGGAATCTCATAAGGAGAAAAGAGAGAGAATACAGCAGTAGAAATAGTTAAAGAGATAACCACAAAAATTTCCCACAAGTGACAAATGACATCAATACAGACACCAAAGTTAACAGAAGTGGAAGAAACTGAAAATCTTAATCTCACATCTATTCAAGAACTTGAATCTGTTATGAAAAACAGTCCCAGAAAGGCCACCCCAGGCCCACCTGGCCCCCAAGTGAATTCTTCCAAATATTCAAGGACGAAATAACACCAACATGGATCCGATTCATACAGCAAGCAGGAAAAAGAGGGAACACTTTCAAGCTCCTTCGTGAGACCCGGGGAAACCCAACACCGAAACTTCACAAGGACATTAAAGGAAAAGAGAATCACCAACTAATTTCTTTCAGCCACATAAATGCAGTGGCCCTAAATCCAATCTGAGAAAATCAGACCCAGCAACATATAAATAGGATAATATATCACGAAACGTGTGGTTTATTCCAGGAATATAAGGTCGGTTTAGCATTTGGAAAGATGCATGCATATGTTCACCAAAAGACGTGCACATGAATATTCATAACCGCAGTATTCATAAAGCCAACCTGGAAACTACCCAAAGGCTTATCAACAGTTGAATGGATAAATAAATGATGGTATAGTCACACAATGCAGTACTATATAGCAATGAGAATGAACAAAATATAGCCACTCACAAATATAGTATCGAGGGAAACAAGCCAGAAAGGAAAAAGTACCTATTTAAGATGCAATTTGCATAAAGTACAAAAAGAGGCAAAGTAATCCATGATGTTAAAAGTCTGGATAATGGCTCCCCTGGGGTGAAAGAAAGATCATGATTAGACAGAGGCATGAGGGGGGGTTTCTGTGTGTGGGTACATTGTGTGTTACATTTGTAAAAATGTATTAAGCTTTACACTTATGCTATATGCACTTTTCTGTATGTATAGTCACTTCAAAGCTAAATTAAGGAGTAAATGTGTTCTAAATGGGAAAAATGTCTGACTTCAGCACTATACATCTAAAAGGGAAAAAAAGGAATTTAGTCTCCTCCCTCCACTACTCATCATGTTTGTTATTTTAGTGATAATACTCAAGAAAATATGAAGTCTGAGATGAGGTTGTGTTATTTGAAGTATTGGGACTCTGTTTATGATTCATTTACTTAATAAAGGGCTGTGTTTGCCTTGCACGAATGATTATAGGTTTACATTTTTGGCAGGTGGAATTACTCCAGGATGAAATCAAAGATACCCACTGATCAAAAGTAATAAAATAAAAGATATGGCCGGGGTGGGGTGGGGTGGATCCTTTCTAACAAATCCATTCGAGAAGTACTTTAACTTTGAACGGCATCATTTACAGAATAAATCTCATGACTTTCTCTTTTGGCAGATTTTCAAAGTTTTCAAAGTACTGCTCGTTCTGTAATTCAAGTCCCACAGCAATGGTGCTGTGTTAATTTTCTAATTTCTGAGTAAGAGAGTCAATCTGCATAATCAGTTTCTGAAACAATGGTATATATTTCCCCTGTTAAATACCTGCTTCAAGGAGAGTATTCTTTGATCTGTGACTTATAAGGGAGAAAGATAATGAAGTTCAACATAATCAGTTCAAATCAACATATATTTAAGACCATCTAAGATGTGCTGAGTCCAAACATTAGCTATGTGGCAATGCATATGTTAACAGTGGCTACTAGTGTGTAAATAAAGCAATTTTAAAGAATTGAAACCAATAATGTAAACAAAGAATGTGTAGGTAGAGACAAAGCAAGGATTTATATTCATAGGATAGAGTTGTGGAGTGGCTAACCAGGAAATGCACTCACCAACATTTCCTCAAGAAAAAGTAAAACTAGCCTTCCTGAAAGAAATGGCATGTTGCAAAACATTGTGTTTTCATGGAAATGTAAAAAGTATAGTAGGGACCAATATAGTTGGCGGTTGGAAACAGATTGTCAGAACACTTTGGCTTTTGTGTGACCCCTATAGGCAATGGGTCCTTGAGTAAGGGTTCCAAAGCACCACCATGATTAGGTTTGTCCCGGTGAGAGGACTCAGGCATGAGATTGAAAATAGATCTAAGATGGTGAGGAGCCAACCAAGAAGAGTGACCGTAGATTCATAGAGGATTCCCCAATGACAGGCAGAGGAGGGCAAAACATTAAGTGAAATGTGGATAATAATTCTGTCGTATTCTCTGTTTTTGTGCGTTTGTGTGTTGTTTCAATTTGTTTAACTGGTCAACAAGTTATGGAGTCCCAGTTTCGGATCTGGGAGTAAAAATATCTGGAAATCCTTCCCTTACAACGGTAATATTCTTCATTAAAGGAACGCTTCCAATTGTCAGCGTTTCTGATGCTGCACACAACTGTGGACCATTCTGGGTGTGCATTTCTAAGTATCCTAAGATATTGACCTATTGACCCATACTTTTTATCCCATAATAACGGAAGCTGTGCACATCCCTTGGAAAGAAACTAACCATTACTCTATTGGCTCATCATTCTTCCCCACTGCATAGCCAAGGTAGTCTTTCAAAATAAAATACAAAGTCACTGCGTTGGCCCTCCTTACTAGCCATTCTGATGCACTTGTATAATACCAGTTAATACAAATAATAGCAGTTTGGGGCATTCTAAGGTACATGAGCCAAAACAAATACAAGTTAGTCTTATATCTTAGAGTATGAACTCAGTATCCTGAGAACCTAGCACAGAGTTGGCCACATGGTAGAAGGTCAGTACATCCTTAATTGAACTGAACTGACTGGAAGAACTTAGAATTTTTTAAATGTTTGTTTATTTGCTTATTTATTTATTTATTTATTTATTTATTTTTGAGAGAGAAAGCAAGCATGAGCAAGGTAGGGGCAGAGAGTAAGAGAGACACAGAGAATTTGAAGCAGGCTCCACTCTGTCAGCCCAGAGCCCAACACGGGGCTCATCTTTGAGATCATGACCTGAGCCAAAGTCAGACACATAACTGACTGAGCCACCCAGGTGCTCCAGATCTTATAATTTTTAACATATGAGAAGATCTTTTTGTTATACAACTAGGAATCTAGTAGCTTTGATTTCTTCCAACAATTGGCCAAGAGTTAGTTCTGTTCTAATGTATCATGGTCTCCCTGAATTTAAATTATGAAGCTCTGATCATTAATTTACTAACCTTCATGGGAAACAGTGTGATCACAGTGAAGTACAATATCATACAATCTTATGAAAATCAGAATTTCATCCTGGATCCTATCTGAGACTTGGGTTAAGACCCTTAGGTTTGCTATTTAGGTATATCCTTCTTAGCTATGAACTACTTTTTATCTAGGGGACCCTCTGAAGGGTAATGAAGGAATCTCAAATCCTTAGAGATTATTTGAAGAAGAGATCTGACATCCTATTTGTTTCTTAAATCAGAGTCAAGTGGAAGGTTGTAGTTCAAGAGATTATTAGCAAAATAGTGCTCAGAAAGATTCAAAGAGCAAATACCCAGAGAATGGCATGTGTGAGGCATACCCCCGCCGCCATTTTTCAAATTTACTTTCATGTAAGTAGCAGTGAAAGACGGGCTCTAAAAAAGAAAGATCTCCCTTAAAAATGGTTACTTTTGTGAAACAAGGGAGTTTCTTCTAGATCATTAAGAAAGCCATCAAAGAGTTGATTTTTTGTTAAACAGTAAAGATTAATTTATTTGGTTCATGTTGCATATTGTTTCCTCAAAAATCACAGTGAAGAAGAGCTTTAGGTTTTAACTTTTCGTTGAAGTCCTACTTACAAAGATATTTTTCTTTCAGATTGCTTTTGAGATATTAGTTTAATTGCATCAAATAATTGAACTGTTTCTGCATACACAAATCATATGTTAGCATTTGGCTGTGATATGGCTTCCATTCTTTGCTGAAAAAAATTAGTTATAATCTAACTGAAACAGAGATGAGATAAATTAGTGTTAGTTCCAAATGTTAAAAATGAGGCACTATTAATACTTTCTAGATCAAATATGAGGAAACCTACTAAATATTCATTAATCTTCAGATACCTTATATATCTAGAAATTCATTACACTGCTTCCTGCCCCTCTCTGTTCCACCACGGCATCCACCTTCACCTTTACCTTCACTGACGATGGAGTTTTGGTTGACAATCCTATTCTTGTGCAGGATTGGCTGTTGAGCTACCCTTTTAAAATGTAAGGAAGTTGAGGGACATCTTGGGGGCTCACTCTGTTAAGCATCCAACTCTTGGTTTTTTTCTTTTTTTTTTTTTTTGGCTCCGGTCATGATCTCATGGCTTCATGGGTTCAAGCCCTGCATCAGGCTCTGTGCTGGCAGCATGGAGCCTGCTTAGGATTATCTCTCCTTCTCACTCTGCTCCTTCTCCACTTGTGCTGTCTCTGTCTCTCATAAAACAAACAAACAAACAAATAAATAAATGCAAGGAAATGGAGAGTGCAAGAAAAGAGGAAGGAATAAGATTTGTCCCTGCTGGTAGTATTTTATGTTGTTGCCTTATATTCTAGAATCACTGCCTCTCCTAGAGTTCTTTTGAGCTAAAACTTGCCCAAGTCCATGAGACAATGGCTAAACTATTGGTTTTCTTTGCTACATAAATATTCATCTCATTATCCCAAGTGTCCAAAGTTGTAAATCATCTAGTTGCTTCATACAGATCCAGACGCCCGGACAAAAGTTGTAAAACATTATCGGTAGTGACGCAGTGGGGATAATGATGAAGATAAGCCTACATCATAAGAAGAGTTTCCAGCAAGAATTCAGTGCCATTATCAAGCACTTCTAGAAAAATGAGCATGCACTGAAGAAGGATTTCACATGTTACTGGCAAATGAGTCTGGGGTAGAAATGGTGATATACATCGCAGTGTAATGTGATATAACATAAACATGAATTTTACAGTATATCACTTGGCTTTCGGCTGCTGCTGCTGAATGTTTAAGTGTCCTTTGGGTGACTACGAAGTACAGAGCCTCAGAAATGGACCGTGCTGAGGTCCTTTTCATTTAGGTATCCTATCGCAGTAACTCACCTCCCGTCCACAAAATGGGCCTGCGGATGCAAAACACGGTAGCATTTGGAAGCCGGTGGATACTGTGTTTTTGGACTTTGAATAAGCTGCTTATTTTGAAGAGCTGCTGCCAACATCCCTTCCCACCACCAAGCTGTCAGGAGCATTTCGTAGTCGTGTTTCACGTAGTGCATTTATGGATATGTTTGCCTGCGTGTCTGAATGATGAGATCACAGGCCTGTGTGTCACTGAGCGGGAGAGCTGGAAGCCAGCCTTGCCTTGCTGAGCGTTCAGTAACAGTGGTTAGGGAATGGGGGGTGGGGAGGAAAAGAGGGAGGGAGAAGGCAGGGAAGGAAGGGGAAGACTGCACGAGTGTATACCAGACTTCCTTGACTAAAATCAATGCAACTTTTCATTCTACAGCGGTGTTATCCAGAAACAAGTGCAAGCCATATAGGTAATGGCAAACTCTCTAGTCGCGTTTAAAAAGTAAAACCAAATGGGTGCCACTTGTAATAATATAGCTCAGTTAATCCAAAATGTTATCATCTCAACATGCAACCAAGAGAAAACTATCCATGACGTATCCCCCCTCGTTTTTTCTTTTTTTTTTTTTTTTTGGACGGTGTCTATGATCTCGCATGTATTTTATATGTGCAGCCCACCTTAGCTCAAGTAAATCACACTTCAAGCACCTGCTTGCCACATGGGGCCAGTGGCTACTATAAAGGACACTATAGCTCTAGAGCCCTTATAGGATCTGGCTAAAGTGAATCCCCAGCTGAGACTAGGTAGCTTCTACTCCTGTCCTATCCTGCTTTTCTTACCCATTCCTCCCCAAATACATCACTTGTACAAAATTCCTCATCTTGGGCTTAGCTTCCAGAGAAACTGACCTAAGGCAATACTTACTAAAACTTTGTAGTTCCTACTTAATGATGAATCAGACAGATTTATTCTTTTTCTAAAAATTTTTAATGTTTATTTATTTTTGAGAGAGAGAGAAAGAGTGGGAGAGGGGTTAGAGAGAGAGGGAGATACAGAATCCGAAGCAGACTCCAGGCTCTGAGCAAAGAGCTGGATACGGGTCTCGAACTCACAGACTGTGAGATTATGACCTGAGCCAAAATCGGATGCTTAACCAACTGAGCCATGCAGGTGCCCCTAGACAAACTTAGTCTTAATGTGACCCACCCTTGCCATAACTCCTATGTCCCTTCTCATCAACTTCTACTCACCTCTTCCCATTTCCACTTGTCTTAGAGAACACAGATTCCAAGGGAACCACCACAATCAGCTGGTCATCTCTCAGTATCCACTGAAAAGGAGACATCGAATCACACAGTAAGGTAACAGACACTGATAACTACTGACTTGGACTTTGTTTTCCAACTTCAAACCACCCTTTGTGCAAGGAGTACATCACACTTCCAGCTCCGGAATGGATTCTGCCTTTTTTTAGTTTCTCCAAACGCAATCCCACGGTCAGTAAGGGTGTCCAGGATGAGCGATAAATGCACTGAGATGAAATGTCAAAACAAATACCCTTTTCAAAAGACTAGTGTAAGAAAGGAGAATGAGATTTTGACAAGTCCCTGTGAGGTGTATTCGAATATAGCCTGTAGTTTATTCCTTTTTTTTTTTTTTTAAATACCACTCATTCAAAGTCCATTAAGCAAAACAGTAAGCATTTGGTTCCTCTCATCATTTGGGAGCAAAGTAAAAGACCTCAACCATTCGTCTTTTTATGGATCCCAAACATAGGGATGAGTGGATTGCTAACTGTTCCCAAGATGGCAGAAAACTGGCTAACGAGAGAAAACATTATGCTTCTTCAGAAAGCACTAACTCCGAGATACCCTTGAAGCCGTCTGTCTGTCAAGCAGCTATGCAATTGTGTTTTATTGACTTTTTTTTTTTGCTTGCTTGCTTTTTATTTGTTTATTTTTAAGACTTGAGCAGCAGCAGTCTGTCAAGTTGCAAACTCGCTGATTGGTAAGTGGTAAGAACGTTGATGACATTTTAAAATCAGCTCGGTTCAAAAGAAGTCAAAAGTAGAAAGAAAACTCTTCACAATTTGTGAACTAAACTCCAAATGCTTCTTCATTTTGTTCTCATTCGTTCGAATTCATGGTGATCTCTTAGAAACGTGCACTTTTGCTAAGGAAATCTTCAGACTTGTTGGTAATGGGAGGCCTGAAGCTTGGTGAATGCAAATTGCTGTGTCTTTATCAGTGAAGATAATCAGTTGAAAAAGAGAGTTAAAAATAATAACACAAAAATGAAAAAAGAAAAAGAAAAAAAGAAACTATGTCAAAGTAAACCAAATTGTTAAGTAAGAGGTGGAATATCATTACGGATGAGTGTCTCAATCCAGTCAGGTTGGTATCACAAAATGCAATAAACTGGGTGACTTATAAGCAACAGAAACTGATTTCTAAAAATTCTGGAGGCTGGGGAGTCCAAAATCAGCAATAGTTTCAGAGTTTAGGTCTGTTTCCTGATTCATAAAGGGCCGGTGGTCTTCTCCCTGTGTCCTCATGGAAGAAGGGTAAAGGGAATCTCTTGGGGGTCTGTCTTATAAGGGTGCTAATCCCATTCATAAGGGTGTTGTACTCAGGACCTACTAATCACCTCCCAGAGTCCCCACCTCTTCATACCATTACTTGGGAGATTAGTTTTCAATACATGAATGGGAAGAGAAAGGGGCCCAAATATTCAGTCTACAGCAAGCAATATCAAACTTGGAGTTAAAACACTGAGGTTATATTTACAACACAAGACCTTGCTTGAAACACTGTATCTCCTGGAGCCACGTTCTTCATCTGTCAATGAGAAGACTCGATTAAACGATTATTAAGCTCCCCACCAGTACTATGGTTCTATAATTCTAAGTCGGCATGTATAAAGATGCTTGATGTGATACCGCTTGCTTTGCCTTGCTTGGAGGTATATTCCTGGGTCAGTAGGTGTGGTGGAAAAAGTTTTGAGGACAGATAAATTCGAGCTTAAATTCTGCACCTACCACATATCTGTACGACCTTGAGCAAATTACTGGCTCATCTGAGAAACAGGGATAATAATACCTACTTCCCAGAGTTTTGCTGATGCCCTTGAACAATATCTGGAACAAAATAGGCAGGGGGAAAAATCTTCCCTTTCTTTTCAGTTCCTTGAAGGCCATTTTCATGGTACATCTCCCCTATATGCGAGCGAATAGTTCTCTACAGGAGACTGGCTTCTTTCTTAACCTGTGCAAAAGCAGTATGGGTGGAAGAGGGGAAACTGGGCCTGAGTCCACACCTGGAGACAACTTCTGGCATCCCAGGGGAGGCCATGCCTTATTCCCAATCTCCCCAGAAGGCCAGAGGACCTAAGGGGACCGTGGCTTAGGTAAATAAGCAGATTGATACAAAGAAATGCATTTTAAAAGTCAACTTACAACAAAAGAGATCTAGAGAAATAATTCAGGAGTGGGTAGGAGAGAGAAGGGAAAACTAATACCTGGGTCAACCTGACTCAACAGCAGAATTTTGGCAACTCTCCTTGGGATCGGGGCACCAGTGACCTTTAGCACTCTTCGCATTTTGATCCATTAGTAGAAGAAAGGATTTGGGCCTTTTCCACATCAAAACTGCAAAAGGGATAGTGCTTTATATTTCTCATAATGTAAAATAAAGCCATTGGCATTGTAGTTTATCTTCTCTGGTGCTTTTTTAGTGGATAATAAGCACACCAGGTTGTGATTGTCATATGCTTTTGTGTGCGTTTTCTGAATAAATGAAGATATTTCATATGTCAGATCATCATTATATCTAATATTGCCTGTGGAATGTGTCCAGGAATGTAATGTTTTATTTGAGCAATTTGCATACGCATATTGTTTCATTATCTTAACACTATCCTGTTTGGGCTGACTGGTTCACACACACATGATGAGAATACAATGGCCCTGATAAGGTCTGGTTTAAGTGATCAGAAAACTTTCTAAAAGTGTTTACATTCCAGATTGCATAAGTTAATGATTAAAACAAGAATTAAGATTTTAGCAGAGAGGTTGTATGGTTTCTTAACTAGATTTTCCTTTTTCTTTTTCCTTTTACACATGTTACTTAAGCGTTCCCTATTAACTGTGTGTTATGTCTAGACTACTAATAAATTGGCAGAGATGGGAAGGGAAAGCAAGAGAAACCTGATATTTAGGAGAATCATGTCTAGGCAGAAAGAGGTTGGACATCTTTTTTTTTTAAGAAAGTTAGATTTTTACCAAACCTGTAAATATGAAATCTCATTTAATAGTTTTTAGTAAAATGTGTTTGCCTTAAGAACTCCATTTTAAATATCGCTTCGGTGTTTCATGATTTTCTTGCATAATAATCAGTAGGAACTAAAGGAACATGGATGATCTCTCATGCTACATCATCATTCATTCATGTGTTAATTCATTCAGGAAAATATTTACTGAGCACATGTTATGTGCCAGGGATAGGGCCAGAAGCCAAGAGGATGGCGACAGCAATAACAGAGCCTATGTCCCTGGGAACTCTCAGCGTAGCAGGATAGAGATAAATGAGCAATCACAATGGGCTTTCGTAAGGTTCAAAGCTGAAGAACGAATGCCATGGCACTCCTATGGTCATAATTAATATGCTTAGTTCCTCCTACTAAATGCATGTAGATATTTGAGGCTTATAACCTTCTTCTGTTCCAAAGAAACATGCTGTGCCCTCACTGAGATGTGTCTTATACAATTTTTGTTCCTAAGTAGTGATGTTCCTCTTCTATGAAGGTAATAAATTCAAAGGAAGAGTGGAAGAGAAGGAATGGCAAGTGGAGAAGGAAGAATCATTCTACTATTGCATAGTTGGAATGTATGGAGTTTGGAGTCAGAAATGTCTAGAATTTAATTCCCTGTCTTCAATTTCTGGTTGCGTGACCTTGAAGAAAAAGCATTTAAGCTTTCAGAGAATCATTTCCTTTTTTATACTGTAAGGGAGGGACACCTATGCCATGGGGTGACCATAAGGAGCTGAAAGGGCAGTATGTGCATCAATACTGCCAGGGTATTTAACACGGAAACAGAGTAGCTGCAGGAGTCCTATGCAGAAAAGGTGCAAGTCAGAAGATGCATCAGCATTTGACTGCTTAGACCCTAGAACTGACTCAGAATTCCAATCTCTCTGTTCTTGAAGAACCTCTTTGAACCTCTCCTACTATCCAAATTCAACTGAAATTTCAAAGCCCTCCACTTAACTCTATTCCCACATAGAGTTGGGGAAAGATGCCTTTCCATCCCCCAGCCCTCCTTGAGCCATTCTCTGATCCACCCTAAATTAGCATCATTTGGAAGATGGATCCATTGATGCTCAGGGCATTTAAGGGAATGAGCTTAACAGAAGAAACAACAACTAGGCCTGGACCACCTTCTGGTAACAGAGTGATGTCATTAACCACTCTTTGAATGTTGATTCTTTTGTGTGTGAAGTAAGAGCAGAGCTCCCCATGAGTACAATGTCCAACACGAACGTGAGGACCTATCACATCAATCCTGCAGACTCTGGTTTACTTTCTGTACCGGTTTCCTAGACACAGGCTCCTAGGGCTAACATAGCAACTGATGACAGCGGCTTAAAACAATGGAAGCCTATCCTCCCAAAGCTCAGGAGGCCAGAACTCCAAAATTATGGTGTCAGCAGATTGGCTTACACCGGAGGTTCCAAGGGAAGGCCCCTTCCATGCCTCCTCCATAGCTTGGCTGATCTCCAGAAATCTCGTCATTCCTTAGTCTGTAGCCGCATCGCTTCCAATTTCTCTGTCTCCACGTGGCAGACTCCCCGGTTTGTCTCTTCTGCATTTCCGTTTCCAGGTATCACTGCTCCTTTCTCTGATTTTTAAAAATTGTTTTTAACATTTATTTATTATTGACAGAGACAGAGCATGAGCACGGAAGGGGCAGAGAGAGAGAGAGAGAGAGAGAGAATCTGAAGCAGGCTTCAGGCTCTGAGCTGTCAGCACAGAGCCCGACGCGGGGCTCGAACCCACAAACTGTGAGATCAGGACCTGAGCTGAAGTCGGTCACTTAACTGACTGAGCCACACAGGCGCCCCTCCTTTCTCTCATAAAGATACCAGCCATTGAATATTTAGAGCTCTGTATGCAGTATGACTACTACCCGTATGTAGTATGCCCTGAATGTAGTATGACCACACTTTAACCTCACTCATTATATCTGCAAAAGTCCTATTTCCAAATCATGTCACAATCTGAGGCTCCTAGTGGCCATGCATCTGGGGGAGGGAGGACACTATCCAACCCAGTGTACTTTAGCCCTATGCTGGTGGCCTCCCCAGCATCTTACATAATGCTGAGCATGCAGTGTGTATTTAACAGGGAGTGTTTAGTTGGTAATGAGCCTGAGCTTTTCCAAGAAAACCCTTGGCTTCCTAGTCAAAGAATGCACCTCTTTAGCTTCAAATGTACCATCGGAAAAATTCACTCCATTGTTCACAAACAACAAAATTATTAGCACAGCAAAGCTGAAAGTGCTTTTTAAAACCCATACCCATATTAGTGATGACTAAGTAATAGCGTAAGTGCAAGAAGCAGGAACAATTTCTGCTTAAAGCGCACACCAAGGCCAGAGTTTTCCTTACAGTGTGAAAATGTGTCTAAAAGCCAGAGTCATACCCACATGCGAGCAGGAATGATTTTTCAAATGAATTAGATACTTTGACTCAGGTCTCAACACCTACATTTCAGGGATATTGTGTGTGCTCTTTGCCTGCACTTTTTTCTTTCTCTTTCTTTCTTTCTCTTTCTTTCTTTCTTTCTTTCTTTCTTTCTTTCTTTCTTTCTTTCTTTCTTTCTTTCTTTCTTTCTTTCTTTCTTTCTTTCTTCTTTCTTCCTTCCTTCCTTCCTTCCTTCCTTCCTTTCTTTCTTTCTTTCTTTCTTTCTTTCTTTTTCTTTTCTTTTTTTTGGTCAGTGTCATTTCTAAAGTTAGAAGTCATGTACTAAATGAGGTATATTTTCTGTCAAAGATAATAGGGCCTTCTAGCCTTTTATTTCACCATTACGGTTTCTCTTGTGAGGATACAAGAGCTTTTGAATCTCTAAGCCTTTTGGGGAATTGCAAAGACATGCTTTTGGCAAACTGACCTTTGCAGAAGCTGTTTGATATTTAACAGTCCCTCCCTCACTTATCTTCCAAATCACCACCTCTACTTCTTAATAGGAGAGTAGAATATCATCATATCGTTGTTTAAAACAATATACGCAGACAGTAACCATGTGTTGTGACTGAAAGTGTATTGTAGAACAAGGAATTCAGCCTGAACACAGTCTAGCGAGGCATCCGTGAATGTTACTCAAACAGGAGATAAATGACCATCTTTGGGGACTGATGAAGAATTCATGCTTTTACTGCTGGGATAAAATCTACCGCCCTTGGTAGGCCAAGCAAGGATTTTCAGAATCTATTCCTATTTTGCCCCTTGCCTGCCTGTCTTCCTCTACTATGACTCGGCCATAATTATTCATTTCTGAAAATGAATAAACCTCGAGTATTCTTCGAATATTCCAAACTTCTGGACCTCTATGCCTTTGCACATACCAATTTTTCTAACTGGAATGTCTTCTTTCCCTTTGGGTTATCTGTTATGTATAGTTAAAGATATATGTGTCCCAGGGGCTGGGAGGGGAAATCTATAGTACTTTGTCTCTTCTTAAGCACACAAAATTAAGTTAATTATAATTGCTGGCTCAAAACAAAAAGGGAATCTTCATGATCTCACGGAGTAAGGCAGGGGGCTCCAGAAACAGAAGGGAAGGCCTCCAGCTTTGCTTTTCGGCCATATTCTCCTGGATTGGCTGCCTCCTCAGAGTGTAGATGCTCCAGAAGGTGCATCCAGGCGTTGTCTAGTAGAAAAAACATTAATCACTTTTGTCTTGTGTTCCTCTTATAGGAGAGAAAATGAAACTTTCCTAGAGTGCAGAGCAAACACTGGCTTCTGTCTCTCATCCTTGAACCAAATATCAGGTTTTCAGGATTCACGTAATTGAATTATTTAGGGGGAATAATTGGGGGGAGTGTCTTTTCCACCACATTATTATTGTTGAAAAACGTAACACCCTGGAAATGAGGGCAGAGGCAATTGAAGTTTGTCAGAACCTTTAAAATTCAAACCAGATATGTGGTGCCTGGGTGACTCAGTCAGCTGAGCATCTGACTTCGGCTCAGGTCATGATCTCATAGTTCATGGGTTCAAGCCCCAAGTTAGGCTCTGTGCTGACAGCTCGGAGCCTGGAGCCTGCTTTGGATTCTGTGTCTCCCTCTCTCTCCCTGCCCCTCCCCTGCTCAAGTTCTCTCTCTCAAAAATAAAATAAACATGAAAAAAAAAAAAGAAAGAAATTCAATCCAGATCCAAACATTTTGCTCATTGTGAGGGGAACACAAAGGCCTCACTTACTAATTATATAATAATCAATCAATTTTGCTCCTCTGGAAACATATGCATGTGTGTTTATAATAAATGACTTGGGTAAGAACTTATGTTCTCTGTTGATTTTGTAAGTTTTGACTATGATTTTTATATCTGCATCTATGTTAAGATTAAAACTCCAATACATTTACAATGCTAGGAAAATATACATACTAGCTTAAGTAAATCTGGATAAATATGAGGGAAATACAACAGGGTGTTAAAAATGAGATTGATGAGGCGGTTCAGTTCACAGTTCTTGTTTACTGTTCCTTCAGTCTCCATCCACATGTTTTAGGGGCTGACAAAGTTGTCACGTGACCATTGTCCATTATCTGAAATGGACCAAAGAACTTTCTGCAGTAATGGAAGTGCTCTATTTCTACGGTATCCAATATGGTAGACACTAGCCAAACATGGCCATTGAATCTTTGAAATGTGGTTAGTGTGGCTAAGAAGTGGAATTTTTAATCTTATTTCATTAGAACAACAGTATGGCACTAGTCTCCACTATATCAGACAGCCAGCTCTATGGTCTCACTTCCTGCCTTGACGCTCTTCATACTGCCCACTTCAGCTATAATCAGCTACAAGAGACCATCACAGTGGCCGTTTCATACCTAGTGTGCCCTTGTCATCGTCTTGCTCTTACCTGCAATGCCCTTCCCTTTTGATCCACCTGATAAACTTGCTCCTCTCTTGAAATCTAATTGTCACTTCCAATTAACCTATTCATCCTTCATGGGTCCTTCCTTTGAGGTTCCATGATGGTGTGCATTACTGTTATATTGTTTAAGGTAATTGTAGGTGAAAGGATTATGTCATTGTTCATTGCTACCCATCTTAATGTGTTTGCAAATAAACTTAGCTTTTCAGGGGGTATTTTTTTACACAACTGTAATTTTCATAAGATTCATTGGTATTGTCACAAAGAAATGTCAGTGTTTGATTATGGGGATTTTAACCCTGCAATCTGGGAATCCATGGAGACGGTGGAAATAGCTGTGCCAAATCAATGGGTAATAAATTCACCTAACTTAGATTCATGAAAAACAGAAACAAAGGCAAATTGGCCATTGATATTATAACTATAAGGGGTAACATTTCTAGAGAAGAATTATGAAACATGGACCATTAATAAGAACTACTGTACAAGAGGGTCACCTGGGTGGCTCAGTTGTTTAAGCGTCTGACTTCGGCTCAGGTCGTGATCTCATGGTTCATGAGTTTGAGCCCTACATCAGACTCTGCGCTGACAGCCAGCTCAGAGCCTGGAGCCTGTTTCAGATTCTGTGTCTCCCTCTCTCTGGCCTTCCCCTGCTCATGCTGTCTCTCTCTCAGAAATAAACAAAAACATTTTTAAAAATCTTAAAAAAAAAAAGAAGTACTATACAAGAATGTCCAATGAGAAATACCCTCGACAACGCTAGACTACCCAGCGGATGCTGGAAAACACTGGAAAGATCATTGAATCCCTAGTACCAGTGTCGAAATGAGTTGATGAGGCAGTTGGTATCATGAAAAGCCCTTCAATTTACAGGCTTTGTGACCTTGGGTGTTAGAAGTTGGAAGAGAGTCCGTAAAGCATCTTCCACACTGAGAAGGTTGATTTGAAACCAAAAAATGATGCAAGTCATTCTGTACTGTTTATAGTTTTATTCAGGGTAACTTCCTAACAAGGGGGGGGGGCAGATGAATGATCTGGGCACTTATCCAGCTGTTCTCCATCCCCATTCTCCACCATGTCTGGGCCTTAATCCCATGTCTGGGCTTTTATGGAGCAAAGGGCATGGTGGTGAGGTCACAGGGTAGTTATCCTAAGCGGAGCCATTGGGGCATTACCTTAGGGAAGATCAGGACAAGCTTTCCCATGTTTCCTTTTTCTTTTTCTTTTTTTAAATGTGCTTTTATTTTGAGAGAGATAGAAAGCAAGCAGAGAGAGAGGGAGATAGAGAATTCCAGGCAGCCTTCGCATTGTCAGTGTGGAGCTCCATGTGGGGCTCGAACCCGCACACCATGAGATCATGACCTGAGCAGAAACCAAGAGTCAGACGCTTCACCGGCTGAACTACCCAGTCGCCCTAAGCTTTCCCACGTTTCAGTCAGAGTATGTACACTAACCTCTGGGAGGCATGGAGTATGTGACCCGGGCAGGGGTCATCTGTAGGCATGAAAAAGATGGAAGGCCAACGTGAAGCTAGTTTGTCAGCACTCTGACGCTGAGGACATTCCTTAACCATTCAGAAGTTTTCCCAACTACAGAATTCCCCGGCTCACATAGTCATGTGAGGTAATGCATGTGAAATGTATTCTGTAAATGTTATAATAAGGGCATAGCCACTATGATGATAATGATGGCTATTATTATTATCATTTCCTGGTCAATCTATTCAATAGACAGTTTCTGAAGTCCTTTTTTCTGTCCTATGTTATCATCTCTTCCAATGATAGTAGACACATGAACAAAGGTTTATATTCAGGGAAACGTTATAGGAAGAGTCCTGATATTTTGTCTAAAAATCAAAATGTTTTAAAATGGAGCATTCTGAAATATGACAAACCAATTTGATATGGAAGGTAGCATTCTACAGCACCTCATATTATAGCTCAATAAACATACTGAAAATTACGTTTGCAGTTTACCCCTTTAAGATCTTTGAATCATCTTTGACCGTATCATGTTCTTTATTTCCAGTCAATTAATTCCATTCGCTCCCTCTCAGATACTACTGTGACTCTTTCATTAGCCCTCATCCAGATTACAATTTTTTAAAATAAATTTTAAAAAATATTTTTAAAGTTTATTTATGTATTTTGAGAGAGAGAGAGAGAGAGCAAGTAAAAGAGGGGCAGAGAGAAAAGGAGAATCCCAGCAGGCTCAGTGCTATTACTGTGGAGCCCAACTGGGGGCTTGACTCCATGAATCTTGAGACCATGAGCTCAGCTGAAGTCAGGAGTTGGATGCCTAACTGACTAAGCCACTCAGGTGCCCCCAGATTACTTGATGAGTTTTCTTTCTCTCATGATGGGTCTTTCTGATCTACTCTATCTGACTTTTCCCAGTTGGAATGCACTTTCCAAGTTCAGATATATCATCATTTTCTTCTATAGACACTCCATCACTGCTTAAGGACTATGGAAGAACCTAGGTTTATTAGCTGGTTTACACAATCCTTTGCCTCACTTGCAAATCCATTCCGACCAGTCTTTGGTCAACCCATTCATGTTGTCCAGATAGTGTGGTTTCCCCATGAACAGAGTTTGTCTGGAGATCCTACTTCTTCTTTAAGAGCATCCTTCATTACCTCTCTTGACTAAAGAACTTTCATCATCAAGACTTAAGTGAACATAATCTCCGTTATACCAAGCTTCTCAAAACAGGACTAATCTATCACTCTTACAGGATTCTCATTAATGTGATCTTAATTCTTAATAGTGAGCACATCCCATTGGTCTGAACATCCACAAATGACTACAAAAAACTCTCTGAAGTCCTCAGCATGCAAAGGACTTAAGCTGTAATAATAAGAAATAGCACACTTGGTATTTAGGAGCAGAAGGTCCTAATAGGCATCCTCGAATTACCCCTTTACTGGCTGTTCTGGCTAATCATAATTTAAGCCATTAGTGGGCCTCTATGAGATGCCAAGTGATTTCTTTACAAATGTTGCACAAGGGACAACTAGCGAATTGGTTCAGGATAACGACTCTGCCATTTTTAGTCCTGCAAGTGTAGGATAAAACAGCGAATAGCATCACCCCAGGGCTGCAGTGCTCAGGAATTTCAATTAAAAAAAGTAATAAGTTACATTTCACCAAAAATATTATCCACTGCTCTTCAAGTAGGTACAATAAAGTAAATGCAGATTTGGAGTTTCCTAACAGACTAGATTTGAGGGAAGACTCTACAAGATAAAAGATAGAAGTGAATTTTTTTCTTTTTTCTTTTTTTTTTTTCAGAGCTGGAAAATCTACACTTATTTTCAAAGGCTTGTAACTTAAAAACTGCTTCTGTATTTCAGTCAAAGTTTTCTAAAAGGAATTTTTCTTCTGGCGGCCAGAGATTTTACAAGAAGATGTTCAAATGGGGGGGAAGAAAGAAGAAAAAAATGAAAAAGAAAAAGCTTTTAACAGAAAGTTAATAGAGTGGCCTAAATGGAACCTGAAATGGAGGCATTCGACCCCTTAATGTGACTCTCTGTGCAACTTCAAAAGAAAAGACAGCCTGACAGGTCTTCACTAAATACAGGAACAGGTGAGGGGCGGGCTGCTGCAGTCATTAGCTGGGATGGATACTTTATTCCGAATATATTTTCTCTACAACTAAAGTAGTTGCTCATAGGATTTAGATTATTTAAGCACCAAAATACTCATTGGCTAGAAAATTAGGATGTCTCTCTGTGGACTTTGTTCTCAGCTTTGTAGTGAGAACAGACGTCATTTTTGATGGCCACCAACGGTGGTCATTTTTCAGTGTAGGGAAAATGTGCTCCTCAGAACACGAGGTGTCAGACTCATTCTGGCACTCTTGGAAAAATAACAGAGAGCGTGATATTTTTTTGTTCTGTTCTAAGCTTTGTCATGACAATGAAGAGTTCCAAGTGTGAATACTCGTTCTCTAAATGACAGGAATAGTCTTTCACGTTTATACAGATAAATGTTGATGGAATATCCACCTGTTGTGTGAAGAGTGCAGCTCTTTGCTTGGTGTGAAGTGACATGTGGAATATTATTTCAACCTGAACTAGATATCTCAGGAACCAGTTCTGAGTTTTAGAATGCCAGCTCTGTTCATAGCTGAATAGTTTTGTATGGAAACACAAAATACAAACTTGAATAACTTGATATAGTTGGGTCTCCACTCAGAACAATATTTAACAGCAAGAGATTCACTGCCAATGTCTAATAAGGAATATACCTAAGCTATTACTGTTGTATTCCTGTTTTTTCTAAATTCCTCCTAATAAAAAATGCTGGAAGGGGCAAAGCCCATATGGGATCCCAGGGCCATGTAAAGGGCATTCCACTGCCTGGGAGCGGCAAGAAATGGAGGCTCCATGAGATGGACCATGGGATGAGGAACAGCCAGATCCCCGCTCTGTCCAAAGCACAAGGCCAAGATCAGAGGGCTGAAAGCCAATTGGGACCCAAAAGCAGACATACATGAAGAGTGCACAGTCAGGAGAAAGTGGAAGCCAATCAATTGATGCTAGGTGGACCAGTATACCTGGTATAATCTGAAAAGCACAGAAATGGAACAGACATGGACTTCTTTATTCAGGCAGTTGTTTAGAAAAGAAACATCTATACCTGAGGGTCTCAAAGGAGCAAAGGCAGATTGAGATATGTATAAGATACCTTTTACTGATAACCGTAGTGCCCGTACTACAGAGAACAACTTGCTAGGGGTAGTTCTGGAAGCAAGCTCATTCCACTGATTGCAGAATTTGAATGTTACATGAACTACACTGTACTGACTTGGGCAAGGTTGTTTCTTTTTTTTTTCTTTTTTCTTTTTTGTGTAAGACCCTCTTCCTCTTTTATTTATTTTTTTTATTCTTTTTTCTTTTCGTTTCTTTTTTTTTTTTTTTACAAATAGTTTATTGTCAAATTAGTTTCCACATAACACCCAGTGCTCATCCCCACAAGTGCCCTCCTCCATGCCCATCCCCCCTCCCCCCACATCCATCAGTCCTCAGTTTTTGTCAGCATTCAAGAGTCTCTCATGGTTTGCCTCTCTCCCTTTCCCCCACCATTTCCCACCTTCTTCTCCCCCACAGTCCTCCGTTAAGTTCCTCCTAATCCTCCTATACATGCAAACATATGATATTTGTCCTTCTCTGCCTGACTTATTTCGCTCAGCATAACACCCTCAAGGTCCATCCATGTTGCTACACAGGCCAGATTTCATTGTTTCTCATTGCCATGTACTATTCCATGGTATAGATAAACCACATCTTCTTGATGCATTCGTCCGTTGATGGACACTTAGGCTCTTTCCATGTTTTAGCTATTGTGGAGAGTGCTGCTATGAACATTGGGGTACATGTGCCCCTGTGCATCAGGATTTCTGTGTCCCTTGGGTAAATTCCTAGCAGTGCTATTGCTGGGTCCTAGGGGAGTTCTATTGTTAGTTTCCTGAGGAACCTCCACACTGTTTTCCAGAGGGGCTGTACCAGTTTACATTCCCACCAGCAGTGTAGGAGTGTGCCCATTTCTCCACATCCTTGCCAGCATTTAGAGTTCTCTGATTTGCTCATTTTAGCCACTCTGACTGGTGTGAGGTGGTATCTCAAAGGTTGTTTCTTTTTAAACAGCTCTTTGCCTCAGTTTTCTCATTTCCTAAGTGGGCATAGAATAGTACCTCTCATCCAGTGTTAACCATTAATATTAAATGAGTTAATAGATATTTAAGTGGCTAAAGCACTGTGATTATAAGTCATGTTTCCCAGGACACTGCTAGGGTGAGAAGAAAGCTTCAGAGCTGTAATGGACATGTACAATAAGAGGAATCTGGAAGCCCCCCAAATATAGATCTGGCATTCCAGGAGAGATGGTGGGGAGGTGAGCACATGCTACAAAAAGAAGGAAATTGCATGGGGAGCCTGGTGGCTCATTTGGTAAAGCAGGCAACTCTTGATTTCGGCTCAGGTCATCATCTCCCAGTCTGTGGGATAGAGCCGTGCACTGGGCTCTGTGCTGAGAGCACGGAGCCAGCTTGGGATTCTCTCTCTCCCTCTCTCCCTGCCCCTCCCCCCACTCATGCTTTCTTTCTCAAAACAAATAAACTTTTTTTTAAAAAAAGAAGGAACTCTCTCATAGCCATGTACTATTTATATTCCAAAAAAATTTAAGAGGAAGAGTCCTGAAAACAAAAAGACAGATTCACCATGAAGGTTTTAAAAACTAAATATGAATTAGATTTTAAAGACTAAAGCACAATTCGCATGCCCTCCTTGGTGAAAAATAGTATTAACTCCAGTCTCTATTGTTCTTGCTTAAATCTAGTGTCCAGAATCCAGCAAAAATGTATGAAAGATACAAAAGTTTTGAAAATATGACACATAAGTAAAGGTAAAAATATACAATAAAAGCAGACCTGTAGAGATTCTGATATTAAAATTTCAAAACAATTCATTGAAAATAAGTATTATAAATCTGGTAAAGAAATTATAGGAAAAAATGGGGAGGAAAAGTAGGTTAGATGATGGAGAATTTCAGCAGAGAAAAATGAAACAGAAAAGCAAATGTGTAGAAACATGTATTACAAATGTATATATATAGTTTATGTATGGTATTATATATATTATATGTATATATAAATGGTATATATATAATGGCATTATATATATATATAAAAGGAATATTACATGGATAGTTAAAAACAGAGAACCCAGAAATGGTTCAAATATAATCAACTGATTTTTGTAAAAGGAGCAAGGGCAATTCAATAAAGAAAGGATATAGTCTTTTAAACAAATTGTTTTGAAACAACTGTACTTCCAAGCATGTAAGAAAACTTAATCTAGGTACAGACCTCACGCTTTTCATGAAAGTTGCCTCAAGAGGAAGCATCGATGTAAATGTAAAATGCAAACTATAAAACTTCTGGGAATTAATATAGGAGAAAATCTAGATGAACTAAGGTTTGGCAGCAACGTCTGAGATATGACACCAAAAGCGATAAATTGGACTGCGTTGAAATGAAAAGCATCTGCTCTTCAACAGATACTGTTAAGAAAATAAAAGGACAAGCCACTGGCTGGGAGAAAATATTTGCAGAATACGTACCTGATGACGGACGGGTATCCAACATATGCAGGCACTTTTCAAATTTCGACAATAAGAAAACAAGCCACTGGATTAAAACATGGGCCAAAGACCTTTAACAGACACATCTCCCAATAAGATATGCAGATGGAAAATAAGCATATGAAAAAGTGCTTCATATCATATGTTACCAAGGAATTGCAAATTGATAAAACAATGAGATATACACACCTATTAGAATGGCCAAAATCCAAAACGCTAGCAACAGCAAACAGTAGCCAAGACAAAGAACAACAGTAACTCTGGTTGAAAGCGGGGATGCAATTCGGCATGGCTCTTCGGAAGACTGTTGGGGTGCTAACTTTCTAAGCGCACCTTTACCATATGACGCAGCAATCCTGCTCGCTGGTATTTACTTAAGTTAGCGGAAAACTGGCATTCACACAAGTACCTGCACAGGAACATTTATAGATTGATTGATTGATTGATTGATTGATTTTAATTTTTTTATTTGAGTATAGATGACACATGATGTTACATGAGTTTCAGGTATGACACAGTGATTCCTCTTCTCTGTAGGTTATACTGTGCTCACCACACACGCAGCTGCTGTCTGTTACCATTCAAAGCTATTGCACCATCATTGAGTGAATTCCGTATGTGGCACCTTTTATTTTCATGGCTTATTCGTTCCCAGGCTGGACGCCTGTGTCTCCCACTTCCCTTCGCCCATTCTGCCCCTCCCCTCCTCTCTGGCAACCGTCAGTCTGTTCTCTGTATTTATAGGTCCTATTCCACTTTGTGTTTGTTTATTTGTTTTGTTTTCAGATGAGTAGATTTATTTATAAGTGATAAATATTGGAAGAAACCGAGATGCTTTTCAGTAAAATAGAAGAATGGAGAAATGAGTTGTAATATGTCCATACAGTGAGATATTGTTTCACAATAAGATAACATGAGCTATCAATCCCTGAAAAGGCATGAGGGAAGTTCAAAGGCGTATTGCTAAGTGAAAGAAGCTGATGTGAAAGGCTGCATACCACGTGATTTTAGCTACATGACGTTTGAAGGCTATAGAGACATAAGAAGACTGGCGGTTGCCAGAGTTTCTGGGGAAGCGAAAAGGGGATAAACAGGTGAGCCCAGGGAATTTTTAGTGCAGTGAAACTATTCTATATGCTACTGTAATGACGGACGCATATCATTTTACATTTGTTAGTCCATAGAATATATATCACAAGGAGTAAACTCGGATATCAGCTGTAGAATTTAAGTTACTAATTATAAATATTGGTTCATCAGTTATAACAAATGACCACGTGAATGTTAGTTAAGGAGGAAACTGGGGAGCAGGTATATAGGGCGTATAAAAACCCAGTTTACTCTTTGTCCAAGTTCTATGTAAATCTAAAACTCACTACCCAAACTAAAATCTATTCATTAAAAATAAGTAAATAAATGTGTAGAAATTCTAGAGCTGAAAAATTAATAGGTGGTATTAAGAATTTATTGGAGGTACAAAACGGAAGCAATAAGATAGGTCTGGAAAACTCAACAATAAAATAAAATAAAAGTCCACAATAAACTATTCAAACTGAAGACAGTTTGGGAAATCACCAGTTATTTTTTTTTAAGTTTATTTGTTTTGACACAGAGAGAATTCCAAGCAGGTGCCACAATGTCAGCGTAGAGCCTGATGAAGGGCTCAAACTCCTGAACTGTGAGATCATGACCTGAGCTGAAACCAAGTCTGACACAACCGACTGAGCCACTCATCACCCCCAATTAATTAATTAATTAATTAAGAAGAAAAGAACATGACAGAATTATTTCAAATGGTTTAATGCATTACTAACTGAATTGCCAGAATACTGGAGAGAAAATGAAGCAGAAACATTATTAAGAACACAAATGCCGAGACTTTCCAAAACAGGTGTAGAACACTGGCCCACGTATATAAGCAGCGTAGTGAGCCCAACCAAAATAAATTAGAAGAAAATTTTACCTAGAGCATCCTAATTAAACCACTGAAAAACAAAGATAAAATGAAATTCTGAAAAGTAACCAAGTTTTTATTCAGGTTTTTTTTTTTTAACTTTTAGGTAGTTTCCAGTCTGTAGCTCTTATGCTACAATAAACATTTATGTACAAGGTCCTGTATGAAAATAAGATTTCATTTCTATGGAATAAATGCCCAAGAGTACAACTAGTGGATCTTATAGTAATCTATTTTTAGTTTTGAAAATAATTGCCCCCGAGTGTTGAGCATGGCTACACAGTTTTATATTCTCCCCTGCAATGGATGAGTGATGCATTTCTCCACATTCTTGTCAGCTTTTGGTATTATCGCTTTTTTCAATTTTAGCCATGCTGAGATGTGTAGTGATATCTCACGGTGGTTTTAACTTTAATGTATCTAATGATGTTGAATGCTTTTCACTTGTTTATTTGGCATGTGTATATCCTACTTGCTGAAATGACTGGTTGTGGTTTTTTGCCTATTTTGCAAGTAAATTACTTGCTTTCTTAATGTTGGGTTTGGAGAATTTAATACAATCTAGATATTACATCTCTGCTGGGTATGTGACTCAGAGATATTTCCTCCCACTCTGCTATTTGTCTTTTCATCCTTATAGCAGAGTCACTCACAGAGCAAAAGTTTTAAATTTTGATGAAGTACAATTTGTTAGTTTATTTTTTATGGATTATGCATTTGGTGTCAAATCTAAAAACACTGTGCTTAGTTCTAAGGGCTTGAATATTGTTTCCTATAGTCTCCTCTACAATATTTATAATTCACATTTAAGTCTATAATTTATCTTGAGTTAATTTTTACGGAAGGTATGAGGTTTAGATCAAGTTTTTGTTGGCTTGTTGTTTTGTTTTGGGGGAATTTTTGGCCAATGGATGTCCAATTATCTATTGTTTATTTTTAAGTTGTTTAAAATGTTTCTTTAGTTTTGAGAGAGAGAGAGAGTAATTAGGGGAGGGACAGAAAGACAGGGAGGCACAGAATTAGAAGCAGGCTCTAGGCTCCTAGCTGTCAGCATAGTGCCCAACACAGGGCTTAAACTCCCAAACAGTGAGATCATGACCTGAGCTGAAGTCAGATGCTTAACCAACTGAGCCACCCAGATGCCCCATCTATTGTTTTGTTTTGTTTTGTTTTTAAGCTGATCATATATCTGGAAAATTTATTGAACTCTGTTACTAGTAATAACAGCTCATTGTTGATTCTAGTGCTTTCTATTTTATCTTTTATTTTATCTTTTAGAAAGAGAGACAGAGAGATAATGAGAGTCAGAAGGGTAGTGGGGCAGAGGGAGAGAGAGAGAATCTTAAGCAGGCTCCACACTCTACACAAAGCCTTTCATAGGCTCACGACCTAAGCCGAAACCAAGAGTTGGACGTTTAACTGACTGAGCCACCCAGGCATGCCCTATTCTAGTGTTTTTACTATGTAACATTATAGTCTATGATAAGAAGACTTATTTAAAATTAAAAAAAATCAAATTTGAAACAGCTGAAATACAGCAGTATAATCAAAAGCAATAGCTGACTTTCTATCAGAAACACTGGAAACTAGAGTCAGTGAATTGACATTTTCGAAATACTGCAAGTAAAAATGCTACCAGTCTAGAGTTGCATAATCAGCAAAAATATAATTCAAAAATCAACAATATCAGGAATAAAAATGGAGTTATTTTCAATTCCCATGAGAATTACATGGATAATACAAGAATATTGGAAACAACCCTATGCCAAGAAATCCTACAATTTACTTGCAATGGGTGAATTTCTTCAAAGACACAAATTACCAAAACTGATACAAAAATAGAATGTCTGAGTTACTCTATATTTATTAAATCTTGCAAACTGGTAGTTAAATTTCCCCAAAGAAACCTAAACCGAGATTACTTCAGAGGTAAATTAAATCAAATACTTAACAGAAAGAATAGTAAGAATGTCAACCCTATACCGACTCTGATAGAAATTAGAAAAACACTTTTAAACACATAAGACCAGCATTACTTTGATACAAAATCCAGAAAAATACATTAAAGGAGTTGAAAACTAAATTTCATTATCCCCTTTGGACCACAGATATAAAAATCTTTGACAAATATGGTAGGTTATTTCAGCAATATGTAAACAGGAAAGGTCATCAAGGTCAGGTCAAATTTATGTCAGGAATCCAAGATTATTTTAATGATTATGGCAATTCACTATATATATAAAATAAAGGAGAAAAATATATGATCATCTCAATAAAGATACAGCATCACAAAATTTTAAATCTATTCATGGTAAAAAAAAAGTTCTGAGCTTGTTAGATACAGAAAGGAAATTCCTTGTGATGACAAAATGCATCTATGAAAAACCTACAAACAAGATGATACTCATTAGTGAAATACCTCCTAGAATTGTTAAAAGAATAAAAAGAATAATGTAAAACAGAACTATACCCGGTACAAAGTAAATGCTATGGAAGTACTGGCTATTATTAGCAAAACCACAGGGACACCAAATATCAATAAGAAAATTGATAAATAAACACAATAAATTCTAGTATTTTCATATTTAGAAGATAAGCAAAAATGAAAGAACATCAGCTAAATCTATGGGAAACTATAGGTACAAATAAAGTCCTTATTAGTTCAAAAATAATTATGGACATAGACAACCAACGGAATGGGAAAAGATAGTTGCAAATGACATATCGGATAAAGGGTTAATATCCAGAATCTATAAGGAACTCACCAAACTCCACACTCGAAAAACAAACAACCCAGTGAAGAAATGGGCAGAAGATATGAACAGACACTTCTCCAAAGAGGACATCCAGATGGCCAACAGACACATGAAACGATGCTCAGCGTCCCTCCTGATCGGGGAAATACAAATCAAAACCACACTGAGATACCACCTCATGCCAGTCAGAGTGGCTAAAATGAGCAAGTCAGAGAACTCTAGATGCTGGCGAGGATGTGGAGAAACGGGCACCCTCCTATACTGTTGGTGGGAATGTAAACTGGTGCAGCCCCTCTGGAAAACAGTGTGGAGGTTCCTCAGGAAGATAACACTAGAACTCCCCTAGGGCCCAGCAATAGCACTGCTAGGAATTTACCCAAGGGATACAGAAATGCTGATGCATAGGGGCACATGTACCCCAATGTTCATAACAGCACTCTCCACAATAGCTAAAACATGGAAAGAGCCTAAGTGTCCATCAACAGATGAATGGATCAAGAAGATGTGGTTTATCTACACCATGGAATACTACATGGCAATGAGAAAGAATGAAGTCTGGCCACGTGTAGCAACATGGATTGACCTTGAGGGTGTTATGCTGAGCGAAATAAGTCAGGCAGAGAAGGACAAATATCATATGTTTGCATGTATAGGAGGATTAGGAGGAACTTAACGGAGGAACAAGGGGGAGAAGAAGGGGGGAAATGGTGGGGGAAAGGGAGAGAAGCAAACCATGAGAGACTCTTGAATGCTGACAAAAACTGAGGACTGATGGATTTGGGGGGAGGGGGGATGGGCATGGAGGAGGACACGTGGGGATGAGCACTGGGTGTTATGTGGAAACTAATTTGACAATAAACTATTTGTAAAAAAAAAAAATTATGGACAGTTGTGTGTAGGAGTCAGGTCATTGTAGTTTGTAAGAGTTGATTATTTGCATTTTGTCCTATCTGCTGCTTTAGTTATTTCATGTGCATAGCTAAAGTCAGCCATGTGGGAGGTTTCATGGCACGGAAATCAGCAAATGTGACAAATATTTTTTTCTGCCTCTGATGAGCTGGCTGTTAAACATCTACCACCACACCACTGATCCTACCGTCTTGTTGTAGAAGAAGAAAATCCAGATTGGAGACATGGTAAAGAGAACAACACTCTTTATTTCTTTAATTAAGAAAAGTTCAAAGTAAATTTACTGTGGCCAGTTATGTAATTCTGATTTATACTGAATTGTAAGAACAGGTATTTACTTTAAACACGGGTGTTTATGCTTTCAAATCTTGCTAGGGGTTATAGTTCTTTGCTAATGTCTATCAAATTTTGTGAGGCATACTAATTATGAGGCATATGAATAGGCAGCCTGAGCAATTCTTACTAACCCAAATTGATTAAACAGGAGTAAATTAGAACTCTGGAGTTTAATCCATGTTATTAGTATCAAATTTCCATAATTCTGTCTCCCCTCATGGCACACGATGAAGGCTAAGGAATGAAAGTTAAAATAAAAAGACAACTGAGCTGTAGAAAGTCTCTTCCTTCCTTCCTTGTGCTCCATATATATGAAAAGGAAAGGTTAAAAATTAGTTCATTTGAGCAAAAATAAACAATCAGGACTACATCAAAATAAAAGGCTTCAGAGGAGCAAAGGAGACAATCAGTAAAACTAAAAGTCAACCTAAAGAATGGGAGACAATATTTGCAAATGGCATGTTTGATAAAGGGTTACTATCCAAAATATATGAAGAATTTATAAAACCCAACACCCAGAAAACAAATAATCCAGCTAAAAAATGGGCAGAAGACATGAACAGGAACCTCTCCAAAGAAGACATCCAGATAGCCAACAGCGACATGACAAGATGTTCATCACGACTTTTCATCAGGGAAAGGAAAATCAAAACCACAATCACCTCACACCTCTAGAGTGGCTACAATTAACGATACAAGAAAAATGTATGTTGGCATGGATGCGGAGAAAGGGGAGCCCTCTCACACTGTTGGTGGGACCCTGAACTGGTGCAGCTCCTCTGGAAAACAGTATGGAAGTTCCTCAAAAAGTTAAAAAATAGAACTACTTTACAGCTCAGCAATTGCACTACTTGGTATTTACCCAAAAAACACAAAAATACTGATTGAAAGGGATGCACACACCCTGATGTTTATAGCAGCATTATCAAAAATAGCCAAATTATGGAAAGGGCTCAAATGTCCATTGATTGATGAATGGATAAAGAAGATGTGGCATATATACACAATGGAATGTTTACTCAGCCATAAATGAGTGAAATTTTGTTATTTGTAATGAAGCAGACGGAACTAGAGAGTATTATAGCTAAGCAAAAATAAGTCAGAGAAAGAAAAATACCATATGATGTCACTTATATGTGGAGTTTAGGAAACAAAACAAACAAACAAAGGGGAAAAAGAGAGAGAGAGGAAGAAACAAATCAAGAAATGAGACTCTCAACTCTACAGAACAAACTGGTGGTTGCTAGACAGGAGGTGGGTGGGGATTGGTTAAATAGGTGATGGGAATTAAGGAATGCACTTGAAATGAGCATACGGTGTTATATGGAAATGGTGAATCACTATATCTTACCCCTGAAACTACTATAACCCTCTATGTTAACTAACTGGAATTAAAATAAAAACATAACACAAATAAAATTTAAGAATTTTGAAAACTCAGCTCATCCACCTCTCTACACACAGCTCATCCAGTAAAGAGAGAAACTAATAGAATACAAGCTTTCTTCAGTGTTTTACTCCTTAGCTGCCTTGTGCAGCTCTATCTCTCATACCTCCAGGCCGAGTTTTTAAATGCATCTCTTTGTCTTTTGCATCTGTCACCTGTGGAGAATTTTTAGCCAGATTTATTAACTAAAAAATGTAGTGATGGACATGTCACTAGACATGGTGAGTTTAGCATCGGACAAAGGAAAACAGTGCGGTTCAATCATGCTCTTCCTTTGAGGACCTCTTGCCAAGCAAGAGACCCTTTAGCTCTCCAGAGGGTTCTCTCCCCCAACTCCAAATGTACTGCAAGGAAAGCCAATGTGCCTGCATCCCAATAAACGAAAATTAGTTTACGGGGACAATTTACCCGCATTTGTAATTATTTTCCTGCTTAGAAAGGTAATCTCGTGTAAAGGTACATCGTGGATGTTGGGCCCACAGAAAAGCAGGCTTGTATCACAATACTGCCGCTTGCTAGCTCCAAGTCTTTTAATATCCAAGTATCTATCAAATACCAAATATACCCTAAACATGGGATGGCACTCTTCACCTCAAAAGTTCTTATGGGACTAAATGAAATGCCTAATAAGCACTTGACACATAGAAAATGCCCATGTGCCATTGCTTATGTTGTTAGAATTGTTGCAATAATCATCGCCATAGGAAATAAAAGCTGTCGTTGTTGAGGTTCACATATTTTTGGTAATAGCTAGGTATCATTCAGTCAAGCAGGAATTAGGTATTAAGATTATCTTTTAAATGGGGAGGGTGTTGATGGGTATTGGGTTTATTGCGGTCATTTGAAAGCTTTGGTGGCATTTGGTGGAGAGTCTCTGCGGACATTGGTACCAATGCAGGTTCCCACGTTGCAACTACAGAACTTTGCTCTATTGGGGAAACTGAGGGCCTGCACTATAAGAAGCAACCTTCCGATTCTCGTCCAGGGGATTCCAGGAACAAATAGGGGGAAATATCGATTGGTTTCTACGATGGGCCATGGAGCCTACACTGGTGATCTCATTTAACCTTCATAAACTTGAGGTTCAACTTGGGGAAAAAAATGAGCTGAAAGATTTTAGATCTATTTGAACACATCCATAACACAATATGTGTTTCAAACCATCATTTTACCTGCTCACAGCAGGTCCATCCGCAGCAACGTGAGGCTCCCGGGGCCCTTGGCAGAGGGTCACACACCAACTTATGTTTGCTTAACCTGAGTTTTCTTGAGCCAGACCATTCCCCAGGGGCTCAGGGATGATTATGTAGGAGATAGGGAAGTACAGAGCAGACTTCCGGTCACATGACCTTAGGACTCTGCATTAAGAAGAGCCTCATGCTTGCTTTAATGTTCTGGTTTAATTGTCTAGACATTTTCAATAAATTTTTAACGGTTTATTCAGTTTTGAGAGACAGAGCATGAGTGGGAGAGGGGCAGAGAGAGACGGAGACACAACCTGAAGCAGACTCCAGGCTCTGAACTGTCAGCACAGAGCCCGATGCGGGGCTGGAACCCAAAAGCTGTGAGATCATGACCGGAGCTGAAGTCGGCCACTTAACCAACTGAGCCACCAAGGCGCCCCCAATAATTTTTGAACAAGGCATTTCTCCTGTTCTTTGACTCTGGGTCCCATCCATGTGTAACCCATTCTAGAGAGGAAGCATGGTCATTTCAAGGCATTAAATCACTCTTAGGTAGCAAATAAAGGAAAAGCTTCAGATTTGAATTTAGTTGCCCCAAATCACACTGATCAAAATGAAGAGAGGCAGGATTTGAATTCGGCTTGGTGATTAGCCATGATCCTTATTTTGCAAGTGGCTGCAGAAGTCATCCAAGTACACCCATGAGAGGCTCACACCCATTAAAGAGCCTCAGCTGAAGATTGTTTAAGTCAAGTTCCCTGGTCATGCCCAGCAACCCCAGCCGCTCCCTCCTGACTGAATCTTGCTCCAGTCCTTTCTGCTGCAGGTTGAGCCCATTTTCTGGAGCTGCTTCTGCAGGACAGATAAAAACCAACCATACTCCTTCTTTTGCATTCTCATTGTCAACTTGCAAATTGTATTAATTTTTGTCCTACTAACATTTTGATTAAAGCAAAAAAAAAAAATCACACCATGAAAACGTTCTCTTCCTTTTCATTTTCCTCTTTTGTTTTACACTTGACCTGCAAAGCATGCCAGGGTAGGTCTCATCTTTTTCTCCCTCCCCCATCCATCCTCAGTGGTACTTCCAAAAGGCATTTTTAAAGCGAAGATGAAAAAGTAATACAGAGAGAACATGAAGAAGAGGGAAGAAATGCTAAATGATTAAGAACAGTTTTGCTTTCTTCCCAGTGATCTGTAGCTGAAACCAAAGCATTTGGCTTGTTTTGTTTATAAATAGAACTAAGCACACTCAGTAACACCTAAAACTTTCAAGCCCCAAACAGGTGCCCCCACCAACCGGAAGTACAGGATGGACGTTACAGAAAAAAGAGAGGCTAATTAACCCACACCAGGTAATGTGGCCAGGAACGGGCAACGAGGAATTTGCAGACGGGTCAAAAACGGGTTTGGCTCCTAGATGAAGCCTTTGAGAATTATCACTTGGGAGTCATTTTGAGCTCCTGTCAGGCTGGATTTCTTCATTCCTGAAATGGCCATTGCATTAGATACGTCGGAAAATAGGTTCTAAATTTAAACAAGAATGAAGATACGTCGGAAAATAGGTTCTAAATTTAAACAAGAATGAATTGGAAGCAGACAAAAGAGGGCTGATTACCCTTCCTGGGCAATGCTGACTTCCTAGACAGGACCCTGCTTCTCAGCTTGTTTCCATCGGGAGGGCTTGTGGGAAAGAGTGACAGCAACTGGAGGAAGTTTGGTTGAGAACAACCCAAAAGACCAAGGAAGCTGAGAAAAACCGGTGGAACAAAAGAATTTGATCTGGCCGCCCAGTGAGGATGGAGCCAGAAGCAGGTATGAAAAGCTACAGGAGGGCCTCTGAGTGTCTCGGTCGATGAAGTGGGGCTGGTGGGGGGAATCCTTACATGGGAGCATAACCTTTTAACACCGTTACGGAGCATGGCTGAGCCTCTGAAAGGTCCATGAAGAGGCAGCTGTGGAGAAGCACTTTGAGGACATCTCCAAGCCTGCAATTGGAAGATCCTTTGAACCACCGCCAGTGTCCCAAAGATCTCAAGCTTTCATTCTTACAGACAAAATGATATTTCCAGTGTTTCCCTTTCGTTGCCTAGGATCCCACCCTACTGACACGTGAACTCCCATTTATTTTTGTCTCCTTTTTGTGTCTAACTCCTTGAGGCTACACTCAGACTTCGCTCTGGGCAGTCTGCTGTAGATGTGTGAGAAGATGGTCAGCCTACCTTGACCATCTTCCAAAAAAAAAAAAAAAGTTTGGTTGAGGAGGTTTACCTTACATCTTTCTTTCTACCAAATGCACAGGCATATCATCTTTGGATCCCTTGATAGATGCCTGTAGCAAAGAGGCAGAGAAACAAGAGGTTGGCAACTCTACCAATTGAAAAAAAAAATTGTAAAAGGAAGGGCTTCCAAAATGTTATTTCCTTTATCAGAGTTTCCAGGCTGTCAGATTGTTCTTTTTATACCTTGCAAGACTCACAGCTCAGTATAATATTCATATTATTAAATAACAAGTGTAGTATGGGCGGGAGTCAATAGAAATAGATGCTAACCATACACAGCTGGTGTGGCTATCCTGGTACATATGAGCTGAATACCTGCTCTGATCAGAGCAATGCTCACCCAAAGGAAAGTGTCCCCTTCATACTATCTTTGCTAGAATCACTAATATATTTTATGCTGATATATTTCGAAATAGTGGCTTAGGATCAAATATGGGACTAGGAAGATCCTCTGTCTCTTTATCCCATATCCATTAAAGCACAGCAACGTTTCTGAAGACTCTCTTAGTAATGAAACTTTGATGGGACCCGATGACTGAGGAAACAACATCCCCAAGCAAACTGAGAAGAGAACTTCTGTGAAAAAAGGTAGAAAAGGAGACAGTAGCCATGTTGGTACTTCCAGTCTAGAGAAGATAGAAACTGGGAATAGGACGTGACCAACTTGGGAATAACTCACCGAGTACCTTCTACTGCTTTTGTTCACGTGGGCTACGGCTATCACGATTTAATGGATTCACGATTAGAACTAAAAAAGTTTTGAAAATATTAATTGGCTAAGTCGACATAACATTAATACATCCATGACATGTTCACAGAAATGACACATTAAAAGTAACTGTATTTCCCCAAGCGAAAATGAATCTAGTGGGAAGAAAGCAGAGTTTTACCTCTTGCAAACGTCTCTAATTTCTGACTTCTTGGACGACAACTCGTTTCTCATACTGCTTCTGCATGAAATGTTTTGTGCCCTTTTGTGTTAGTTGAAGTAAGTGAAAAAAAAAAAACTGGCCTCACGCATATATGCAGTTAGAAAAGGGAGGGTGATTTTCAGAGCCTTTTCAGATAAATATGGATATTCCTCTCTAAAACTACGCCTACTCTTCACAAGTGCTCATCTGTAAATGTTATTTAGAATGTAGAACCTGAAACCATATCAGTGAAAGTTTTCATACTGTTACATTAAAACTCATTGGTCTATCTTGCATGTTAAATGGATATTTTACTCATGCATGATTTTATAATCCAAAACACACACACACAGACACACACACACACACACACAAGTTATACCAAGGAAATGCTAAACAAAAACGTAAAGCAGTATTGGGGCATCTAGGTGGCTCAGTCATTTAAGCATCTGACTCTTGATCTCACCTCAGGTCATGATCTCATAGTACCTGGGATCAAGCCCAGAGCAGAGCACTGACAGTGCAGGACCTGCTTGGGATTCTCTCTCTCCCTCTCTCTCTGCCCTTCCCCACTCCCTCGATAAATAAAAAGTAAAAAAAAAAAATTAATGTTTATCCGTTTTTGACTGAGAGAACAGAGCATGAGCAGGGGAGGGGCAGAGAGAAGAAGACACAGAATTCGAAGCAGCTCCAGGCTCCGAGCTGTCAGCACAGATCCGGACATGGGCTCGAACTCACTGACTGCGAGATCATGACCTTAGCCCAAGT